>JAQPPZ010000754.1:3600000-4200000 GCA_028583015.1 Wollemia nobilis
CCGGCATGTGTACAGGGAAGGCAACAAGGCGGCTGATTTCATGGCAAACCAAGCCATCTCAGCTGAAGACTTCACCACCTGGACTACAAACTTTCCTAAAGCTCTGGTCCACATTACGACGCAAGATCATTCCAACAATGATGAGGACCCTGGTGTCTAGCTTGCCCCCAGCCGGGGCCCAAAGTTCCACCGGTGCGGCTTCCAGAGGACAGGGGATTCCCCCCCTGGGGTGCCACGTCGTCTGCTCCAGGCCCGTCGCCTACCCGCGAGTTGGTCTCCCAGATCCCCCTCGCGGTGCCAAGTGTGCTCGGCCATGTCAGCAGATCGGCTCTTCCCAGCCTGGATATGCATCGCCCCATTGGCACATCTGACAGTTCCAAGACAGAATGCACGACGGCCCTTTCCGGCCTTTCTGCCTTCAAAGCTGCACCATCGGATCCCCATGTCGCGTCAGTTCGCCCGTGGCTCTATCCCATGGAGTACCCTCAAGGCGTTCCCCCGCTCAGGCTGTGCCACTTGGCGTGCTGGCAGTGGCCCCTCTCTCTTGCCCCGCGTGGCAACCAGCAAGCACGCCCCCTCAGGCCCTCCCCCCTCGTGTCGCACCCAGCCCCGAGCGCCCATTCCCGACGTCGACGGCTTCCCCCCTTCGCGGCCCCCTGCAAGGTTTTAAATCTGACGCGTGCTAAGCTTTCCCGTAGTCTTGTCTGCTTCCCCCGTCCCCTGTCCCCACGTCTCTGGCCTGGTTCCCCCTGTTTCCCCTATCCCTGGGTTGTCCGTTCGATCCCCATGGCCTCTAAAACTGTCTTCATCGAGCCTTCCACGCTCGATTTGAGCGAGTCGGCCAGACTCTTCTCCAACGCCAAAAAATTCACCCCTTTCTTCAGCAAATTTGTAGGAGCTAATGACGAAATCACCCAAAGCTTTCTGGACTCGTGGAATGACGACGAGGTCACAGTGAAGGGCCTTCACTTTAAAGTGAATAAAGAATTCTTGACGGAAGTTACAGGCCTGCACCATGAGGAAAAGGGCAGGGTAGTCAGGCGGGATAAGCACAACTGGGAGGAGGAACTCTCCCGCTTCCCGGAGCAGCAGTGGGACAAGGCGAACCTGTTCCGGTCCAACCTCCCGGCCCCTTTCGATGAGGCCATTGTCCCGGTGATGCAGTACATCACCTGCGATGACCCGGACCAGTGGCTGTTCAGCTTCCACCTGAGCTACTTCAACCACCTTCGAGGGGCCACGGTGGTCAGCACCCCTCGATTCCTGTTGTATTCCCTGGGTCTTTCCATTGATCGTGCTCGCAAAAGCCACTCCCGGCCCTCCCACCAAGGCCTCATGGCCGTCCTGTATAGGCATGCCCTTGCCAACCAGCCGTAGATCCACCGCATCCCTCCCCTGTCTTCTGTCCCCCCTGATATGGCTAACTCTCCCGCTGCCTCCCCTGCTGCTTCCATTTCCAAGGAGACCCCCTCTCCCGATGGCTCCCCTGCCCCGAAGCGTCGCAGGCCCACTCGAAAGTGCAAGACTTCGGCCCAGGGCCCAGGCGAGGCCCCGACTTCTGGTAGCGCTCGCAAAGGCCCCTTCCCTGGCAGCAGCAGGGCTGCTGGCAGCACCAAAAAGGCCAAAATGGAGGCCCCGGAGCCCACCGAAGTTAGTTCCGATTCCGGCAACAGGATGCAGACTTTGGCCATCAGAGCCCTTCTCGACATGGCTATCGGATCCCTGAATGCGGCTGCCCAAGCGGCCTCCTCTGCTGCCAATGCCCTGGCCGAGCTCCGGCGCAGGCTGGGGGATGGCCTCGATCGGGAGTAAAGGTGGGCTGCCTGGGGCCCTGTCCTGGCCAGGACCGGCCGCAGGGCCCACCGGTGCAACGGCGGTCTATTTGTGCATCGGTGACGGCGGCGGTTTCTGGTTTTTGGTGGCTTCACGCCTAGTTTTGAGGTTAAGTGTCCTAGTCTGTTTTTGTAGGCACCAGGGCCCCGGGCCCCGGATCATTGCCCTTGGGCGCAGCCCGGTTTTTTATTCGTTTTTTAAGCCCCGGCTTCTGATGTAACTAAGGTTTTGGGATCCTTTTCTAAAAAACCCGCTGTAAATACACCGTTACTTATCAAAAAAAAAAAGAACTTGGGTATCCAACGTGTAATACAAAAAATATCCCAAATTCCCAACTTTAGCTCATTACTAGCCCACTAGTGCTAGGTTCCATGCAGTACACTTGACAGCTACTCTTAGAAGCTTTCTTAAAAGAAACAACCAGAACAGAAGAAAGTAATGTAGAACTTGGGTATCCAACATGTAATACAGAAAGGATCCCAAATTCCCAACTTTAGCTCATTACTAACCTGCTGGCACTAGGTTCCATGCAGTATACTTGACAGCTACTCTTAGAAGCTTTATTGTAAGAAACAACCAGAACAGAAGAAAGTAATGAGAACAGAGCAATATGATAAGAATGAAAGAGAAAACTTGCTCTAATCTGGCAGCCTTTTTATCTTAGTTACAATACCCTTGTCATGCCAGGTACTCCTATATTTGACTCTACTACTTGGGAAACAAGCAAAGTCAACTCTTTGCCATGTTATTGCAGAGTTTGACATAGGTAATAGTTATGAGATTTGATAATGAATCTGAGTTAGGTGGTTTAAGTTGGTAAAGTTTTTGCCAAGTACCAAATCAACCGCTACTGATCAACTCGTCAAGACAATCCTCTGTCCAAGCATTGTGACTGTGCAATTTATATATGAGGTTCACCCACCTTCATTAACGATATCAACATTCCATAGAAATCTGCAAACTAAACTATTTTTTGTATTCAAATAGGGCCTAATCTTAAAGAGTATCATTTTCAAAGAACTAAAGGATAAGATACTCTTCAAACAAAACAGTCCAAATATCAAAGATAATGAATTTTAGCATACCATGTTATTACTTTAAGTTTCATGCTAAGATCTTCATGCCAACCTCACATACCACCAATTGACTATATTATGTCATTATGAAACTAAGGGTGTGTTGGTTACGAATCTGCCATGAGGAAAGGATTTTGTGTTAACGCACCCAGATTCGCCCACCAGCTTGAAAGGCCGGAAGGAAGAGATACCTTCCGTGCCAATCTCCGGAGAAGGCCGGCTCCTGTGGGTTTTATGGTTTGAGATGAGGGTGCAGGAAAGAGATAAAAATGCGGAAAGGATTTACAAATGTGGTTGGAGTTGGGTGGGGGGAACTAACAGTACAGCAACACATCAATCACCGCTACTTACTGCATTATGAATACAAAGCATAACCAGAAACTGCAAAGTCTAGTATACTTTTTGTATAAAGCAGTGTACGCACAGCTACAATGGTCCCCTAGCAAACATTCTCCCTACAAGGAGAACTAACAGCACGACAATGCATCAATCACCACTACGTACGGTAACTCAAACAGAAAGCAACTAAGAGATGTCAGATCCAAGTATATGTGTTATGCAGAGAATTTATACGCACAGCTACAATGGTCCCCTAGCAAACATCCTCCCTACAAGGAGAACTAACAGCACGGCAACGCATCAATCACCACTACGGACAGCAACGTAAGCATAACACACAACTGAAGGAACTGCTACCACATTTATTCTATGTATCCTCTAATCAATGAAGTTCAAGAGTACTTGGCCACCAAATGCTGAAATGAATCAACAAGCCATGACACAAGTAATGCCTCAGATGTCCCTGACCACCAAATGCTGAAACGAATCAACGAGCCGTGACACAGGAAAACGTAAAGCAGAAATGTAAAGGAGAGGCAGCATAAAAAATAGAAGCAGTAGAACAGAGCCGGGCATATACTTTATATTTATAAGCAGAAGCACGGTTACAATGGTTCCCTAACAAACATTCCCCTTCCACCACTTTACAATGAAAATGCGGTGGCTATTTATAGTCCGAGTCCCTCCCGTTACATTAATGGGCACAAAGTCCCAGTCAAACATTAGCTGACAAAAGCAGCTATGGAGTTGCTGATGCTGACCTTTGTCGGACAGACTCGCACTCGCAGCATGGTTCCCCTGAAGGCCGGACAACTACGTGGCAACGCGTTGGGTAGATCTTCACATCGGCAAGAATGCGGGCAGCTGGAGCAGTAGAACCTCTAATCAGCTTTAAATGAGGCAGCTGGCATAAGTAGTGCAGCCCATGCTTGTCCTTCTGCTCGACACGTCTTGGCTCAAATCCCGAAGCTGGACACTTGTCGGATGATGCTGTTTGACATGTGTCTGCCTTGAAAGGCAATTTATCCAACTTCTCTCGGGATAGGAGCGTCATTGGGTGGCGCAGGCAGAAAACAGCGCAGTCGGGAAGGCCTTCATACCTTGGTCAAATTCTGAGTTTGTTTCCCTACTGCGCACCTGTCAAAGGGCGCACTCTGACTTCGCTGCGAAGTCGGGTGGTGAAAGCTGATGTCTGCCGCCGTACAGACTTCGCCCTGGAAAGGGGGAGCAGTCCGACTTCACTGCGAAGTCGGACTTCGCCCCAACACTTAGTCATTTTTCCTGCCACCGCCATCTGCTACAAGGTGCGCTCAGAAAGTTGGGAGAAGTCGGACTTCGCACCAAAACTGGGAGAAGTACGAACTTCGCACCAAAACTGGGAGAAGTACGAACTTCGCACCAAAACTGGGAGAAGTACGAACTTTGCACTTTGTGTTCCTGCTGCGCTCCATCTGGAGGGCGCACTCCGACTTCGCGCGAAGTCGGACTTCGCCCTAACACTTAGCCATTTTTCAGGGCAACTGCTGTCAAATTTGAGATCTGACTGAGGGGCTCAAAAGAAAAGGGGGGAAAGAATGAGAATGCAGGGAAGAGAGAGAAAGGGAGAGAAGAAGAAAGGGAGAGAGAGGAAGAGGGAAAAGGAAGAGCAGCACTCTTACAAAACTGAAAACATTGCACCCCGTGCAAAATGTGGCAACATTTCTGGCGGCTCGCCGGGTGTCAAGCGCGCCTTGGCGCAAAGAATCCATGCCTTCATCCATTGAGTGCAGAGGGAATTGCTTCCCCCTGCCTTCTGCTGCTCTTGCTGTTCTCCTCGCAGCAACTGTTCTTCAGATTCACTTCAGATAGTCGCCTCCTCAGAATCCTCTTCCGAACGTTCTCCAGCTCTGGCTTCTGCCTCGCAGATGCGGTTGTATGCAGCCTGGGCTTGGCCCCAAGCCTCTGCTTCGAATGGTTGGCGGTCAGCAACTTCTTCTAATGCTGCGTGGAAAGCAGCGACCACGCGCGTGTCGATGGTGAGGTATCTTTTCCCGCCTCCCGGAAGTAGGAGCTGATCTTGCAAGACTTGGACACCATCCGGGTGACTTGACTTTCTTGAATTGGCTCAGTCCAGCCTATCAATTTCAGCCGTATCTGCCTCAAAGGACCGCCAATTCTTTTTCACCTGCTCATGGGTGAGAAACTCGCCATTCTCAACAAAGCCCGGGCACCCTAGTTCGGAGAGAGCGTGAAAGGGAGCCATACAAATGTCTCTTTCATGTTCAAATGCATCTAACATTCGTCTGGCAACCCTCACCTCTTCTACTTTCTTAAAATATTTATGCAAGGTTACCCTTGCATCCGCCCATTCTGCAGCCGAATGAGGACATGGGGGAGAATTGGAGGCCATCGCGCTCGCGCTCTTGAAGATTTATAGCCGTGTCTAGCCATTGCTTCGCTCGGCGTTCGGCCTCCTCTACCACAAGCTTTCCTGGGCGTAAACTTCTTGGATCCTGGATGCGAAATCCAGAACCGACATAGCCTTATACGTGTGGGGCTTGCATCCCCGCAGCAGATCAGCCCGCATCTCCTTAACTTTGCTCTTTGAAAAGACCGTCGCTTGAGATGCTCTCTCTGCAGATTGCGACAAGCACCTATTTCAAAGACTCCTGGAGCTGAGAAATCTGCTCCAGGGTTGTTTGCTTTTCCGTTGCGGCTTCTTGCTGAGAAGCGGCCAGCCGGGCTTTTAGTTCATCTATTTCTCGCTGCGCCGATTCCAACTGCTCAATGGACCTAGACAGGTCCTCTTCAAGTTGTCTTGTCTTGTTCTGCAACCGGAAAAGCTCTTCCTGTTCCTCCAGATTTTTGACAAGGAGATTATCCGCCTTACGAATGATTCCCTGAATCTCGTATTGCTTGTTGATATCGTCAAAGCTCTTCTCCTTTCTCTGGAGCTCGTAGTCCGCCCTGGTCATTTCCCGGAGAGGCTTCTTCACTTTTGGAGTTATCTTTCTGTCGTGAGCACTCTCCTCTCGAAGTCAAACTTGGTACGCTTTACCGGGGCGGCTATCTCTTCAGGTCTCCTCCGCTTCAGGTTTTGGAGGAAAGAGATAGGGTATTCTACAGCTCTAGCTGCCAGAGGCAAATCGTCCGTGTTCTGGAGATCGTCCATGAAGTCCGGTTCCCCCAGCCTAGGGTTTTGCTGTGACATTTCTCCGGAGAACAGGGAAGTAGGAAAAACCGGGAGGGCTTTGGAAGGAACGGCCGCTTTTGAGGGCGACCGGGGAGCGGAGAGCGGAGCGGTTGATGCTGGAAGGGTTTCAAGCGGCTGAGGCGATGGATGCGACGGTGAACGCGCGGCCTCAGCACTAGCCACGGGCGAAGGGTTTGGGGTTTGACTCAGGGATAGGGATTCGTTGGGGTCCTGAGCAAACTGGTTGAAAGAATGATGGCCGCTAGAAGGCTGTGGAGATGGGGAGGAAGACACGGCCACGACTTGCTCGGATTGAGCGGGAGATGGAGTCGGAGTAGGGCCAAATGGAACTTGAGGGAGTGGGGCAGCGGACGTACCTGCGGGCTCCGCCTGAGCCGATGCTGGATGGATGTCTGCGGTTCTGGTTCCGGCGGCTAGCTCAGAATCATCCAGAGAAACAACCTCTGGAGCGGCTGGACGCGGCTGCGGCTCTGCGACTGACTGCTGCACCATCAGGCTAGGTCGCCTGATCCTATCAACCCTCTTCCTCTTCTTCTCTTCTGGAACAATGGCTGGTTCGGGAGGAGAGGAAGTAGGTGCAGCGGGCGCTGATGTTCCCACGGTAAACTTGTACCGGGGTTTGACTTGCAGAAGGTCTGCCGCTGCCGGTCCGCTCGCTGGTGGCGCTGGCGTCTTTTGTGTCTGAGGAGTTACCTCAAGCGTTGACTTGACTGACTTCTGAGCCTTTTCAGGCGCCACCTTGGAAGCAACAGGTTGCATTGGGTCCACTTGGATATCTGTTGGGCCCGCACTGGCAGTTGTAAAAGTGTACAACTGTTGGGAGGAAGACCCTCCTTTATAACCTTCAAAGGGACCTCGGGGAACGTAATCTCGAAATGCGAAAGGCCGCCAGCTGGCAATGTGCTGGTCATATAGAGCTGAAAAGTCATCATCAACGGCCAGATTCTTCCTGATGGATTTATCGTGCTGCGTGCGGCACCTCATCTTCCAAAGCATTCAACAATCTTTTCTTTTGGCCAGTTAAGGCCTGCTATCTTGGAGATGAATTTTTTAAATCCTGGAGAAGAAAACTTGTGGTCCGGGTTTCGCTCGGGGTCATATGCTACCTCCTCGCAGTAAAATTCCTGCCATGGAGGCCATGCTTCCATCGAGTCAATTTCCCAGTCGAGGTCAACATGGACCACATCGCATCTGTCTTCGATTATATCCGCCCGGGGGCAGATATGTACAAACTTTCCCCTTATCCCGTATGGGTCGTATTTCCAGCGCTGCGACAGCAGAATCAGACCAATGTCAAAAAGTTTCCGCTCGAGTTAGGCATGTTGTCCTACCTCAAAAATCTCAACGTTCGCCCAAGAAAGAGGATATTGAAAGATCTGGCCCTTTCTCTTTCCCTGGCCGAACTCTTCCTCAACGTAATCCATCTGCCGAGCAACCTCCATCCCAAACTGATGATCCGTGCACCAGTAGGGCAGCAGATGAGGTTTGCCCTTGAATCCGTAGATTCTGACCACAATCCCCTGTGTCAGTCTAAAAACGTCCCCGAGCTTCTGATTCAGCAAATAGTTCGTCATTTCTTGCGGGGGGCGAGGGATCTCACCATCGCTGAAGACTGACATGACCAATCCCAGAAAGTTGAAGTTGAACTTGTAGTAAGACCCTTTCCGATATAGGTCATCCGTCCAATCATAGACGGGTTGTGGCTCTCCCCTCTCATTTACCTTCTTCAGGTTCGGGATCGGCATCCGAGAGTGCAAATGATACAAACATAGCCAAGCCAAGAAAGAACTGAACCGAAATTCAGTTGACTGCTTTTTCTGGAGCTTTACCAGGCTGGAGTGAATGGCATATGCAAGCCAGTCCGCCCAGTCAAAAAAGATAGGGCGCTTCCCACTTCTCTGCGCTGCTGGTTCGTAGGATTCTCCGCATAGGAGACATTCTCGCCAGCTTAATCGATACGGCCGTACCAGCTCGTCAGAGTCGCAGCCGAGGACCCATGCCGTAATGGTGTATAGGTATTTGCTCTGAAACCTTTCCAGGGGTATGGGGCCGGTTGGCCATTGTCCAGTTGCAAGCGGGGCGTTCAGCTCTGAATTGAGGAAATCCCTCATCCTTTTTGAGTGCGTGAAGCGTCCCGCTTGTTCGCCAAGATTTATCTTTTTGACAATCGTGCTGGAGTCATACTCCAACCCTGGGGCGAAGGCTGGCTGGACAGTCTCCCTACGAAGTGCGAACAAGGGTTTACCGCTGGAGCTGCAAATCTGCCGGGTAGCTGGTCTATAATGTCTGACAATTAGGTCTACCAGCTCCGGGCATTGATGAACAGGAGGGCACAAGAACCGGCAAAGGTTAGATTTGTACGCCGCTCCGAAATGGTGAGAGGGCGAAACCTTGTCAGCCCAACTCTCCACGTTTATCCGCAGCTTAGTCAGGCTCATGGAAAACGAGCCGTCCTTGTATCCCGACTGTAATTAACCGGTGGTGGTGGGGCTTGCCCACGCTGTACTTTCTTTGGCCGGGATTTTGACTTTTGCTCCAGCAGTGTCTCACTCCTGAAAACACTTGACTGCGGTAAATCCTCCAGTTCGCGCCCTTTGCTGGATTGCGCTGGCATTGTCAACTTTCCTTTGTCCATCCTTCTGAAACAACAATAATTAAGATTTTTGGACGCCTGCAACAGATTTCACAGTCGCAGGAATAGTTTGCACGATTTGGCATGTCTGGATGCATCAGACCCCCTTTTCTAGACAATGACAGCGTCATTAATGTCGCGCAAGAGGGGGTAGGTCGGCTGGCAAGTGAAGGCATTATGTTTCTTGGGTAGCCGCACAGGAGAATGTCTTGGAAGATGCACCCCGGCCGCCGCGCCATGCT
Source organism: Wollemia nobilis (assembly GCA_028583015.1). Lineage (NCBI taxonomy): Eukaryota > Viridiplantae > Streptophyta > Pinopsida > Araucariales > Araucariaceae > Wollemia > Wollemia nobilis. The sequence goes on from JAQPPZ010000754.1 coordinate 3,609,316, forward strand.
TCTTTGATTGCGCTTTCCTTGAAGATTGCGCAATCATTAAATTTACCTTTGAACGTTGCGCCATGGCTGACATCACTGCCGCAATATGGGCACACTGCTCAAGAAAAAACCCCTTGGTTCGGAAACCCATCTCTAACTGTCACAATGCGCCTTGGGCCCACGCTTGGAGCATTAGAATTTTTTATTCATTTTTTTTTTAAACTCATCCAAGCTGCGCTCAGAAAACAGGGAGAAGTCGGACTTCGCGCGAAGGTTGGGCGCGATCCGACTTCGCCTGCACAGTCGGACTTCGCTCCAAAATCGAGCGCAGTCCGAACTGCCACTTGCATCGAGACTGTTTCCCTTTCTTTTCCTACTGCGCCCGAGGATTGAGCGCAGTCCGACCTTGGCAAATTTCGGAAGAGTTGGTGAGTACTTAGAATTTTATTGCCTCTTGGGATCGGGTGCACGAGCTGCGCTTAGAAAATGGAGCGCGTTCGGACTTCGCCCGAAGTTCGGGCGAAGTTCGTACTTCGCGCGAAGTTCGCACTTCGCGCGCAAGCTGGGCGCAGTTCGTACTTCGCGCGCAAGCCGGGTGTATTCGGACTTCGCGCGCGAAGTCGGACTTCGCTCAAAAGTCAAGCGCAGTCCGAACACTCGTGCCTTTGCAGTTTTCTTCTTTCAAACTTCGCCTTTTGGCTAGCGCGCAGCCCGACTTCGCTGCGAAGTCGGGCAGCGTGCCAGGACTTAGCCGTTTTTGCTTCCTTTACTCAAGCAGCCCCTTCACGAACTTCGCTCCTTCTGAGGGGCGACAACAGACTTCGCTGCGAAGTCTGTATTCTCTCCCATGTAGCAGTTTGGCTCAAACAAAATAAAAAAAATTGAAAGCTGGAAACTGTACATGCTGAAAAAGCAAAAATGCATAAGGGAAATTTTTACACAGAAGGGCCCATTGGGCACCTTCAGCAGCGGTAAACTTTTAAGTGGAACTCGTTAACGGGGATAGGTAGGAGCTGACCCTCCATATCCCGAAGTACGTAAGCATTGAACCGGTTCACCCGGCAATCCGATAAGGGCCCTCCCAGAGGGCATCAAACTTCCCGTGGTTGCCCGGCTTCGCCTTGTATGAGTCCCACTTCAGCACCAAGTCCCCGATTTTAAAAACTCGGGCAGTGGTGCCTTTTGCAAACCAGCCTTGAGTGGCTTCAATATGCTTGGTGAAGGCCTGGTATGCTTCTTCTCTGTCTTCTTCCAACTGCAGGAGTTGGCACAGTCTGTCATCCACCGGGTCTCCACTGCTCCTGTCTTCGTCCAACATCCATAGGGCAGGGATTTCAATGTGGGATGGCATGACAGCCTCTTTGCCATAGACGAGTGCATAGGGGGACGTTCTGATGGATTTCTTGAATGAAACTCTGTCCGCCCACAGCGCCCGGTTCAGGAGTAAATGCCAAGTCCGCTTGTTCCTGGTCAATGGTCCTCCTGATGATTTTCAGGAGGTTCTTGTTAGTAGACTCGGCGAGGCCATTCCCTCGCGGGTAGTAATTAGAAGACATTTTGTGATAAATGCCAAGTTTGCCAGTGTACTCCGTGAGTACAGCGCCTGCGAATCCCGGACCATTATTTGTCACAATTGACTCTGGAACCCCGAAGCGGGTAATCAGGCTCTCAAGGAACCTAATGACCATTTCTTGGTCCGCATTTTTGGTTGGGATCGCCTCTGCCCACCGTGTGAAGTAGTCGGTGGCTGTAAGAATAAACTTGTGTCCGGCAGAGGAATTAGGCGAGATCACCCCAATGAAGTCTAGACCCCATTGCTGGAACGGAGTCTCGGCTTGAATCGGTTGAAGGGGCAGGGGTGCTTTTCTGTTTCTCGCCAAAGAAACCTCTGGCATTGATCACACTTGGAACAGACCGCATAAGCGTCTATAAATAGAGTGGGCCAATAGTACCCGGCTCTAATTATTTTTAAGGCCGTAGGCCTTGCAGAATGATGACCCCGAGGCATCCCGGAATGAAATTCTCCGAGGACCCTGGGCTGATCGGATTTCATGACGCACCGCAACAAGATGCCGTCAATATTTTTGAAGTAAAGCCCCTCGGGGCGAAGAGTGTACTTAAGTGCACCTAGCCGAAATCTCCTTCGTTGTGAGGCGTTCAGGTGATCGGGACATCTTCCGGTGCAGAAATATCTCACCAGTTCATTTGTCCAATCACTCTCCTCCGATAAGGAGTTGGCTAGGTAGATGCTTGTCGCTGTGTGGGCCAATTCTTGACACAAGGCTCGGCCTCTGATGAGCTTGGTGGGCCGCACTTCGATGTCGAACTCCTGGATTTTTGCAATCCATCCTGCTCTCTTGTGACCCAGTTCTCCTTGTATGATTAAGCTTCGAACGTCCGAGTGAATCACAAAGACAGTCGTTTTGCTCTGGGAGACAAAATGCCTGAACTTTCGGAGGGATTTCATAACAGCGTGAACCTATCGCTCTATAAAGTTGTATTTTTCCTCATGCGGCTGAATCACTTGGCTCAAGAACGCTATGGGGCGCTCCTCGCCATCGTCTCCCTTCTGAGTCAGGACTGCGGCATAACTTTCCGGTTCTCCCACCGCATACAGGATGAAGTCCTTGGAGTAGTCCGGGTTTATCAACACCGGAGCTTGCGCAATTCGAGCCTTGATTTCCTCAAAGGCTTGCTCTCTCTCATCAGTCCATTCATAAGCTGTATCTTTTTTCAGCAGTTCGGCCATAGGCTTGATCACCTGCGCGAAGTCCGGAATGAACTTTCGCACGAAGTTAATCTGACCGAAGAAGGACTGCAGCCCTTTTTTATCGATTGGGGCTGGCAAGCGAAGGAGGGCTTCGCTCCGTCGGGGTCAATGGCGAGGCCTTTCTCGGAGATGACATGTCCCAGCAACTTACCTTCTTTTACCGCGAAGACAGACTTCTTCGGGTTTATAGAAATGCCGAATTCTCGACACCTCTCAAATATTTGCCGCAGTGGGAAACATGATCTCCTCTTTGGTGAGAGAAAACAGTCATGCCATCAAGGTAGATGACAATGATCTTATTGAGCAGCTCTCGGAAGGCTAGGTCCATGGCCCTTTGGAATGTGGCACCAGCATTGGATAAGCCGAAAGGCATGCGCTGATAGGCGAACGTCCCCCATTTGGTGGTGAATGCCGTCTTATGTTGGTCCTCATCCCTGACCCAAATCTGGTTGTAGCCGGAAAATCCATCTAAAAGTGAGAATCTCTGGGCTCCAGCAACGATATGTAGAATCTGGTCAATTTGGGGAAGCGGATAGTGGTCCTTGAGAGAAGCCTGATTCAGGTTTCTGAAGTCGACACAGAGACGAATGTCGCCATTCTTTTTCCTCACAGGCACCAAATTCGCGACCCAGGACGAATGTTTGATGGGGTAGATTATTTTGGCCTCCAGCATCTTCAAGAGTTTTGCTTTCATCATGGCCTCAATTTTTGGATTTACGGCCCTCTGCTTCTGACGGAATGGCTTAGCGTCCATCCTCTAGCTCAATGGTATGCTGGATCACATTTCTGTCATACCCCTTCAAATCCTCGTAGCACTAGGCCACGATGTCGGGGAACTCTCGGCACAGTGATCTGATCTGCTCAAGTTCCTCCGACGTGCAGTCTGTCCCGACCTTGATAGTTTTACCAGGTTCAAGTTCCAGGTCGGCATACTGCTTCGGGTCTACTTTGATCCTATGAGATATTGCTCTGTCATTCTGATCAAATAGACTCTCCAACGTAATCAGTCCTTTTGGGACATGATTATTTTTTAACTGTATCAACCCCTCATATTGCTCGTCATCAGGGTCTCTACCTTCGATTGAACCAACTTCGTTAACCAAAAATGTGACGATCTCCTCGTCACAATCGAACACCTGCCAGTGGGTGTCCTTATCGAGCACGTAAGGCTCCGTAAATAGTGCGAACCGGCTTCGCTTTCGGACAACGTCATCAGCCGGAACGCACTCGGCTCCAACAGACGCCAGAATGTCAGCGTGTTTGTTTTTATCACGTGATATCGCCTTGACATTCAACGAGTCAAACGACTCCATCAGGTCCCACACCCGGTTGCGGTATGCCTTCAGATAGTGATGTTTGGAGGCGCACTTGTTCGTAACTTGGTGGCATACCAGCTCTGAATCTCCAAAGATCTGCAGGTGTTTAATCCCTAGCCTCTCCGCCTTTCGCAAACCCAAGCACAGGGCTTCGTACTCCGCCGAGTTGTTAGTGCAGCTCCAGGCCAACCTGTAGGTATAGTCCTTCTGGATTCCGGTCGGAGAAACCAGAAGCACCCCTGCACCGGCGCCATTTTTGCATCGCGCGCCGTCAAAGAAAAGCTTCCACAACTTCTCAGGTGCAGGTCCCACTTCCTTTGCAGCTGAGTTGTCAAGCCTCTCGGGCTGTACAACGGTGTAACAGCCTCGCTCTGTCTCAATTACGGCATTGAAATCCCGCAAAGAGAACTCATCCTCAAGCCGTAGCACTTCGAGGGCTTGCTCCGTCGCCTCATCTGTCACTCGCTTCTTCCTCCGACACTGGACCATGCAGTCCGACTCTTCTCCGGGTATCTTCTCTACTAGGAAGGTGGAAGGCTTTTCATTAAAGATTTTCAGTCTCCTTCCTTTGAAGGGCACTTCCATGTGTGAGTAGTCTAGAGACAGGTACTCGCCCAGCTTCGCGGTGAACTCTCGGGAGAGACACATGCCGAAGTAGGGAGCTAGGTCGACAACTACGACCTCTTGGATGACCACGATGTCGAGAGCCTTATGCAGCCGAATAGGGATGTCCTTTATGACACCAACTGTCTTGACAGGGGTGTCGTCTAATTGCAGCACGCCTTGGCTGCTCCTTGTGTATTCCATCCCGATCTCATCGCAGACGGCTTTCGGCATAACAGTCGTGGAAGCGCCAGAGTCCACCATGCAGTTGTGAACTATGTGCCCTTGCATCCGTAAAGACAGATAGAAGGGAGGCGGTCTGTTCTTCCCCGTGGCTGAGACTGTTAAAGGCTGAACCAGGACAGCGGGCTGTATCTGCTTGGCGTTCTTCATGTTTTTCAGAGATTCTTGCAGCAGATCCACCTGGCCTGGGAGCAGAAGGGCATCGTACATGCTGATTCTAGCGGGTGTTCTTTTCAACTCGTCTACTATGTTGTAGCCCGAGGTGCTAGCTCCTTCTGCTTCTTTTGCCGGCTCATACTTCGTCCGGTACTGCTGGGTGGCCTCAACTCTCTGTCTCTTGGTCGAGACGGTACTTCAGCCTTCTCCCGTGCTTGTTCTTTAGTTTCAGCTCGGAGGCTGAGGTATGGGAGCTTTAGCCGAAACTAGAGGTTTTGCTATAGGAGGCTTGGCTGGAACAGGGGCAGCCTTTGCCTGAGAAGGCTTGGATGGAGCTTTGTCTTTGGATGCCTTCCCCTGGGCTATGTAGGGCCACAGCCGCTTGTATGGTGGCAGCCCACCGGGCTGCGCCTTTTCTCTTCTGGCATAGACTCGCAAAGGCTTGGCAAGATCTGCAGTTTTCTTTTCTTCCTTGGCGGGCGGCACTAGATCCTCCTCTGGGAGGGCAAAGTTGGCTTCGTCATCCAGGATCATGTAGAGTTCATCGTCCTCTATGGCGCTGCCGGCCAAAGTCTGAATGTAGTGCTGGTGCAGAGTGCAGTCTTCCTCCGAATGCGGGTCATTGCACGTAGTGCACTCAGTTAACTCGGTCGGAAGGACCAGGTTGGTTTTCTATAGCAGCATTTCTCGGAGGCGGACGCCTCTGCAGTTGGTGCTCTGCGGGTTTGTCTTTTGTCAGTGCCGGAGGTGGGTATGGCCTCCTAGGAACGAGGTCCATCTAGGCCTGCTTCTTCTTCAGAGCGGTCATGTCATTGGACATGGCATGATAACCTGAGGCCAAAGCCCGTACCTCCTGAAGGATTGTATTCTGAATGTTATTGTCAGGAGGCGGCAACTGTGCCGGTGGAGGCAATGCGGCTAATGGAGGAGGGTTGGAATAAGGTGCATACTGCGGAGGAGCAGGGAGCGCTGGAAAATGCGGAGCAGGAGGAGGCGGGTGAGGATAATGCAATTGAGGCGGGCCGTAAGGAGTTACGACCGGCGCCGGATTCCATTGTCGTCGGGGTTGCTGTCCTGATGTGGACGGCGCATCACCAGAAGCTGATGGATACTGGGATCTGGGAAAGTCGGGACGAATGGGTTCCTGCACTCTAGACGGGAGTCTGCCGATAGAAATGATATCGCCTTCAGCTTGTCGGGCAGCCTCGTACAGAGCAGAAACTCATCTATTCCGGCAATCTTCAACAAGCAGGCATATGTCCGAGTTGAAGGATCTCGTGTAATAGTGAGCAGCCATGCCACCTGAAGGCCGAAGCTCGCGAGGTACCCGTTTCCAGGATCTCGCGAACCCGATGTTAAAGTCGACACCTCCTCTTGAGGGTGTCTCTCGGATGCTTTGGAACCGATGCAACAGAGAAGTAGGATCAGCAGCACTCGTTGCATCCTTTCACGAGCCTCCTGGCAAGATGAGGCCATCCTGTGATGGATCCCTCTGGCAGCGATCTCCACCAATAGAGAAGCTTTCCCCTCAGGGAAAGGGCCAGCAGACGGGTCTTCACACTTTCGTCAGTAATGGAATGCAATGCGGCCAGGGCAAGGATGTCCTGGATGTGCTCGTACGCCGTCTTGCCGTAGCCGTCGTACGTAGGGATGGACTTTAAAGCAGCAGGGGGAACAACTTGTTGTCCGACCAGGGCCAAGGGCCCTATAGAGTCCACCGCCGGGAAGAGATCATCGTCATTCTGCTGCAGGGCAGCCATTTCTTCTTCTTCTCCTCCGTCGGTTGTATACTCAGTGTCGGTACCTTCCGAGGACGTAGATTCCTCTTCTTCCTCGGCCTCTTCTATTTCGTACTCAGCTCTTCCGACCTCGGCTTCGGCTTCTTCTTGAATTTCGGCCTCGGCTTCGTCGACACGAGCTTGCGGATCAGCCAGCCTGGCAATTTCGCCTCGAGCGTCGATGTCCAGTTCGTAAAAGTCAGGCGGGTTTCTCGGATCCCTTGCTCGCCACCTTCTTGTTTGCATGAAGGTGCTGGGACCGGTCTCTTGGACTCAGAGGATTTGTTCGTGCAGAGTCGCCAGGTGTTCTGATTTTGAACAAGCAATGAAGCGAACACCAGTGCTTCGATTCTGTTTGGGGGTGGGAAACTTCCTTGGCCCACCGAGTGCTCAGAAACTGTTGCGCCAGGTGGGGACTGATCAGAAAATCTCTCTTCAAACGTGGGACCTTGGTCGCCACCGGGCATGCCAGAGAAACTGTTGGTTACGAATCCGCCATGAGGAAAGGATTTTGTGTTAACGCGCCCAGATTCGCCCACTCGCCTTGAAAGGCCGGAAGGAAGAGATGCCTTCCGTGCCAATCTCCTGAGAAGGCCGGCTCCTGTGGGTTTTATGGTTTGAGATGAGGGTGCAGGAAAGAGATAAAAATGCGGAAAGGATTTACAAATGAGGTTGGAGTTGGGTGGGGGGAACTAACAGTACAACACATCAATCACCGCCACTTACTGCATTATGAATACAAAGCATAACCAGGAACTGCAAAGTCTAAGTGTACTTTCTGTATAAAGCAGGGTACGCACAGCTACAATGGTCCCCTAGCAAACATTCTCCCTACAAGGAGAACTAACAAAGACGACAATGCATCAATCACCACTACGTACGGTAACTCAAACAAAAAGCAACCAAGAGATGTCAGATCCAAGTATGTGTGTTATGCAGAGAATTTGTACGCACAGCTACAATGGTCCCCTAGCAAACATCCTCCCTACAAGGAGAACTAACAGCACGGCAATGCATCAATCACCACTACGTACAGAGAACAAAGCATAACACACAAACCGAAGGAACTCGCTACCACATTTATTCTATGTATCCTCTAATCAATTAAGTTCAAGAGTGCTTGGCCACCAAATGCTGAAATGAATCAACAAGCCATGACACAAGCAATGCCTCAGGTGTCCCTGATCACCAAATGCTGAAACGAATCAACGAGCCGTGACACAGAAAACGTAAAGCAAAAATATAAAGGAAAGGCAAAGATAAAAAATAGAAGCAAGAGAACGGAGCTGTGCATATACTTTATATTTATAAGCGTAAGCGCAATTACAATGGTTCCCTAACAAACATTCCCCTTCCACCACTTTACAATGAAAATGTGGTGGCTATTTATAGCCCAAGTCCCTCCTGTTACATTAATGGGCACAAAGTCCTAGTCAAACATTAGCTAACAAAAGCAACTATGGAGTTGCCGATGCCGACCTTTGTCGGACAGACTGCACCTGCAGCATGGTTCCCCTCGAAGGCCGGACAGCTACGTGGCAACGCGTTGGGTAGATCTTCACATCGGCAGGAATGCGGGCAGCTGGAGCAGGTAGAACCTCTAATCAGCTTTAAATGAGGCAGCTGGCATAAGTAGTGCAGCCCATGCTTGTCCTTCTTCTCGGCACGTCTTGGCTCAAATCCCGAAGCTGGACACTTGTCGGATGATGCTGTTTGACATGTGTCTGCCTTGAAAGGCAGTTTATCCAACTTCTCTTGGGATAGGAGCGTCATTGGGTGGCGCAGGCAAAAACAACAGCAATGGGAAGGCCTTCATACCTTGGTCAAATTCTCGAGTTTGTTTCCCATCGCGCACTCGTCAAGGGCGCACTCGACTTCGCCGCGAAGTCGGGTTGCGCATGGTGAAAGCCGATGTTCCGCCGCCGTATGGACTTCGCCCTCGGAAAGGGGGAGCAGTCCGACTTCACTGCGAAGTCGGACTTCGCCCCAACACTTAGTCATTTTTCCCGCCCTGCCACCGCTACAAGGTGCGCTCAGAAAGTTGGGAGAAGTCGGACTTCGCACCAAAACTGGGAGAAGTACGAACTTCGCACCAAAACTGGGAGAAGTACGAACTTCGCACTTTGTGTTCCTGCTGCGCTCCATCTGGAGGGCGCGCTCCGACTTCGCGCGAAGTCGGACTTTGCCCTAACACTTAGCCATTTTTCAGGGCAACTGTTGTCAAATTTGAGATCAGACTGAGGGGCTCAAAAGAAAAGGGGGGAAAGAATGAGAATGCAGGGAAGAGAGAGAAAGGGAGAGAAGAAGAAAGGGAGAGAGAGGAAGAGGGAAAAGGAAGAGCAGCGCTCTTACAAAACTGAAAACATTGCACCCCGTGCAAAATGTGGCAACAGGTGTACTACAACTTAAAATCTTACAAGCCTTTTCTTTCATGGTGCAACTGCCCCGTTTAAATTTTCTCAAGTTAGAGCGTTGCCATACTTAGATTTGGAATTCATTGCCAGTTGCTTTTCAGATGTTTCTAGGGGATATTCGAGAATTTAAAAGATAAAAGAAAAGATTAAAATTTTATAAATTTCCACAAATGGCTATAGTAGGCCAATGGGACTCATTGAAAAGAGTTGTTACAATGCAATGTAGTAAGCAAAAGGTACTACTAAAACAAGCTAAACTAGATTAGAGAAACTAGAGTAAACTATACCAAAGTGGAACAACTGAATGGCATTAAATTACAACCTCAAGGGTTGGACCCAAAGTGGATAAACCTTAACATGCTAAAAGCAATGATGAAGAGAGAGCAAATAGTTAAGGTAAAAAAGAGATAGAAAGGAGCTCCAACGGATTGAAACACCAACACGTATTTATAGTAGGATGTTAAGTAAAAGAACAAACGTCGTCACCAACTATCTCAAAAAAGCCAGCACAAGATTTAATGATGCTCCCAACAGAATGCATGGACTAAAGGGGCCTGGCTGGATAATCCTGGAAGAACATAGAGTTTGACCACTCAAGACACTTCTAACATCCATGGTCATGGAACCAATAGAAGGAGATAGGAAACTAATAAGTTGCATCTGTCTGCAACTACTTGGTATGTGAGGGATGGCTGAAACCTGATGCTAGAGAATTGTAGTTGTGTCTGATTGCATGCAAGAAAAAGCAGGAACCGAAGCCCTAGTAGCCACTTTTGTATGCATAGACAAGGGTGCACAAATTTTTCATTAACATTTTGGACAGTCGTAGCTTCAAATGAATAGTTATTCCTCTTGATAACAAAGATAGAGTGGAAGAATTAGGTGACTAGTCGAGTAGTAGTTGATCCCAGTTGTAATAACTAACATCGAAGAGTGATACCTTCCTAAAGGTACAAAACCAAGCATATTTGGTCACAATAACTGAAAAAAGTGGCAAGCGATCTCTATACAAGGAATATTACCTCCTTCCAATCGCATAATAAATAGGACACCTGAAGACAAAATGTTCTTTAGTCTCCACCTCCCAAAAAGAAGAAAGACGACATATCCTATCCTCTATGGTGCTCTGTCTCCACTCGCTACTTATGTGAGTACACTTTCAGCTGGCCAAGAAGAATCTTAAGGCCATGTGTCCAATGTTGTTGGTTATAATTTGGACATATAATAATGTCATTCTCAATCCTCACGAAATGTTTAGTGTAGAAGGCCAACTTAAGACTAAGAAGCTCATATGGAGAGACCAAAGTTACCTGAATATATTGTCAAAAAACATCATCTCTAACTACTTGATTAATCATCTTCTTATCAGGAAGAATGAAAGGAGCAGCATTTAAAGATTATTTGAATGGAGGTAACCGGTCTATGTAGATGCCAACAGACTGATGAAGAGGTAATCCATTCTAAGGAGCAAAGCACCAAATATTGGCATCTCTCTCGGGCCTGAGGTGCAATCACCCACGGATCTAAGGCTATGAATTTGAGAAATTATTTTGAAAAAGCTCTCAAGGCAAAGAGGATGAGTGCCAAACGCAGCCTGAACAATACAATGGGGAATTGTTCTTTTACATCAGATAAATCCTTGAAGCGAAATAGTTTGGACCCTTTCAATGCAAGCCCAATCAACACACCCTGGACTCAAAAGAAGAAGGCAGGTTTAACTTGATAATTTAGACTCAGATCTGCAGTACACTTATAGTGGCCTTTAAATGACCGACATCTGAAACTGCCTCCTAATTTGTCAACTACTAATGACCATTACATATATTCTACTACCCTTCCTTGATGGTCATACAGGAAACAACACGAAGTTTATCTATAACTTTGTATAAATTTAAATAAAGAGGGTTCGCAAAAATTACTTTGATCTTTTCTTGAGTTGAACAATACTTCACTTAAATAATTTCTTTTCCACAAGCTGCCGAAGAAAATGATAACATATCTCAATATGTTTAGTTCAAGAATGAAATATTGGAATCTTGACTGTTTTAATTGCCCTTTTGCTTATCTCTATAAAGTATAAAGTATTGTTGCGTCCAACTTGGCCACCTATTAATTGGTAAGCAATCTTCCCAAACCATATTCCTTCACACTACAAGAACAGTGACCTCGTATTCTGCACTGGTGGAAGAAAGTAACCCTAATTGCTGTTTCTTGCTAACCAAAGATACAACCCCTATTCCTAAGACAAATACATTTCATTCTATAGGCTTCTTGTCATCTATTGAATCTGCCCAATCAGCATATGTGTATCCAACAACCTGGAAATGATCACTTCCATTCTAGATGCCAAAATCCATTGTATGCTGCACATATCTCACAATTCATTTTACCACTTTCCAGTGATTAAGGTTCAGTATGTTCATAAATTTAAAAATACAGCTTATGGCAGAACTAAAATCAAGCCTCATATCTGTAAGACATACCATGCTGCCCACCAACTTCCAAAAAAATGGTTCATCAGCCTGTTTTAAGCCATTAGGCTGATCAGTTTCAGACCAGCCTGAGTAGGCTATATCTGTTTGCATTTGCAACCAAGCACATGAAACCATTCAAACAAACTTGGGCACACTTCATTGGAGAAGACACGAAAACTTCATTATATGTTTTCCAAAAGTCTACTCCTAGACATGGGTGAAAAAAGCCTAAACCTATCTTATAAAAGTGGACCATAGATCTAATTTTACCTGCCGAATGGTGCCACCAGTAATAATTAAGTCACATATACACAGCAAGGATAATAATATCATCATTCCTAATTGGTATCTGAAGTGGTTGTGAACAAGGTTTTGATGGTAGAGGAGCCATGGTATGATACCTAGGGACACAGATAGAAACTTGAAATTCTGGAATTCTACACTTCGAATTGTAAAAGTGAGGTTGACAGCTCCGCAATAAAAAACTGTTTGCCCAAATCAGTAAAGGAAAGGAAATGAAAACGATATCATCATTTGCACCTTTTCACATATAGTTTTTGGGTCAAAGGAGCATCTCTTGAATCCAAGTATTTTAAGATAGAAATCAATTTTAATATACTACACTCTCGAACATTGTCAATCTGTAAAATGATTTTATCAACTACATTAAGGAATTTGTTCCCTGCAATCTTGGAGCCCTACAAGCAAATAATATATATTTCCTCCAAATACCCATTGAGGAAAGCACTCTTAACATCCACCCAATAGAGTTTCCATCCCAATTGCGATGCAATAACTAGAACCAATGTGATTGTGACCACCTTATTGTTGGAGCAAAGGTTTCATCATAATTCAATGACTCGCATAACTTATTGCTTTATTATCTAGGTCACCCCCTAAAGTGCTTTGAGCAAATTTTCCTTTACTCCGTTGACTGATTAGTATCATTTAGGTCTATATCTCACCAGTGTAATCTACTGGTCTAAATTGTCAAGAAAAACCTGCTGACTGTAATCACCTACAACCACCTCCTCTAGTTGAGGCATTTCAGCCTCAAAACCAGTCCTATCATAATCTAGGGTAACCTGCAAACCAGTCCATGTATCATCCAATCATGCCTGCATCCAATCATGCTTGCACACCCAGCATATTACCTTAAACTTCATTTTCTTTCCTTTACTATTGATTTAATAGTGTCAATCATGCCTGGAATATCAGTACCAGATTGAACGAATCATTTTTATCAATGGCAACATCCTGACTAATGACCACCAAGCAAACAATTTCAATTCAACACAACTGGACCAAAATCAATTATTTTAAACAGCAAACATGCTTTTGAAGTTTTCAAGCACCTATCAAAGGACTTTTGAGGCCAGACAGGCCCTCAAAAGGGCTCAAAATCACCTTTAGGGGCAACTGGTAGGGAAGACCCTAGGACTTAGTGAGGAGGAGCCCCATCCCGCGAGAAGCCCCTACAAAGCCGGTAGGATAAGCACCACATAGAAGTCAACTTAGGATACCCATAGCATAGGTGGCACTTGATCAAAAGGCACAAGGTAGACACCAGAAACCATTTTAAACCTCCCACACTATCAAAAGACCTGCAAAATGATAATGCATCAATTACATTTCTTGTAGACTGATTGAATCCATGAAAATGGGTATTGACCAAAACCAAACAAGTTGGAGGGTCATTCATGGCCATAAGGCATAGTAGAGAATGCTCCCCAAAGGTTCTGAATGTGGACACACTATCAGCAGGTCACTATAAATATCCCCAGATAGAGGGGAATGTCCATTCATGCAACAAAAATCACCACGAATGTATTTTCAGAGAATGCATAGTTGAATAAAGCATCTTTGAGACTCTCCATGGAATTTTATCCTGTCTTTAGGGTCTTTAAATGTAAACCTGGTGTTGAACATTTGAGGTGGTTTTATTGTGTTTCTCATTTGTCGTATGATGTCTCAAATGGTAAATAGTCCTAGGTTGAATGGCAATTGGAATTTAAATGTAGGATATGCATTGAATAAGGACTAATAAACTTTGTTTGCACTAGTAACTACTTTAACAATACTTAAAACACTTTTCAGTGCTATTGAAGATTTGTTTGATGAATTTTCATTAGAAGTTTCAGATCAAATGGACAGAGAACCACTAGGCAAATTATTTAAATAGAATATAATAGAAGGTTTTAGACATCCACAAGGCCAAAAGCAGCTTATGGGACAGGAACTTTACAAAGAACTGCCAATCCCAAAATATGACCTAATCATTTTTCTTTCTGCAATGTTAATCTTTTGCTACTGATTTTGATGATGAATTCTCCTACTTTTTCCCGTCCTCTTCAATGCAAATGATTCCACTGCTAGAGTGTCAGCATAGCTAGCTTGAATATCACTATATGATTCGCATTCCAAAACAAAAATTCTCTGTCTCAACTGCCACTGATGTACAAAAAGTACACATCCTCTACTCCCATTCCTATTTTTGTCTCTTCCATCTGCTTGTTACACATCTCAGTTGCTGAGAGCTTATCCTCAATTGGGCCATGAGCATCTTTGCTCTCCAATTGATGTTTGCCCTATATATGCCTTCCTAAGGTGATCATATGATATTCTCTCTTTCTTCCTCACTTTTTTTCCCACATAGCTGCTCTGAATTTTTTCTTAACAAATGCCTTTATGTCTTTGTTATTATTTATGCATTTATCTAGAGTTGATATAATTTTTTGTTCATCTACTTGTTTTGTTTTATCCATGTTTTTTTTCTTTTGTTCAAATTTTCTTCAATTACAATTTTAGGCCATTTGTTTGTATCCATCTATCCAACTTTTTTCAGATATCCTAGAAGACGAACCATAGCAATTGTGTCTATAGGGGAGATACTCATTTCTGCTAGAGAAATCTCATATGGAACTGATTATTTTATTTTGAATAGATTTGTGATCAAACGTTTCTAAATCCTCTCTATTCGCCTCCATTTTGAGTCTGATGTGCTGCCAGCCCATGCTTAATACCCATACAACAACATCTATACCACTAGTAGCCCAAATAAAACTTGTATAGTCTTCCAGTCCCACAATTCAGTTTCTTTGCTTCTGTTTTGTAATGTAAAAGGTGATCTCCAGTCCCATTTAGTATGAAGCCCACCGCCCAGGCCCGGGTGTGTAAGGGGTATGCGGCTCTATCTGTAAAGAATATGAGCATCTTTGACGCCTTGGTCAAGCCAACTATTACTTAAGGGTCAGTGGTTTGGGGTCCTATTCTTGGCCCGACTGAGTGGGCATGGGTCGAATGAGTACAGACACTCTTTCTTCGACGGTTCATTCGTTGCAAGGGCATAGTCCCCCTCTCTATTATTCTAGCAGAATTTGGGGCCTCTCCTCTCCAGCTTGAGGTTATCTTCATAGGATCTGTACTCTAGGAGATACCCCTACGGGCTACAGGTGGTACCCTTACCTCGCCCTTCACTTTTCAATGGAACTCTCTCCGAGTTCTCGGGAAGGTCAAAGGAGCTAGTATTTTTAGGTCTTTGCCCTCCTGGCCAGCATTCAGATATGGATAGACATGCTCCCCCTTATTCCTTGAGTGTTATACCCCCCTCTTGACTTAGTCCGGAGAAGATGCTCCACGAGATCCAAAAGGATGTTAGTCTCCAATACACTAGATGCACATGGATCTCTCTTGTTGCCCCTCTTTCCCCCAAGTTGTCTTTCTGTCGTGAGCACTTCTTACAACTTCAAGATGGTAGAGTAGTTCCTCCGCAATACCTTCAGCAACATACAATGCATAATCTTCGGATCCTGATTAGGCACCTCAGGGTGTGTTCTCACCAACTCCGGAGTTAGTCAGATCACCATCTTCTGATGGAGGAGTGGGTTTGCTTGTTTTTCTCCTTGGGGGAAGCTAAAACCCTACATCACTTTGTTTTTTGTTGTCCCAGTTATTACGATATCTAAAGCAAATTCCATTGCCTTTTCAAAGACAACTCTTGGTCTGTTTCTACCTTCTTCAGATACCCGGACAAGCGGTGTCTCACATTCTTTCTTAGGGAGATAACTCAGTTTCGTCGCCATAAAAGCTCTCCTCCAGATGGATCTCACCCACCTCAACATCGGCTCATCACAACTTACTTCACCAGCTGACGGACCAGGTGACACCGGTCGGAAACGCTCTGCTTCTTCCAGTTCGGACGGCAGCTGGGTCACTAGGCAGCGCACCCACAGATTGTTAGGGTCCCGAACTAGCGATGGATAGAGACATATCATGGACTTCTTTAGCTCGAATACTTTAGCCACAACTATTAGGAGAGATTAGTTTTTGGGGGTTCTTGGAGCTTGCCCTTCCTAGGCTACTCCCTCCCCCCTCTCTCTCTCTCTTCATTTTTCTTGGCGTGCACTACGCTCCTCTGGATTGCAGCCCTCCTCCCCTTCTCCCCCTTCTCTATTCCCCTTCTCTTTGGCCCGTTTGTTGGGTTACGTCTTGTATTTAACTTAGTTTATTTTCTTTGTTGGGATTTTTAGCCCGTTAGTTGGCAATCATTATTGTCCTTCTTATAGTCCCTTGGGTCTTTTTTTGGCCCACCGCGGACATTAATAATATTTCATTTCATTTCTCTGTCGTCCTCATGTTCTCATCATTCTACATCTTTCCAATTGAGCTTATTATTGAAGCATATCCCAAGATATTTGTTCTTTGTTACTTCTTCCAAAAGACCCCCTTAAAAATAAAAATTTAACTGAAAATAAACCACTTTGGAACGATCATATAGTTAAGTGGATGAGAAAAAATGAACAAAGTAGATGATAGCTTGAAAATAATGATACATTGGGATCAATGAATCTAGAGAATCTAGAACAAGTGGCAAGCTTTTTGGCAACAAAGAAAAATTGAAGTAAATATGAGTCCATTCTTGCTATAAACCTTGATGCTTATAAACATAAATATCAAATAAATAATCCACATAGCAATAATCCACATAAGATATGAATGTAGATAATACCCTTTAGGTAGGACAACACCAAGCAATATTCCTCAAGGAATAACTCCACAAGATATTCCAAGATGAGAAGGCCACCTCATGGGAAAAGACAACTACAAAGCAATACTTGATATGATCGATGATTGATTGATAGATAATTATAACTCCATGATCCATTTTTTATATCTTTTCACCTAATAATAATAGGGGAGGATATGACCCTAACCCACTCATTAACTCTTAACCAACTCATTATTACAATATAATATTCCAATACGATAAACCTTGGGTTGTGTGGCCCATGCAAACTATCTTTAACACCTATAAGTAATACAATATCATATCCCTAGATACCATACCATTCCACCCCCCTAACATGTTTCATCCTCGATACATGAGAAGAAACCAAATACTATGATCTTCTAATCATTACTTACAAGTGGTACCAATCTTGATCATTTGTCCATCCAAGTGAAATATTGATTGGTGATGGTATTTTGTGATGTCATGCTTCTACTAGGTCACTAATATCCATTATTGCTCCTTTGGATCCATGCATTCTTTGTGCCACTCTGATATTCATAATGATTGATGTTGTATGTCATGCCTCCTGATTGTTGCCTCTCATGGTGGGGTGGGTAACAATATGTTGCAACCTTAGTTATTTGTTCTACTTTCTTTTACTCTTCAACCTTTTGTTCCTCTGCTTTGTTTTCTTTTGGATGGACCTCCTTAGATTCTTCCTCATGCTCTTCTTTCTTATAACCTTCTTTTGGTTCTTCCTCGTGCTCTTCTTTTCGTGTTTCCTTTGAGCCTTCTTCTCCTTCTTCTTTGGACTTTGTTGTTGATTCTTCTTTTGGTTATCCTATCTACTCCCCTGCAAGAACTTCTTCTTGCTTCTCCTTGGATCCTTGCTCCTTAAGCTGAGAAATATCTTGTAATGTTATCATCTTTTTCTTGTACCATAGCTTCATGAAGTTGTTTTCCACATTAACGTTAACAATACTCAATGAGTACAACCAAAAACATCTAAGAAGAATATTTACATCATCCATAGCTATACCATAAAAATCTGAATGCAAAACATGTTATCGATAGAAATCTTTAAATCTTCAAAAAGTTGAATATTCACCCTCAAACCATATATCCTTGGTATTCTTTGCTTAAACATGCAACCTTTAGCTAGATCAATATTCATGAAATCATACCTGCCACTAAGGTTCATGGAAATAATAATCATCTCCTTCTAAATGCATCCATGAACCTACAAAATATATTTTTAGATGAAAACAAATCTCTCTAACTATTCCCTTGTTTTTTTGAATCCACAAGTGTGGTTTTATCTCTTCTCACCATTCTCGTTGAAAAAACTAAAACTCTTTTATTTCTTTTTCCCTTCATGAATCCTTTGTAGTTCTTTTTGCTCCTCTTGAATCCTTTGCATTTCCCTTTTAAAGTCTCTAATGATACCTATAAAACTAAAATTTTATTCCTACTATCAAGCTCTTCCTTACAAATATCTTAGAGTCTGCACATTCTTAATTTCCCATCTACTCAAGAATGCTTGTTCAATTTCTTCCCAAGGGCAATTGCTATGGGCCCTAGCAAAACTTTTCCCCCACTGAAAAGCTTCCATTGGTAACTAAGAATAAAATCCATATCGCAACTAAGAAGTATCAAAAAGTGAATATTTTAATTGTTTCAACCACTCTCTAGCATCAATATCATATTTTATCGAAAAATATGTCAACATCATGAGCTCCCAAGGGAATTTCAATGAAAACCGAGGTTTTGTCAATGTAGGGTTTGTTAGTAAGGGAAAGGTAAGATAAATGATTTGATAAATAAAATATGCATTAACATTAGCTTAGAAAGGTCTAAGCATTATATAGTTTACAAACAAACTATATTAGCACAAATAACGCTAACATAACGCGTTAGGAGAGTAGTGTGCTAACAGCTAACCTAGGTAGAGAAGTATGAACTAACTACTAATCTAAAATATCTAACCTAGGATATTTTATATACTAACCTAGGTTTACTAGTAGATATTTAGCACAGTAAATATCTCTATGGTAAGTAGTAAAAAGTAAATGTAATAATCTACCTATGTAGTATAATGCAATATACTACCTATTTTACCTAGTGGAGTAAAGGGTAAATATCCCAAAGAATGGAATATTACTCTAACATCCCCCCTTATTACATTATTTGAGTAATGTATATAACTGTCTCAATACAGTAAACAAAATGTCGATCTGCTGGTTCTTGCTCTGTCACAATGCTCTGGCTGCTCCTAAGCAAAAAATGGGTCATTCCTCACTTTGTCTTCACACCAACGAATGTCCTTATAGTAATCACATCATCCAACCGAATTGCATGGGTAACCAACCGCTGCAATCGCTAGGTGTAGTAGAGTAGATCACTTCATACGAGATTCATTCATTTTACAATATGAGTTTGCAAAAGATTAGGTTGCTAAGGTGTCGGTCACAGCCGAAAATGCACCCTTATAAGTTCCCCCCTTCTCGTTGCAAAACATGTTGTATTTAATTTCTGAAAGAAGCATGACTAAGGTGTCGGACGATGCCGAAAATGTACCCTTATAAGTCTTCTTCTCTTTTTACAAAAATTTGTGAAGAAAAGAAATGTATATCCCCCCTTAATTACAAAAGATGTGCAACTCAAGAGTTTTGTGAAGAATTTTACAAATATTGCCTCCTAGGCAATTTTACACCAGAAAATTCCCTCCTTTTGTTACAAGAACTTCAAACAATGAGAGTTTGCTATTTATGAAGCCTAAAAGAGGTACAAACACCCCTTTAGTACTTCAAACAAAAACTTATGCTATTTATGAAGCCTAAAAAAGAGAGAGAGGAAATGGTGCTTTCCTTAAGTTGACAAAATGTGTTTTCCCTCTACAATACTGTCTTAGCAATGAGCACTCTGTTTGCTCTCTTTGAACCGGAATCGAATCCGAATGAGACACTTCACTAGAAATATGGCTTCTGTGATGTGCCTTTGCCATTTTAGTTTTGCTTGTTTTGAAACCAACACCGAATGGTGTCATGGTTGTCATTTTTACAATTTGTGCAAAACTATGCTTTCTAGGCATTTTTATCAAAAAGTTCACCAAATCATCCTTCCTTATTGTAAGAACTTCAAGCATGATTGCTATTATGAAGTCTAAAAGAAAAGGTATAATTTTTATGACTTCTACTTTTATGATTGCCTTTACAAGTTTTATTTCCCTCTTGTCAAAAATCTGTGTTTTGAAGAAAGGAATTATCCCCCCTTAGTGCAAAGGATTGCAACTTTTTAAGGTTCCTTATTTTCAAAAACTTGTTCTTTCTTTTTGATTACCCTAAAAGAGTACCAAAAGATAATTCACTCAAACAGATATTTAATGGCACCTGCCTTAACACCCTTCAAGAAGGATGAAAAGTTTGAGGAAATTAAGCCAAACAAATAAGAGTGAATTAGGGGTTTTGTTGATTTATGAGAGAATATCAAGTGAATTTTGGCTTTAAATCTATGTAAGGATTTACACAAATTTGTGAAATTTTGGGGTTTAGTGTGTTCTTGATTCTATGACTTATAATTGCAAAAAAAATAATGCAATAATCAAACAAGAATGCCCACAAAATTCTTATCACCTAGGTGTCGAATGCTACCGAAAATGCACCTAATTTGCCAATGAAGGTGTCATGTAAAATCGAAAATGCACCTTTTTAATTTTTGCAACAAAATATGAATGTGTTGTGCAAAAAGAATGATATTTTTATGTCTCTTACTTTGTTTTACAATTTTGCAAAAGAAGTACAATGTTGTCTTCCCCCTTTTATTTTGCAAAATTAACAATATGAGCACTCCTTTCAAGACAAGTCGACACACGACCCTCGTTTGAAAGGCTTCCAGACCAGTCGACAAACGACTTGGTTTTGATGGACCCAAGGCTTCAAATTCTTCTCAAGTTTGCAAAAAAAATGTCCTTTAAAGTTGATTTTGAATTTGCAAATTAAAATAAAGTTGATTAAAATAATTTTAATTAATAATAAAAAATAAAACAAATATTTTAATCAAATCAATGTAAAAAAATTTTTAAAAAAATTGATTTAAATAAAACACTTATTTAATATTTAAATTATTAAAAAATATATTAAAAAAAACTTTAATTAAAAAATGCAAAAAAAAATCATTACCTGCCAAATGGGGCGCCGCTTTGTTTTATAAGGCAAAAGAATGCCTTTGTAGGGTCGGCGGGAGTCGAACTTGCGACTCCCCGCTGCCCAAGGCCTTAGCCCGACCCCCTTGGCCAGTCGGGCTACAGGGCCCGACGTGAAGGGAAGGGAATTAATTTCATAGATTTCCTCCTCATAGAATCCAAAAGAAAATGTCACATCAACAAGAAGACTAAAACTTTCCTTCAAAATACAACAAACGAAAATCGATTTAATTACCTAAACTAAAAAAAGGTCACTACCACTGTTCTAGATGACTAACTTCATAAGGTTATATCTCCTTAAATACTGTTTGGATTCCTTCATATGACCACTTATTTTGAAGCTTATCAAATTTTAATAAGGCACAAGAATCGTTCTAAATCCTACACCTCTATACACAGATATCGCTCTTGGAAAGTGAAGCATTTAAAAAAAAAAATTGCGCAAATTTTGCAAATCTTTAAAAAATATTAAAAAATAAATAAATAAAAATAAAAATATCAAATGGCATTAGCTCAAATTGTTAGATTCTTCAACTTTTAAGAAGGAGACCTAGGTTCGAATCTTGCCAAATGATACCTGCATAACAACCAAGTTGTTGTAATACCACTATGTTGTTGTGATGTAATACGGGTGGGGTCTGTTTCAATCCAAAATAACTGATTAAAAAATAAAACTAAAAATATCTACTTTACCAAAATCGTTGCTCTAATGTCGGAGAGAGAGAGTAAGCCAATCCTAAGATCTTGAGATATGGCAGAAGAGCAGCGGACTTGTTCGGAGTGTATCAATGATTCAAGTCCTTATTTGTGTATTACAGACATTAGTCTTCAATATTGTCTTCGTCCTAGTTCTAGAATTTGAGCTCCTCTTCATTTTGTTTCTTGTCTGTATCTTGATCAAGTAAATAGTTAGTATCTTCATAAAATACTATCTTTGCTGAGAGAGCTTTAATTTCATGTTCATCTGTAGGTTCTTCCAGTTCCTAAATTTCTTGAATCTCTTGAACCAAGTGACCTTTCTGTTTCCCTTCTTTATATTGCAATTGAGGATAATTGTATTGGTTCTGAGAAGTATATGGATGCTGAAATTGTTGCTGATGTGGACTATACTGATTCTGATATTGTCTTGGTTGGAATGGCCTATTTGATTGGCTTCCATAATTTGTTTGATTTCCTTGATATTGGTTTCTAGGATTGAATCTGCAGTAATTGGTACTATGTCCTTTCTTCCTGCATACTTGACAATACCTATTATTCCATGGTCTTCATCCTTTTGTGGATGAGGTAACATTTCCCTATGGATTATCTTTTGAAACCAATGCATTGTTAGTCATTTCATATTTAACTGTATTTTCCACCTCATATTCTTGAAGAATATTGACTAACTCATCAAAAGATGTATCTTTACTTAGGATTTGTAAAGATGTAACTAAATGCTTGTAGCTATCTGGAAGTGCTCTCAGGGTTACTTGAACAAGAAACTTATCTTCTACCTTTTCTCCTAAGGTTAACAATTTTCCTTTTATATCCACTACTTTCCTTAGGAATAGTTCTATACTTTCACCACTATTTACTTTCAGAGAATGCAATTGAGTTTGAAGATTTAAGATAGTGGCTTTATTCTTCCCCTCAAATATCTTGGCTAAAGTTTTCCAAGCTTCTGTAGATGTTGCTACTGAACTAATGTAAGGTTGTATTTCATCTGTAATAGCAAAAGTTATTATCATTAGTGCTTTTGCTTCATTTTCTTCAAACTTTTGAATCTCACTATCACCTGAAGTAGGTTTAATTTTTGTTCCTTTGACAATATCCCAAAGCTTTTCAACTATTAGAATTGCCCTCACTTTGTTTTTCCATGATGAGTAATTTGGACCTTTAAGAAGTTGGGATTCAGTGAGAATGAATTTTTTTGTTGTCATGATGGTCCTTGTAGGCTACCTTATATCTCCCTAGTTTAGAATATGTGATCAAGCTTGATAAAACCTTATCAAATCTTAGGTTTTGTAGAATCCCTTATATCTCCCAAGTGTTTAGAGTATGCTATGGTCTTGATAAAGTGCTTAGCATCTATTAGATTTCCTTTTGAGTTGATTCCCTAATGTTTTGAAGACAATGGTAATATAATGATCAACTCCTATTTCACCTTATTTCTCCCTATTGATATATGCACTTTTCAATTTGATGAAGTTCTCTATGGTTGGATTCCTTTTGTCCCTTTAATTTGTATATGAGACAAGTATAAGCAATAAGTTCCAACTTTAAAGCAATCAATGATTTTGCTTCCTTTATCCTTAATTTTCAATGGTTTAATTTTCTAAATTCCAATAATCTAAAGTTTGATGTAGTACTCCTTATATCTCCCTAATTTGGAATTTTAGAAAATGATAATATTTGCAAAAGAATAATGCTTTAATTTTTCCAAGGTAGAAAACCTTATATCTCCTATTTTAATTATTTGCAAATATTATGATATTTGTATTTCAACTAATGCACTTTTGAAATATCACTTAAGGATATAAACTCCTTGTTTTGATTTGCTTTCTAATTCACTAAGGTTGTTATTTGCTTATATCTCCAATGCAATAATAAATAAACTCAACCTTATATAATGCACCTTATATCTCCTTGCATTTAATAGAAGGTAAATATTAAATTCATGTAAGAATATACCTTCCTTGTAATGTTGTAGGCTGCTAGATGATTGGCTCCTATTTTGACTCCTCTATCCAAGCTTTAGGTGTTGTATTTGCTTGTCTTCAACGTATGACAGTGAGCATTGAATGCTCTTACGTTCAATGGGTGCCTTATGACAGTCTTCTCCTCCTTCAATGCACTTTGACCACCATGTAAGCTATATGGGCATGCTCTTCTTTAGACTAGGCTATTAATACACCATTCTTCCTTGAAATGCATGACACATGGTGCTTTACGTTGCACTAGAATGTAGGATCACTTGCTAGGTGGTGTTTGGAGGTTACAACCTTTTGCAAGTATTATTTTAGGTGGTGCAGGCCTTTGAGCATTGAATTAATGATTAATATCCCTTCTTGGATTTGAATGGAGTATTACTCCAAACCTGGGTGCTCCTTACCTTTGTGCAAGCGTTATGTAAATGGGGTGCTCTTCTTCCTTTGTGCCAAGTGGCACAAGATTCCTTTGGTTGGTGTGGCAAGTGGAGGCTCCTTCCCTTGCATGCAACCAACCTCTTCAACGTTCCTTATCACTAGTTCTTGCCAACTTTTGCTAGTTGTTTCGCTCAACAAGCTTTCTCCAACGTATGGTGGCTCCTCTCCAACAAATGGTGGCTCCTCTTCAACAAAGGTGGCTCTACTCCAATGAAGGTGGCTCTAAGGTGCTTCAACGTTATCTTCTTGGTGGTTGTTCATCCAAGATTTTATCCTTATCCACTTGGGTAATGCACCTTGCTACTTGCACCTTGATTTTTGCTACTTATGTTATTTCTTTACGTTGTTCTCCTTGCAACTTGCACTACTATTGCGTTATACTATCCTTGCTAATGTCATTATGCTGCCCTTACTTGGTCTCTTTTTAGTTGTAGGTTCTTCTTGCACTGTGAGCGTTGCTTTCATGAGACCGATGGTGCTGAATTTGGTGTCTTTAGACACCTTGAATACTATGCTTTTGAGCCCTTAGTTGGCTCTCTTCCCTTTGCTTCAAAGTTTGCTCTTCAACCTTGATGATACGGCCGCTTGATGACTGTAATTTACTTGTTGTTTTAATACCTTAAGACCCTCTAACTTTTGTCCTCCTTTTGCTACGTTGGACAAGACAAGTATGGTGCAATTATGTAATGTAAATAAATCTGCAATAATTAAGATAAAATACCTTAATTTGCACCAGAATTTTTGAGACTTTTTGGTCTCCTTTTTGAAGCTATCTTCCTTCCTTTAGTATGGCAGCTTCTTCTCTATCCCTTGATGGTAAATAGTGATTTAATGTTGCCTTCTTGTACTAGGCAACTCTCTCCTCTAACTCCTTTGCTTGGTTAACTTTACAATGATAATTCCAAGCTTTTCAATCATGCAAATAGTATCCCCTTTTAGATGGCTTTACTTTGCACTATAGTATATGCACTCTATGCTTTAGAATAGAGTCTTTTTTGCTTTCAATAGAAGGTAGGATGTTGATATTTTTCTTTCTTTCAAAATATATCTAACTCCTCTTTCTTATGTGCAGGTTTTAACCCTTGTAGAAACTATCTTCTACACTTCCTTGAAGACTTTAAATATGAAACCTTCTCCTTTGCAACTTTAAACTCTAATGTGGTGCTTAATGAAACTTAATAATGAACTTAATATAAGTGTTCAAATAATGAACCTTTTGCACCTAAGTTGCATACCTTTTTAACCTCCGTAGATGATGTATTTCTTGGTGATTTGGATCACCTAATTGCTGCCCTATGTTAGATGAAATCACAGCTCTTTCTTTGTTGTCCAAAACAGCTCTTTAACTCACCAATTTGCAGCTTTGAAACTCCTCTAACTTGCTGCCCAAAAATGTAGTTTGGTGGCTTTAACTCTCCTTCAGAATGCACTCTAAAAATCTGAAACTTAGCAGCTATTAATGCTGCCCAAATTGCTGCCCTTTTGCTGTCCTCAAATCTGAAATTTTCAGATTGTAATGCAGTCAATTTCTCCTCCTATATGTTGTCCTTGAATCTCCCAAATTTGGTAGGAAACTCCTCCAAATCACAACTGAGACTTGTCTCCTAGAGACCTTCAATTTTCTGCTGTAAAATCAGCAAACTCCTTTCTCTGAATTAGCCTTCAAAACCTTCAAAGGCAATCTTCAAATCTCTCAGATTTGGTGGTTTCTTTTAACTCCTTTCTCCTTCAACCTCCTTGTCGAAATCTGGCTTCAATATTGGCCTATTTGTTGGCCTTCTTCTCAAGAATCTGAATGTCTTGAGGTCTTCACTATTCTCCTCCAAAATTTGGCAAACTCCTTGCCAAATCCTTCTCCTTTTGGGCTTGTTGTCGGATGGCGACAATTGTCCCAAAACCTCCTTTATCAGGAACTTTTCCTTGCTAGTAAATTTCTCCAATGAGTTCTCCTAAAATTCTCCTCTAATGGCCTTCTCCAAATCTCCTTCAATGGCCTTCTCCAAAATCTGCAATGAGGCTTTCCTAGCCTTCTCCTTCTTTCTCCTTTCAATTCTTCCTTGAGACCTCTTCTCTTGGGCCTTCAATTTTTGCAACCTCTAGTCTTCTCAAAACTTCAATGAGACCTTCCTTGATCTCTTCAATCTTCAACTATGGAAGTTTTGCAATGAGATCTCCTTCTTGGATCTCTGAAATTTGTAGCTTCTGAAATCTATAATAGGACCTTTGCTAGTCCTTCTCAATCTCCAATCTTCCAAATCTGGAAGTTCTTCAATGGGACCTTTTGTGGGTCTCTTCAACTTCTTCAATGTGAAGTTTTCAATCTTCAATGGAGATCTCCAATCTCCAATCTTCTTCGAGACTCTTTTCCTTGAGTCTCTTCTTCCTTCAATGGGGTCTTCTTTCTAGGACCTCCTTCTTGATCTGCAGTCTTCAATGTGGCTTCTTTGGCCTCCTCCTTTCTTCTCAATCTTCAGCTATGGAGTCTTCAATCTGCAAATCCTGCAATGGGACCTTTTCCTTAGGCCTCCAAATATTCAATCTCCAACTTGTTGCTTCAGGTACTGGATTGATTCCAAAGAAGATATTCTTCCTAGATCTTGTAGGAAGCTTCCCAACTTTCTTTGAATCTCCTTTTTCTGCAACAAAGTATTAGAGAAACTATAATGGAAAAAACTTTAAATCTTGAGATAATGAATCTTCACTAGTTGATTTGTCAATCTAGTGGAATCAATGTTGAGTCCTAGTCTTCACGAGTTTTTCTGCAACTCTGTGGAAAGACTCTAGCCAAATGTAATTTCAAAAATTCTGAAAATGAGATTTCTTATCTCCTCTCAATCTCTCTTGTGGCTCTCCCTATTTCCTATCGATCTACCATGTGCTCTGATACCACTGTTAGCTTTTGATGATATATATTAAAGGAGACAAAGCTAACTTCTGGAATGATTTATGGGACCAACATCCCCCCTTAATCTATGAGTTTCCAGAGTTGCAGCCCTTGCAGCAAAGCCTTGAGGGTAGAGGATGGATAAATATGGCTTCATACATTACCTCCCGACAAATTTGAAATTTCTCTTTCTTTCAATGGAAGATGTTAGAAGAATGGCCTATTCATGTCCCTCTTCATCAAAGGCTTCTTATTAAAAAGATCCTCAAGCAAAGGTGCCTTACAGGGAAAGAGGAAGAGGATAGGATTGCCTGGGGCCTTGGTACTCTAGGTGTTTTCACTGTTCGTGATGGTTAAAATGCTTTGCTCCCTCCTCCGTTGATCCTGTAGGATGTCCCATGGGATAGAGTTTGGGTAGTTAAGGGCTGGCCTAAAATTAATTTCTTTGGTTGGGAAGTGATGCATAGGAGTTGTCTCACCTATGATAATCTTATGAAGAGAGGTTTTTATGGCCCTTCCAACTGCATCATGTGTAACTCCCAGGAGGAGACTTGATCATATGTTTTTCCAGTGTGTATTTGCAAGAGAGTTGTGGACAAGGTGGTTAGATCTCTTTAAGGTTCACCTAAACTTTCAGGTGACTCTTTCTAATATCTAGGAGATTTGGAAACGCAGAAAATTCAAGAATACCTCCATTCAGCTATGTTGGTCCCTAGGCCCGAGCTTTCATTTGGTGGCACATTTGGCTGGAAAGCAATTCCAAAATTTTTAGAGAGGAGTTCAGTCCAATGGAGTTGGTTTGGCATAAAATTGTTACCAAGATTTCTGAAATTGTCAAAGCTCACTTTAGGGATAAGAAGACTCGGGTGAATGAGGGGACTCCCAAGTCACAGAAGTTGGGACCATGGCAGCCCCCTCCCCCAGGTTGGGAAAAGATTAATTCTGATGGAGCAACTAAGGATAACCCGGGGGCTGCAAGCATTGGTTTTCTCATAAGAGATTTCAAGGGAAAGATCCTCCATTGGGAGCTAAAGGGTCTTGGAAGGGCTGCTAATAATGAAGCTGAAGACCTGGCTATCATACAAGGTTCTCTCAATGCTTGGAAGAATTGGGTTAGAAAGATCATAGTTGAGTCTGATTCACAAATTATGGTGGGGCTTCTGGATGCTATTAGAAATTTCAGACCAAAGGCTTGGAGGATAAGAAACATTGTGAGCCAAATTAAGTCTATTTGGCAGCAGTTCGAGGATGCCATCCCGGTCTATATTGACAGACAAAATAATGCAGCGGCTAACTTTTTGGCTAAACATGGTAGTGAAAGTCCAATTGGTTACATGCTGAGGGACACTTTTGAATGGCAGGAGGTGAACCAAATGGTCTTAAATTGGCCGACAAAGACTTAGCTAAGGATGAGGATAGGTCCAAAGTCCACTAAGTCTTGTGGATCAATGGAGGATAAACAGTTATTTGTTGGGTTTTTTGCTACCTCTTGCAGCACTCTATGGCCCTTTTTGGGATAGCACGAGTTGCGTTCGCAGGACTGTCAAGCCTGCTAGGTTTCTTAGGATCAATGTAAAGCAAAACAGGGAACAGGTTCAAAGCTTCTACTCTGTAGATGGTACTCGATTTGTTGTTATTTTTGGAGATGTTAATCCGAGTTTTATTTGGATTTTAGGGCTTGCCAAAAGTGGCAGACCTATGACTATAATTTGATTCCTGTTCTATCAATATAGTTTTTTACCTTTTCAAAAATAAAAAAAAAACTTGAGCAAGCAATGATAACTATATGATAATGGCACTATAATATGCAGGAAAAATATATAAGAAACTTTTGCAATAACTCAAAAATATGTCATTAATGAAAGCTCACGAAAATAGTACAATGTAATATAATGGAGGACATGAACACTCCAAAAATACATGAAGGATCTACATTGTACTCACTATACTAACTAGCTACTAATGTTACTTCATTCAACTACACTCACCTCTCTCAAAGGCATATATATAGGGAGATAAGTCCCTTGACCTTTCATCTACCCATGACTCTTCATCTACCTAACCTATGACTAATGTACATGTGGACTACATGCACATTTACATCATTGCACATTCTAACACTTGTGCATTTATTACATTGCATGAAGTAACTACCCAAACCTTACTCTAAGGTAAACTCCTACTCTAGTTATGCACCCAAGGTGGTACATTAGCATATACCAAATAATGTAATATACTCTAACAAATAGGAATGGGCTTCTTCTTCAATTTTGCTCCTTAATATGCCGAGCGAGAAGGCATTCACTTGCATGATTGAATAATGTTGCTCCGAATTTGCTCTGATACCATGTTGGCTTTTACAATACTTTCCAAAAACATTTCGAAGCATAGCATTCGCGACAATTAGATGCAAGAGTATAAACGAGAAATAAGAGCGCATTTAGACAAAAGAAAATAATATAGATAACCAAAACAAAAAAAGGGGTGGGTGCCCATAGGCACCCCCACAATATCACATCATATAAAGGGATACGATGGATTAGTGATTGGGGGGTATTTATAGTAGATACCTAATCACCAATTATTACAAACCTCAAGTCACCATAACTTGGCTTAAGGGTTAAATTACAAGATATTAAACCCTTAAATAAGGTAAACCATGCAAGTGGTTTCCCAACACCGCTAAGGAAGAATACATCAATATTGCCCATACACTTACATAGAGAATGCCTGTATAATTTCCCAACCCTGGATAACTGATTTCCTATGTTATTTTAGAATAAATCAGATCTGAAAAGAATTTATTCAAACATGCAATAGTCACACAGATGGCTGGAAAAAATAAACAGCGTGAACAGCGGAAATCAAATATATTTCTGAACCTAAAATATTACAAATAAAGGAGGCTAAAGCTACAGCAGGATACCCTACTCTCTTGCTGCCTTTCTAACCAACAATTTCACTGTTCTTCTCCTCCTAAGTTTGCAGTTTTCCTTCAGCAATTTGTTCTCTTCTTTGTCTGTATATAAAACACTCTTGACCTTCTCCTTTTATCCTTGACAAAGGTAACCCTAATCTCTCTAACCCTAAGATTAGATCTCATCTCATCTTGAGATATAAGGTTAAAAATAGAAAATCACTTAAGTGAATTTCAGAATAAAATCACTTAAGTGAATTACAAAATAGAATCACTTATGTTAACTTAAAAATAGAAAATCACTTAAGTGAATTTCAAAATAGAATCACTTTAATGAATTACAAAATAGAATCACTTAAGTGAACTTAAAAATAGAAAATCACTTAAGTGAATTTCAAAATAGAATCACTTAAGTGAACTTAAAAATAGAAAATCACTTAAGTGAATTTCAAAATAGAATCACTTTAATGAATTACAAAATAGAATCACTTAAGTGAACTTAAAAATAGAAAATAGTGAATTACAAAATAGAATCACTTAGTGAACTTAAAAATAGAAAATCAATTAAGTGAATTTCAAAATAGAATTAGAAATGTCTCGAACCACTTCTAGTACATTCATATTGAAGCCTGTGCAAGCAGTTCCTGTCCGAGCTACATTTCTCAACACTCCCTCTTAGCGAGGAAGGAATTTTGCACCAATCCAAGTTTGTCTCTGAATGCTTCAAAATTCCCTTTCACTAAGGGCTTGGTCAGAATATTAGCTACCTGTAGTGACTAACCCCAATCTGAGAGAACTGATATCTGCTTTGTTTTTGGTAATGTTTGGTATTTTGTAATTTTTTTTGTAGTTTTTTTCAATGTATGTTGTTTTTTTTCCTTTTGAGAATGATAACACAGCTGGAAATGAATACTATCGTAACTTTCAAACTACTTAACCAAATGCACTGAAATTTTGACACAAACTTCTTTTTATCATAATACATAAACCCAATGAAGGAAAATGTAGAAAGATAAGTTTACCCGTAAAAATCTCTGGTCTGATATTAAACTGGAATGCTCATAACTTATAAAATACTGACTTCTCCATTGATTGGAAAATAGTTACAAATACCCATTTTTGCTGCTTAACAAATTCCACTAAGTATCTCCAGTGCAATCGATGAGGAATGGACCCAAACACCTACGTGGGGCTGCAAATGTACGACCCAATGTTGTAGAGGCACGGCTGCCCTGTAGGTTATTTTCTGCTCTTAAAATGCTTCTCAAAACTGACTTAAAACCCTCATTACAGTCTGCAAAACTGCTGGTAAGCAATGCCAATGTCTTTCTTGTGATATGCAACTCGAACTCACCAAACCCCTTCCAAAATTGTTCGACCAGCTGGGGAAAATGTCCAATAGAGATTGAAGCTGGAAACTTGATAATAACTCTGCATATGATCTGAGATAACTTCACACATTTATTAGAAAACTGCCTTCAATGTCTTCTTCACCTGTAAACTGAAAATCCAAGCATTGTAAACTGAAAAACCAATTGTAAACCCTGGTTGGATTTACCTCAAAGAAACTCTAGGGTTTTCGTCCTAGGTTTCTAGCCAAGAGGGTTTTCGTCCTCAAAGCTATCCCTTGCAGGGTTTCATCCGCAAGAGAGAATTCTCTCGTAGGGTTTCGTCCACAAGAGAAAAGTGTATTAGCCGCAAAGCCAAATACAACAATGTAGAAGAGATAAAATGATCCAAACTCCCTCAAATGAGCCCCCTACTCCTCTTTATATAGACATTATTTTAATTCTTTATTGAGGTTGCACTTTTGATTTCACTTAATAATACCTTAGAAAATAATAATAAAATGATATTTATTCTCCTAATGGGGCATACACCCTCATTTCCCCCTTTTTATTATTTAATTGCCAAATTTCACCAAAAATACTCTTAACACACCAAAACACATCAAGACTCCACTCCACAGCTATGTATAATAAAAATATGAAAAAATGGGGACATTACACTACCTGTTGATCTGTGGGAATATACTGGAGCTTTACGGCTCCCTTCTGAATCCTGTCTCGTATGAAGTGATATTTGATGTCTATGTGTTTGGACTTGTCATGAAATACTAGATTCTTAGAGAGTTTGATACAACTTCGATTATCACAAGTATATCACCGTGGGATCCAACTCCCGATCAATCAATACCGTAAGCAACTTGCGAAGCCAGATGGCCTCACAACTAGCAATACTGGCTGCCATGTATTCGGCCTTCGTTGAGCTAAGTGCCACAGAAGTCTGCTTCCTCGCTGAACCAGGATATCATGCCCGATCCCAAGCTAAAGCAACACCCCGAGGTGCTCTTCCTTGTCTGCTACATTGCCTCGCCCAATCTGAGTCTCGTATACCCCTGCAACCTCACTTCACCATCTCCAAGATATCTCAGACCATACTCCACCGTGCCCCTCAAGTATCTGAGCACATGTTTTGCTGCTACCCAATGCTCCTGCCTTGGCTCCACCATGAACTGACTCAAGGTGTTCACTGCAAAACATATATCCGGTCGAGTGTTGACCAAATACATCAAGGATCCTATCAACTGCCTCGTACAACATAGGGTCCACCAATTCTGAATCTAAAGTCGTCACCTTCTTCGGATTAGTGATCATGGGTGTGTCCATAGTTTTGCAGTCCTCCATTAGAAACCTCTTCGAGATCTCAACCGCATACTTACCCTCGCCCAAGGAATATCTCCCCCGGTCTCTCGCCAAACCTCCAAACCCAAGAAGTAATGCATCATGCCAATGTCCTTCATCTCAAACTCAGCTGCCATATCTACTTTGCACCCCGCAATGAGCTTCTCTCGCACCCGTAAGAAACAAGTCATCTACATATAGCACCAAAATGAGTAGATCAGTCCCAACAAATATGTAATATAGATTAGGATCTGCATCACTTTTGGCGAAGCCCACACTCTGCAAGTATCCATCTATCCTGGAATACCATGCTCTCGGTGCCCGTTTGAGTCCATATAAGGCTTTCTTCAGCCTACAAACATGGGACTCCTTCCCATTTACCTCAAAGCCCCGAGGCTGCTCTATGTACACTTCTTCCTCAATGATCCCATTAAGGAAAGTTGTCTTCACATCCATTTGATGAATCCGCCATCCCATAGATGAAGCTAAAGACATAACTGCTCTAATGGAAGTGTATCTCGGCGACCGGAGCAAAAGTCTCCTCATAGTCCACTCCCTCTTTCTGGGAGAACCCTCTCGCCACAAACCTTGCCTTGAACTTCTCGATGCTGCCATCTGCAACATGCTTAATTTTGTAGAGCCACCTGGAACTCACAACTGACTTCCCTCCGGTCTTGGCACTATGTCCCAAACATCATTCTTCATGATGGAGGTGTACCCCTCCACCATGGCATCCCGCCAAACCTCGCCGGTCCGTTGCCTCCTGAAAACCGGAAGGCTCTGAATTTATGATGTTACTCATCAATGCCATGTAGTTTGAAAACTTCCTTGGAGGTCTCCTCTCCCTAATCATGCTGCTAGGAGCCTCAACATACTCCCGAGCATCCCTCAATGTCTCGTGTAAGCCATCGAGGTCTCCCGATAGAACCGGAAGGGGCTAATGTCTCCACCTCCTCACCCGAAGGTTGTTGTCCTGAACCGGAAACCACTGGTGTCTTTGGTGACCCTGGCTCAACCTTCGGAGCTTCCTTCTCCTCATTCTCTATCACTGGAATAGGCTCATGGGACTTCCTGGATGCAACGTCCTCCTCAAACTTTACATCCCTGCTCACTACTGTCTTCCTCTTCTCTGGAATATAAACCCTGTAAGCTTTTGAAGTCTCACTGTATCCTACAAATAAACCCTTCCTACTGGAGGGCTCCAACTTGGTCCTCTTCTCTACCGGAACATGGATATAAACTGGACATCCAAAGATGCGGAAATGACTCACCTCTGGTTTCACACCAGTGAATGCCTCCTCTGGTGTCTTGTCCTCCAAGATCCCGTGAGGACACCTGTTCTGGATGTAGACCGTTGTGTTGCATGCTTCTGCCCAAAGAAACATCGGCAAGCCCTGGTCATGAATCATGGCCCTAGCAGCCCCTATGATGGATCGATTCTTTCGCTCTGCAACCCCATTCTGTTGTGGGTTGTATGGAACAATCAACTCCCTCTTGATTCCTCGCCCGCTTGCAGAAACCATCGAACTCCTTGGAGGTATATTCACCCCCATTGTCTGATCTCAAGACCTTGATCTTCTTCTCTCGTCTGGTTCTCAACTAGAGCTTTGAACTCCCGAAACCTCGCTAAAGACTTCATCCTTGGTCTTTAAGAAGTAGATCCATGTCTTGCGAGAGAAATCATCAATAAAGGAAACATAGTACATGCTACCCGAAATTGATGCTACCGACATCGGTCCACAAACATCCGAATGTACTAGATCTAGTATCTCCTTAGACCTATGCTCGCTGTTTGGGAAAACAGCCTTGGCATGCTTGCCAAGCGTGCACCCTCTACATACTCCCTGTTGCTCAATGCTGAACTCTGGAAGACCCGTGACTATCTCCCTCGTAATAGGCAACGCTCTATGATGCAAGTGCCCCATCCTCTTGTGCCACAACTCACACAAGTTGTTACCGCTATGAACTAGGGCTCGAACAGATTCACCCTGCAACCTGTATAGATTGCCTTCTCTAACCCCTATCACTTGTGTTGTTTTCGGGCTAGATTCTTTTGGTCTAATAAGGACATGTTGGTTCTTGAACTCCACCGCATAACCCTTATCCTCCATAACCGAAACTGAAAGCAAGTTCTTCCCGAGACCTGGAACAAACAAAACATCATCAAAGTCTAAAGAGTTCCCTGACCGGAGTCGAAAAGGAATGGTACCAATTCCTTCAACTGGATATTTGGTATCATCACCAAGCTCAACCTGAACCCCTGAGTCCTGCTCTTGTAGACTGGTAAAACACTGTCGGGCTGATGTCATGTGCCGAGATGCCCCACTATCCACATACCAAGCATCTCTTGGAACCGTGCTGGTAGAAAGGCAAGAGACCAACGAGAAATCCTTCTCGAATTTGGCAGCAAACTCGCTCATCTGAGTTTCTGCAGAGGCTGCTACTTGCGTCTGTCGTCGCTTCCCTTTGCCCTTCTTTTCTGGACACTGTGATGCATAATGGCCGTGCTTATGACAAATGAAGCACTTGATCTTGCTCAAGTCCTTCTTCCCTGACTGTGAGGTTGACTCCTCACTCTTTACCTTACCCTTGCTGGGTCCTTTACCTTTGCCCTTCTTGGTTTGCCCAAAGAGAGCTAGGTTATCGTCACCACCTTTCTTGCTGGCCTTTGACTCCATCCGAGTCTCCTCCTGGATGAAATCATCCCACAGTTTCTCAAAGGTGGGAAGGTGCTCACGAGCACAGATGCCTTTGACAAATGGTTCCCATGAAGCTGAGAAACCATTAAGTGCCACGTTCACCAACTCTGTCTTCGACCTTGTCCCCAATTGCCGCGCTTGATCACGAATCTGCGTGATCTTCATCAGTAACCGGTAACGGTGTCGATCTGGTCATCTCCATAGATCTGAGTTTGTTCCGCAATATCATCTTCTTGTTTATGTTCTCACTCCGGTAGAGGCTAACCAGGGCATCAAACATCTCCTTTGCCTTAGTCTTCTCGGATATGTGAGGAATCAAGTGATCCTTCACTGCATCCAAGATCATCCGCTTGGCCTTCACTTCCTTCTTTTTGTGAGCTGCCAATTGCTGCGGATCTGTAGGCAGAGTCACATCATCCTTGACAATATCCCAGAGATCATTCTCTTCCAATAAGAACATTACCCTAACTTTCCAGGGCAAGAAATTGGAGGCACCTTCCAATCTATCCTCAAATCTGAGGCTAGTTGCTGCCATCTCTGAGATCTGCTGTACAAACTTTCAGATCTGATATGAATGACTCAAAAAACTGTCCTGCAAATAAGCTTAGTCCTTCAAGCAAAAAATATGAAACCCTCTAACTGCTGTTTTTTTTTTTAATATCCAGCAGTGATCTACTGCTGTAAACCCTTGAGGATCTCAATCACAGAACCTAGCTCTGATACCATGTAAATTTTCCTAACCCTAGATAACTGCTGTCCTATGTTATTTTAAAATAAATCAGATCTGAAAAGAATTTATTCAAACATGCAACAATCACACAGATGGCTGGAAAAATAAACAGCGTGAACAGCGGAAATCAAATATATTTCTGAACCTGAAATATTACAAATAAAGGAGGCTACAGCTACAGCAGGACACCCTGCTCTCTTGCTGCCTTTCTGGCCAGCAATTTCACTGTTCTTCTCCTCCTAAGCTTGCAGTTTTCCTTCAGCAATCTGTTCTCCTTCTCTTCTTTCTGTGTATAAAACACTCTTGACCTTCTCCTTTTATCCTTGAAAAAGGTAACCCTAATCTCTCTAACCCTAAGATTAGATCTCATCTCATCTTGAGATGTATGGTTAAAAATAGAAAATCACTTAAGTGAATTTCAAAATAGAATCACTTAAGTGAATTACAAAATAGAATCACTTAAGTGAACTTAAAAATAGAAAATCACTTAAGTGAATTTCAAAATAGAATCACTTAAGTGAATTACAAAATAGAATCACTTAAGTGAACTTAAAAATAGAAAATCACTTAAGTGAATTTCAAAATAGAATCACTTAAGTGAATTACAAAATAGAATCACTTAAGTGAACTTAAAAATAGAAAATCACTTAAGTGAATTTCAAAATAGAATTAGAAATGTCTTGAACCACTTCTAGCACGTTCATACTAAAGCCTGTGCAAGAAGTTCCTGTCCGAGCTACATTTCTCAACAATGCCCATAGGCTAACATTGCACATACCCGTTAGCTGACATCAAGAGCACCTATAGGCTTACATCAACACTGTTGACCTTGATTGGTAAGATCAAATTACATATTCCAAAATTGAATCATCGTCCCTGCAGATCTGCACAAATGGGCTACATTTGTGATCACTTGGACCACACTCAATAGCCCCAGCTCCCCTATAGCTTCCTCCAAAATTTGATACTGGGAAGTTGAATCCTTGCAATTTCTAAAACAATCAATAGTTTTCAGAAAGTAGGGGCTTGCTCAGCATGTAACAATAATATTTACGATAATGGTACACCCATAAGTGGCTCATCAACAAGTTCAAAATTCACTTTGAAGTAACTCTTATCTAGCAATGCGGTCCTTATTTTTGTCTCTCCTAAGGTAATGTAAGAAGGACCAACTACTGAAGCTTTCTGAAATACCTCCTTGTAATAAGGGCTGCAAATAACACTAAAGGGACTATCATTTGCAAAGAACAACTAGGAAATAGCTTCATTCACATCATCTCATGCATTCATATTGATCATCTTTGGAAGTGTGCTGGCAACAGCCTTCCATTTTGAACTAGAAGACCCCTTTCCTACTGAAAAAAGAGGAACAAGAGCACAGGTGGGAGTGACAGGTGGTGTTGTAGCTACTCACCACATTGCAATAGTGTCTATGTTGTTCCTTTACTAATATCTCCATATTAAGTCAACATTTTAACATTTCAGCCTTTTCCTTAATTGACACCCATCACAATCCTCAACCCCCTCCAACCTCCTGTAGGTTGCGAGAAGAAACCTTTGTATAGCTATCCTTGAATGAAAAATGGCATACATTACGCTTGTAATGATGTGTCCCTCCTTGTCTCTTATCGGCGGGGGTATCTTTATCTCAAATAGTCACAAATGGTAGCAAAGGCTTACCTTTTTGAAAGCCCCCCTTGCATATTGTTCAACTATGCAAATGGACCATCGAAGGAAGGGCTTATTAATCCATCCACACTTGTAGTAGAGCTGCTTCCTGTTCCACATCCACCCACTCCTCCCATCTGTCCAACTTCCATTTCTTCCAGGAAATGGACAACACCTTTGATTCGAACTCAAAATCATGTTGGCTGTTTTGTTTTCAAAAACAATAATACAAATATTTTTTTTTTAAATTAAAAAGAAAAAAAAACAGTTCATTGTTAACTTCGAGCCCTAACACTAACCCTTCCTAAATACAAAATTTCAAAACAAATTTTAATTTACAAAACTAAAAACAGCATTGCATTTTGCAATGAAATATTTATATCCCAACCATGAGCAAAGAATTTTTTTTTTAAATATACCTCCAAGAGTTAAAACTATAATCTCGAAAGTTTGAAAATTGAAAGCCTGCCTCTTTCAAGTTCCCACTTCCCACATAAATTTACAATGTAAAATTTGGGGGAGAGAAAAAAATACATCTACAATGCAACGAAAGTATTCATAATATCATTCAATTGTAGATGTAGATTCATTTAAGAGAACTCAAAATTGGAAAAAAAATGAAGAAATCTGCATGGGAAATCTCACTTGAAGACTCGAAGTATAGTTTTGGGCCTTGAAGACTTGAAGCTCTCTTCCTCCTTGGCACTTGCTCTCCTCTTGGGCTCTTACTCTAGCCTCTTGTTGCTACACTTGCTCTTGGGTGATTTTTTTCTTTCTTTTTCTGACTTGCGCAGGGTCGTGCGGAGCAGCACACATCCTGGCACATTCAGGCCATCCCCAAACGCAATGGGGGCATCTCAGACATCCCCACAGCATCCTGAGGACATATGGACATTCCAGAATGGTGTCTCAAGGGGCCAATATCCAAGACAGGAGCATCGAACTCCCAAGACATCTCAGGGATGGCAGTTCTAGGTTCCCAATTTCGAGGGCATCCCGACCTGTCTGGGATAGGCAGGTCATCAAGACTAGTCACCCTAACCCCCAGGATGCATCCTTGTGTTTCACTGCAAATTTGTGCATTCTAAAATGTTTTTCATTTATAATTTTATATTTTTATATTTTTTAATATTTTTATGTAGACATCCCCTTTGTTGTCCCCCTTTTGCCAAAATATAGGGGTGTCTTCTAGTAGTCTCTTTTTTGCATCCCCACATTTTCCCATCCCCACCAAAAAGGTACTTCGAGTAACATGGTATATTTTATATTAAAAAGAGAAGAAACATAAAACACAATGCATGAAAGGGCTTATAATTATTATTAAATTATTGATAAAAGTAATAGAGGTTAATGACCACTCAATAAAAGAAATCATTTGAAAATATGACTGATGATAATGCAATGATAATACCATGAAATTCTTTCTTAAAATAAATATACTTGCATGTGGGTTATCCCACATTGGTAATGATTGTACGATATGGTAGGCTAATAAGGCATTACATGTACTAAAAGCTTTGCCAATCTAGAAATAGGCATTGGGTGAGAGCCCTTAAGTTAATGTGTTAACGTCATCTTTCTCTTAGGTATTAACATCACTTAAGGTACTTGTGTGATTTGTGAGTAATGCAATGGGTATCCTATGGAGCCCTTGCTTAGAATAAATATAATGCCATGATAAATCCTCTTTCTGCTGTGCTTATGCAATTATAATTTTTTATATAAAAATATTCTCATTGTTTTTAAATTCAAAAGTTCTTTTTTTCTAATTATTATTTATATAGATTGTATGTTCTTTTAATCTCATGCCATGAATACAACTATAGACATGTCTATGCCATATCTGAATGTATTAGATATGGACCATAACAGGCATGTAGTTGGACAAGTCCACATACAATATGTATGTATTTGGATATGCTTGGATAACAGTATTCTAGAAATATCATTTTTGTAGTCCTATCTGATGTGCATACAAGTTTCCAAGAAGGATAGTCCGATACTATAACTCTAACTCTGTTCCACATTACACTTTTTCCTTATTTGCTAATTGAGGGAAATAAAAAAAATAAAAAAAAACAAATAGAAAAAGAAAATTGTTCCTATTTCTATTTCCTTTTTTTCTTAAAAACTTCCATGGTCAAGGACTTTCACACACCCTCCCCCAACCCACCCTTCCCTCTGTAGGGTATTTTTCAATGTTCCCTGTGCACTTTTCCACTTCATTTCTATGTTCTTCATCCTTGTTTCCTTTCTAAAAACCAAAAAGATATTTTTTGTTTTTCTACAAGTTTATCTGTTCTTTTGCTTGGCAATGGGGAAATTACAGCTGCCAACACTCATGGTCAGAGAGCTGGTATTAATGTTCAATGTCAAAACCTTGAACCTGGCAGCTTGATCTATTGTTACACAAGTTAGAAGACATTAAATATTGAAAGAAGGAGGTTCAGTTAAATGATTATAGTGAAAATTGAAGCTGATAATTATGGACAGGCAGTCGCAATAGGCTGTAGACTGCCAGCAAGAGACCCATGAAGTTGCACCAAAACTTAAAACAAGTGAAGAATCACTCCTGAGGACATACTCTTCCATAGAATACTCATGTTCCCTTAGATCTATATGATGAACTTTCCCACATCTGGACACAGAAGGATGCCGCCTAATGACACAAAAAAGGAAATGTTAAGGCTTTATACAACCTGGAATAAAGCCCCCTGAATACAGCCTAGGACATGACCAAAGTTCACACGATTGATCAAAATTAAGCTTAGTTTTAGCATACATAAACCCATTGTTCTTGCATTAGAAACATTCTAGAAGGGATTTTTCCAGTGTTTTGATTCCTCAAACCATAGTTACCAGTTTCAAAAAATCCAATTCACTCAAAAGGTTAAAAATAAATCCAAAAATCACCTAAGGGGTTCGGGCCAAGTGGTGGGGAGAGGAGTTTCACACATAGACCCAAGTTGCAATCCCATATGTGAACCTTAACATTTTAGCCCAAAGGGATTTGGGGCAAGTGGTGAGGAGCAAAGGGTTTCACACTTGTAAACCAAAGGTTCCAATCCCATGGATGAACCTTAACATATCAAATGGCATGAGCTCAACTGGTTAAATACCTTGGCTTTCAAGGAGGAGACCAGGGTTCGAACCTTGTTAAAGGGTACATGCATAATTACCAAAAATGTTACTGTATTACCAATATCTA
This sequence comes from Wollemia nobilis, assembly GCA_028583015.1. Classification (NCBI taxonomy): domain Eukaryota; kingdom Viridiplantae; phylum Streptophyta; class Pinopsida; order Araucariales; family Araucariaceae; genus Wollemia; species Wollemia nobilis. The sequence goes on from JAQPPZ010000754.1 coordinate 3,650,176, forward strand.
AAAATCCTATGTAACCAAATAAATAAATCCAAAAATCTAGAATCTCCAAAAGGGCAGGGAATACATAAACACATTAATTCACAGAATAAAGACATTATATAAAATTTTACAATAATTCATAAGCAGGATAGACATACAAATGAAGATTCGACCTTACATAAAATTGTAAAATAATTCATGAGCAGAATAGAGATACAAACAGAAGTTTGACCTTTCAATTGTATTGTTGTCTAAGGCACATGCACATAACCTAAGGTGGATTAACATGAGTTCTTGGCACACCCAGTGTGATACAAATCCAGCAATTTGTGTTCAGAACTTCAAAGCTGAAAAGACTCCAATCCATAAAATTAAAGCAACTCCACTAGGGAGAAATCCATAATGTATTACTAAGTTCTGAGCACAGCTTTAGAATTTTAGTAAAATTTTGTAAGCTTTAGAAAAAGCTTCGGCAAAAAAAAAAAAACAAAAAAAGTACCATGAAGGCTCAGCCATAAGCATGACAAGTAGATTTTCCACTGTTATGAAACTTTATTCTCATTAATAGAAATCATTCACCAATATGCAGAAATATCAAATCATTCATCCACAATAACAATCCACACAATGAGACAGAGATAGATAATACCCTTAAGGTAGGGCAACACCAATAATACTCCTTAAGGAAGGAATAACTCCACAAGATCTCCCAAAATGAGTGCACCACTCAGACAGGGCAAAGTCCCATAAGTAACTTCGTGGGCAAAGACGATTACATACGATTGATCTCCATGATGATTACAATGACAAATATCCCTTCTTTATATACCCATCTTCTAATTCTACTTTGGGGAGCCGACTACTAATATAATATTATATTATAATATAATCAACCTTGGGTTATGTGTGGTCCATGCCAACCCTTATACAATATAATATCATATCCCCATATACCTATTCCTAGGTACCCTAACATAATATAATATAATATTATTTTATAATCAACCTTGGGTTATGTGTGGCTCATGCCAACCCTTAATACAATATAATATCATATCCCCATACACCTATTCCTAGGTACCCTAACATCCACCTTGGGATGATTTAGTTCCTTTGGCCTTGGCTAATCATCATCAAACCCCTCCTTACGTGTTCAAGAATTTGCCCCTCTTTGATGGATCTAAAGAAAAGACGGTGCACAGACACCTTCAAGATTTGAACATGCTAAGAGAAATTCATGTCATCCAACATAAAGATATCATGGGTTGCCTTCCTTGAAAGGCAAAGCTTCATTATGGTATGAGTCTGAAGGCTGGTAGCATTCGCAGTTAGGTTAATCTAGCAATTAGTTTGTTCAAATATATGGAGAGGTATCTGATGCACACTCATTGTTGATGCAGTTTACGACCATCTCTAGGCATCTTGTTGAATCCTTTCATGAATTCAGCCTATGCTTTCGCAGAACATGGAATTGAATTCCAGCAATAGTCAAGTTGTTTGATGCAAAAAAAATTATGCTTTATCTGAATGTGTTACAGCCTGATTTGGCACTGATCTTCCCAGCAATGTATAAACAGGCTATTCGGGCTGAAGAAATGCTTACTGAAGTTGGGTTATTGCCATCCAAACTGCTAGCCCCCTTCCTAATAGAGATTCATCAAGGCTCTCAACTACTTTCATCTCAACAACAAAGCTTGTTGGCTTTTACTTTCATCAGGGACCTTGCATGCCCTCACAAAACAAGATACCTCAACCAAATGCAAAGGCAGATCGAGGACCTGCAACTCAGTCCTTGAGGAGCTATCCCACAAGATGGATCTGAATTGGATGCACGACTATGACCATGGAGAGGACATCTACCAACATCCTAGAACACTCTATAGAGCACAAGCTTATTCAACATCTGAAGCTTTTTCTTCCCACGATGCTATCATGTGCAACTTCCATTTTGATAAGCTAACACCTACTCTAGAAGAACCTAAAGTTTCCTGCCAGGAACATATCTTTTTCATTTCAAGGAGAATCTTAAGGCCAAGAGTAAAGATTTCGTAGCCGATGAGTTGGAGCCTATAGAGGCAATGGAGGGAAGAGTTGAACCAGACTACGAGGTATTTAATTTTTACTCAGATAAAATAGAAATTACAATCCTTGGAGCATCTGCATATGAAGAGCCTCTTATGGAGGTGTTTGGCTTCTCTAAAGATGAATTTCAAAAAGGGGACACAGCCCAAGAAATTACAAATAATTCACATGCTGGTCCTGAAAGCATTCAGATGCTTCCAAATGAGAAAGTCAAATTGAGCAGTAAAGAGGCCAAGGTTCAGACCATGGTGCGTTTTCCTACAATTCTATGGAATAAAGCTATGGCAAAGCCTATCTTTTCAAAGTTTGAAGCTTAGAAGGATGATAAGGAGCTTCTTGAAGAAACAACATCAAGAAGAACCACTATCGTTGAGTGATGATCCATTGCTTAGCTATGCTGAGATGGGGATCCAAACTGATGGTTGGCCTTAAGCCTCATCATGAGATGGAATAAAGGGGGAGAAGTTATTGCAATTGTAAGAATTTTGGCATCGATCCATGCTCCACCCACTGTCTTGCCGAAGAAACATCATTTTTTAAGAGCCTATCCAAGGACTCCCTAACTGGGAGAGGCTTCTTAGCAATGTGCATCCTTATACACTATTAATGTTTTATGATTCTTTGTGCATGTATAGGTGTTGGAGGATCTTAACATTGAATATTGGGCTTTGAAGAAAGGGCATGTATTTTTCTGAGTCTGTAAATGGATTTTTTATAATTTTGCTATAATAGCTACCAGTGAATTTTGCATAGATAGGTTGCTTGTGTCAATAAATATGATGGTCAAACATCATTTTGGCAATGAAACAATGGACAGAATATCTATTTTTTTGTAAAATGCCTTTATATCCCAATGGACAAGGCACAACTACCACAGTTCACTGATCATGAAAGGAATGATACCCTGCAAAGTTTCCAAAATGCAGTGGTCTTCACTTGTTACCTTCATTCTTTACTCTACATTCAAAAATATTCAAATGGGCCATACATTTAATTAAGCTGACAAGATAGCTTTAACAAGGTAACCATGCAAAAGGAAGAAATTTATCACCCAATGTGATTTTGATATGACATTTTTGGAGGCGTTCCTTACATCAAGATGCAGCGACAAGATAAATTTCAGGCCAGAATTCCATGATTTGGCCCTTCACACATGCAGCTGAATAGGATTGTTAATTTTCGGACATCAAATAGTATTTTGGCCAAAAGTAAAATCCACTAATATTTTTTAATGATTCAAATTGGACATGAAAGGGGACTCAGAGGACTACCTGCAGCTGAAATTTCAGCTCAGAATTAACTCAGATGAGCATTCTAGTTCACAAACATTATTTTTGATGTTTTGGGCATAACTCAGTCAAAAATTGTCAAAACATGATGAATTTTGAACCATGCAACTTTATGCAAAATTCAGCTCATAATTGACCCATTTAATATGCCAAATGATACAAATAAAAATCAGGCAGAAGCATTGATATCCGGAACAAACTATTTTGGAAATATTATCGTGCAAGATGCCTGCACCAAAAATAAGTCTGGAACTCCAGTGCTCAATTTCATACATCTTTGAATAGCATCCTTGAACATCATGCACCCTAATATTAGAATCCGAAGCTCCAACCCAAAAGATGAAGATAGAAATAAAAGTTGAAGACTCCATCCAATTTTGGACATTACTTTTTTTATATTGAGTAAATACTTCTTATACATATACATATCCATCGTGGGGATTGAACCTGGGTCACATCACTGATAAATTTTGGACATTACTTCTGAAAATAGATAATATATTTTAGTTATAAATTATTTTAAAAATTCAAAACTCTTGTGCTATTTGCAGCTTTAAATTATATTATAAATAAGTGTTGCAGTGCAATCTAAAGGGTCTTTTTGCGACCTCAAACAGAGCTCCTCAAATCTTTTCTTCCAGTTATTGTACTCAGCATATTCATTAATGAAATCCACAATTGTGCTTCGCTGACTCTCATTTACTTGAGTATATCTCTATCTCACCTTGTGTACATGAATCCTATAAAAGGTAAAATGTAGAATTTGACGTCCGCAAGGCCATAGGTGAAATGTCCTTTTTTTAATTATTTAACAAAACCCAGAAATAACCACAATATTGCATTCAAATCTCATAAATAATCAACACATGGATTTGCCAGAAAACGCCAGAAATCTCATTATCTTTATTTATTGCTTCAAACTAGAGCAAATACATCAAACCTCTGAATAACAAACACAAAACAAACTCACAGAACATGGAAATCCACTCCAAATGAAGCTCAGGTACAAAATCAAGCAAAAAACAATCTCTCTTCAGTCTGAATATGCTCCCAGCAGTGATAATCTCGCTGAAAATAATGGAAAGCCAGCTTAGGATGAATGTAAGCCGGAATAAATCGCTGTAGCAGCCCCGAAACTCGGCAAAAACTCCCTGCAAAGGCAGCGCCAAGCTCTGGAAATACATGCAGGACTCTCTTGATCAAGTTCTGTAATTCCCTTGCTGAAGCTTCTTTAATATGGCTCAAATACAAACCCAGAAGTAGGTTTGCCCACTGAAATACCAAGGGATCAGCCCCTGAAATCAATCCCCCAGCAAGGATCCGCCTTGTCTGTTGAATTGAAGCCCTGGATCATCCAAGGATTGAGTAAGGTTCAGCCTTCCTCTCCAGAATCGATGAGATTCTCTAAAAAAAACCCTTCTCCCGTTCCTTCCTCTCTCTAATGAGCCTTTGTCCTCCCCTTTATATTTCCACAATATATTTTTGCATTGACTTTTCCTAGCCTCCAAATCATATAAAGTCTTATTTAATAAATAAGAGACTAAATAAACTATTACTATGTCTCCTAACACATGGCCCCTCTTCCACTTAAACACACAACTTATTATTTAAATAAGTGGAAGAGATATAACTTATTATTTAATTTTGGCTCATTACAATAGGTTATATAAGACAGATATTGTTTACCCAGTATATGGTTATCCCCAACCATACTCCGGTTACCAAAGCATTGTGTACAACCCTACCGCACGCAGGATTTGAACCTTGGACCTCTATTCAGAGTTCTAAGTCTCCACCATTAGGTTACTCAGGGATCGTGGTTACTAACTTTGACCATTTCCTTTCCTATTAGTCCTGTTGTGAATGCTATGCACTTAATGTTATGCTAATGAAGATTAATTGGAACGGAACTGTAGTTTCAACAATATCCCTATGATCATTGAACTAAATCGAAACTTCAATTTCTCACATGTCCTTAATCTCCAGAATATATTATAATATCGATCAAAGTTTCAAGAAAAAGCTTGAATTGAAATGAACTTTCAAGTGTTAAACATGTACTAACATCAAAACTTGTTAGAATATCAAAATCTGTTTATTATTTTTAGATTTCTTTTATTTTTTAAATGGCAAGAGGCTGGACCAGACTCTGAAAATCCAGCGTGCCCCAAAATTCCAAAATGGGCCATATTTTGTCCAGACCCAGTTGGATCTGGTAACTATGCCTTAAATTAACACATTGGAACTAGGACGAACCGTAGTATGTCTGACTTATGCACCTATCCTAGAAGAAAATGAGTAGAAAACTACACATAGAAGTTCCACTACTGAAGTCGGACACAAAAGAGTCCTCACATAAAGTACAAGACATTCTACATCTCAAACCCACAGTCAAGAAGGAAGACTAGAGTAACAATATTTCATCTGGCCTCTTTTGAAAGATTGTACTTCTCTAGATTTGCAAACTGAACCGAAGAATGAAGCTCTTTAAAAGCTGATACTAATAATAATAATAACATTTTCTTCAAAAAGAAAGCAGAATACAGAAACTTGAAGTGGACAAGGCTGAGCTTTTTGGAGCTCTGTTGCCAATATCCTGATCCCTGGTCTAAAGGTTATGTGTGCAACCCTGGGAAACATTGTGAGGCCGAGGAATTATACCCCTAAAGCACAACCTTCAGACTACGGTCCCAATACTAGCCCCAAAAACCAACCATTGCAATTTGAGCCAGAAGTCCAATCTTCCCTCCCCTGCAAACAAGAAAAACTTTAGTAATTCTTACTGCCATGACTGGTTTTGATCATCTTAACAACTTTTACTAGGAACTCTCATCAAAAAGGCTAGGGTCCTTGGCATGGTCGACCCCAGCAACATCTTCAATATCATAGAAACAAACATAGTTGAAAAGGATAGACCTCCACCTAAACCTTTCACAACATTTTCCCATCAGTATTCCTTGATAAAAACATTCAATGAGATGAGATGATGCTTGACATAGAAACCACCATGGCTTATTATATGCAGGACAACAGCAAATATGTGATAAACATTGGAGGCATCAATGTTTTTCCAGGAATCCCATAGCTATGTTGCCTGGGGACCTGATCAACTAACCACCTGAAGCAATTTCTTTTCTTTGTCTCTTTTAGGCATTCGGCAAAATGACCGTGAAGACCAATTATGGACTCTCCATTGAAAGGAATCAAAAGTGTTAACTCCAAGCACATGACCAAGCTTTTGAAGAAGCATCATTTGGGGTTCAGGGCTTGCCTATTCTGTTGGAAGCATATTCAAACAACAACGTAACTTTCTCATACTAGATTGGTTAAAATTAGTCAATAAATAGCATTCCAGTAAATCATTTATAAACAAAAATAAAAATCATCCCACACAAGCAAAATCCATGTCTGCCTTTAATCATAAATAACTATTGCAAAATGTCTGGTCTTGATATTTAGAAAAAAGTCAAATTTACAACATTGGTTTTTAAATAGTAAATATCCATCTTATTAACTGTTACTGTTAATAATACATAAAGCCAAGTCAGTCCAGTGCCTTTAGGGAATACTATTTCAATTATTCTTTTGAATCCTATTTCTTCCATATTACAGCATTGACCAGAATGTCAGGGTAGTTGTTCCTATTTCAGTTATTGGTTCCTCAATTTGAAGATTTTTCAAACTTTAACATTCATTACATGGACGAATAGTTTTTTATTCCATAATCAAAAAGTTTCCTCAAGACCAGCCCAAGGGGTTTAGGGCAACTGGTCAGGAGTGAAGATTTTTATACAATAGAGTTTAGACCAAGGTTTAAATCTCGTGGGTGAATATTAACAATTGCCCATGGGGTTACAAGCAATTGGTTAGGAGAGAAGAGTTTCACATCTTAAACCAAGATTCAAATCTCATGGGTGAACCTTAACAATTTATCAAACGGCATTAGTTCAACCAGTTATGTTCCTCAACTATCAACGAGAAGACCTAGGTTAAAATCTTGCCAAGTGATACATGCATAATTACCAAGTTGTTATAATACCACTATGTGGTCATGATGTGATACAAGTGGGGCCCGGTTCAATCTCATATAACCAATTTAAAAAAAAAAATGTTTCCCCAAGACCTCAAACCTCCCAAAATTACCAATACCTGAAAGTTTTCTCCTATCAAACATGTGATTCGTACAAAAGGTAACCAGTATGCCACATTTTTTTAAAAGATACACAAAATAACAACCCACGAAAAATAATTGACTTTTTTCCTTTTTTGCTAAGGTTCAAATGCCCATTAATTATGTAGAAGCAAGTTGCCTCACCATTACATTTTACATCTCTTATAGTACAATATTTCTCAAAAGCTGTGAGACCAACATCTGCAAAGAGACTGTTTAGTTTGGAAAGCAGGCCCACCAGGTTCTGAACCTGGGTCATTGTTCTAATCAGTACTGCATATTACCACCAGCCCACAGCTCAATGGGTGAATATCATTTGCCATGTTATTGACAGTATTCTATTTTCTAAGACTAAAATCATATAAAATAGTATTTAAAGCCAATTTTTTAAATGTGACCCCATCCCATTTTTCATGTTTTTATAGTTAGTATTTTGGGGGTAGAATTCTGAATTTTTATATATACCAAGATGGATGGCTAATTGACAAAGTCAAAATTAAATGTAAATACGTTTAGTCAACAAGTACCAGGACATTTTTAACTTGGCTTCCAGCCAAGGAATTTAGAGGTAGAGTTTGAATACACCATAAATGCTAAACACTGCATTATGTATGCCTGTAAAATTTTTTTCTTTTTTTGTTCTTATATTATAAAGCATGTACATGTGTTCAAGTGTGGGAAGGTGATGTGCTGATCCATGCTTTGTCTCCACACCAATCAAACGGTTGACTGCCATCCACAGCGTGATTTTAGAAAATGCAAGAACTTTTTGGATCCTTGCACCTTAGGCCGCTAACAAAAACTTCTCTTGATCCATGAACTTTGGGCCACTAGGAAGATTTCCTTTGCAGATTTTGTGTAAGTAGTCATGTTCTCAATATCTTGCTACGATGTTCTCTTTAATAATCAGACAATGGCCAAACTAGAAGTTTCATTGCAAGTTCAGATTTTGCTGAAGAAAATATCAGAATATTGAGTTTTAGATGAAGACTAAGCTAGGACAAACAAGTAGAGTGGAAGATAATTGTTGTCTTATTAGAATAAGGAATTTGGAGACTATTTTACTACAAAGAGTGACTGTTTCTGAACATTAATTCTGCTAAACAAAGCAAGAAGAGTACGTTCTTCAGCTCTTACAAAAAAAAAAAATTGCTTCTAATATTCAAGTCTACCTTTCCTCAATGGATTGTATTTTAACCTAAAACTTGTCACATCTAAATGTGCTGGTTATGTTTCCACTTTTTAAAGTTTATTTCCCATAATTTTTGCAGTCATAGTCATAATAGTCTTCTCCAGAGACAATTTACTTGCGAATTTGACTCTATTCTCCCAAAAAGACAGTAAATATAAATTTTTCGTTCACTTTCTTAGCGTGTGCAATGTCTGCTAATACTACTATACTTCACACTTATCAAAATAAGCATAATAATATCTATAGAATACACAAATACCCTCCTTTTCTTTTGGGTGGGGTGAGGGGTAGGAAAGAACTAACACTTACCTCCAATCAAATGCATCATCAAGTTTAAAAACCCCTCTCTATGTGGAGTCTGCCCTGTAAGGCTCACACCAAAAAAGGGGAGGCTTTTTGTTGTTTTGTAGACTTCAAAAAAGCATTTGACACAGTGCCAAGGAAAAAATTATGGAGCAGAATGGAAGAGCTAGAGGTTCCAATTCACTACAGGGCAGCAGTTCACAGACTATATGAGCATGTAAAGGCTAGAATCAGAACACGGGAAGGGTTATCTGAATGTTTTGGTAGTGACATAGGTTTCAAACAAGGTTGCCCTCTATCTCCGACCTTATTTGGGCTGTACATTGACAAGTTAGAAGAATGGATAAACAAATTTGGCAGAGAGGGTGTGCATTTAGCCAAATATGTGGTAAAACTCCTCATGTATGCAGATGATGTAATTCTTGTGGCCAAAACAGCCAAAGATCTAGAATATCACCTTCAAGCTCTAGAACTCTTTTGTAAAGAAGTTGGGATGCAGGTGAACACAAGCAAAAAAAAATTATGATTTTTTCGGCAAAAAAGAAGAAGCAACAACTCAAATTTCAGTTTGCATGAGAACCGCTTGATGTAGTAGTAGAATACAAATACCTGGGCATAGACTTTCATGACAAACTTAATTGGAATACATGTAAGATGAAAAGAACTCAAAGTGGTTGGAGAGCACTATATGCACTTCAAAACAGGTGTAGGAATGCCGAGTTGTGGGACTGGAAGACCACCAAGGTCTTATTTGGCCTACTTGTTACACCGGTTTTGTTGTATGGTTGCGAGGTGTGGGCTAGTGGCACAAAAAATGCAAAATGGAGGCAAATAGAAAGGATTCAAAAATATCTAATCACAAAATTTCTCAAAATTAAGGCCACAACCCCTTATGAAATTATTCTAGCTGAAACTGAAATGTTCCCTTTAAAAGCAATTGCTATGACCAAGTTGTTATGTTACTTGAAAAAAACAGAAAACATGACAAATGATAGATGGCCTAGGGCAGTTAGGGACGAAGAGTTGCATAGGCGAAAGAATACATGGATGAAACAAAATCAGAAATGGATGAAACGTTGGGAAATCAACATAAATGAATGCCCAAATGTCAACAAAGACATAAAAAATTATGTGAATGAAAAGTTCAGAAGTGGAATGTGGAAAAATGCAAGCAGGAAAAGACAATATTATATTGCAAATTTTAACCCAACGTATGACCACAAGGAAAAAGTGTATATAGGCGCTGAAATCAAGTGGAAGGAAAAAATACTCATTGCTCAAATAAGGACTAGCTCTCATAGGCTTAGATGTGAAACAAGGAGATGGACAACGCCCAAAGAACAATGGGAAGAAAGGATATGTACTCTATGCAACATAGGGGCAGTAGAGACAGAGGAACACTTCATCTATAAATGCCCGAGTTTTTCAGATATCCGTGACAAATACAAAGAAACACTTGGGAACGAGTTTATGGCAGATTTATTTGAAGACAGTAAAATAAAAAAAGTTGGGGAATTGCCAACACAAATCAGCAGGAGAAGGAATAACCTTCTCAAAGATATTAAAGATCATATGATATGATTTGAGTAATTGTACTTCCATATTTGAGGTCCCATAGACCATATTTGGGTCTCGCGGACGTAATTAAAATCTTTCATTTCATTTCATTTCAATCCTTGAATCCGGGCCCGAATATTTGCACATAAATAACAATGGTCATAAGGAAAAGGCAGGACTAGGTGGAGCTCACAATAACTTCGAATTCATAACTAGTAAATAAATTAAAATGATAAAACTGATTAAAAAAACCGAGATGCTTTAGGGTTTGAAAAACTCTTTCTTCACATATTTTGCACGGAAAGCCTAATTGACTCCTGAAGTCCTTTCCAAAAATTTTAAAAAATTAATAATAAAAATAATAATTCATGACAATGAAGGCAACCAGCAAGACTGCAATAAGCTTCAAAGTGATCTGTTGTCTCATGTAATTGACAGGAACGAGTTTCGTCATTAAGAATTGCCCATTGCCGACAACTGGACGTGAGTTCAAATCTCCGAAATAGAACTTTAAGTCAAATAAACCCTCTTGATGAGGCAGGAAAGACATACCCAATAAATTGCGCCTGTCTGCAAAACTGTGGTAGTCCTGGGACTGAGGAATTGAAGGCGTGACCACCATGACAAATATGAACAAAAACAAGGCGACTGCAGAAAGGTAAAATCTGTGCTCTTTCACATCTATTTTCATCATGATGCTGCTCGGATTTTCGCCTCTAATTTCTCAGGGTGGCATTTACTGTGAAACAAATGAAATTTTTGCAAGTGTTTTTCGCCGGTGGAGACACTGAACTGGTCTTCCAATGGAAAAACACGAAACTTCGTTGTTCATGTTCAAGGCCACCGTGGATTTGAATTTTTCTCCGATTATGAGAGCCACGAGGACGTTGTCAGAGTGCTTTGATTCGTTGGAATTTTTTTAATCTGAATATGCCTATCGGAACTGAAATGAAGTGAAACGTGGAATCGGTATTTATTTATAAAATTGAAGGTATGTCCGTATTTATTATTATTAATAATCTTGTTCTTTTAATAGGTTGTTTGGTCTAATTACATCCAGGAGACCCAAATATGGTCTATGAGACCTCAAATATGGAAGTACAATTACTCAAATCATATCATATGATCTTTAATATCTTTGAGAAGGTTATTCCTTCTTCTGCTGATTTATGTCAGCAATTCCCCAACTTTTTTTATTTTACTATTTTCAAATAAATCTGCCATAAACTCGTTCCCAAGTGTTTCTTTGTATTTGTCACCGATATCTGAAAAACTCGGGCATTTATAGATGAAGTGTTCCTCTGTCTTTCATCGCCTCTGCTGCATAGAGTACATATCCTTTCTTCCCATTGTTCTTTGGGCGTTGTCCATCTCCCTGTTTCACATCTAAGCCTATGAGAGCTAGTCCTTATCTGAGCAATGAGTAAGAAGGCGTTTTTATTTGTAAGGACTATTCAATCTCAATTTTTTATTTTTATTTTATTGAGGTTAGTGTGAGAAACTTTCATAAGGGTGACAATTGAGCTTATCAATAGAGATCAAACATACAACCATACACCTACCCTCTTAGATACTCACCCACACCGCAATTTGAACCTTGGAACTTTCGAAGAAGAGCCAAAGTTTGAATTGTTGTGTTCTCCCCAGGACCATTCAATCTCAATTTTCAATCAATTGTCTTGTATTTTGTTTAGTGGATCGTATTGGACAACTTGTTTGAGAGGTAGCATTAAATTTTCCATCACTATCTATTAAAAGAAATCCTTAGAATAATTTATTTAAAATGCATCATTATTTAGTATAAATAATATTAGCATTTGTGCAACAACATAGAGGTTAGGGTTCTGGGCTCCTTTGCGAGAGATCTAGGTTTAAACTATAGGGTGTGTATATACAATTAAAAAAATCTTAATATATATATATATTTATTGAACAACTCACTCTTATATGCACATATTACCTTAGTTTGAACTTGGTCGAAAGAGAGCTCAATACACATTTTACCTTGGTTTGAACTTGAGCCCAAAGATGACTTATCTTAATTATTTAAATTTAATTAATTTTATAATTATAAAAGTTTTGAACTTTAGGCATGAGCGAGGGCGAGGTATGAACAAAAAGAAATAGGCATAAACAAGAAGGAAGCTTAAGTAAGAAATAAAAAGCAAAGTGCAAGCAACAGGTGTGTATCACTTCTTCTTGTTCTAGATCTTAGAAGAAACTCAAAAACTAAAGGATTTATTTGAAGAAAATCTAGGTAACATAGCATAAAAGTTATTTTTGAAAATCCTTGTTAGATGTAAGAATGCCTTAGTTGGAAGTATGGATGTCCTAGTCAACAATAAAAGAAAGAGCAAATTTATGGCTATAGAGGGAGAAAATAACCCTCGCGTATGATTCTCAACATATCCATTGGGAGTCAAGGTGATTGTGGGGCTATTGTGGTTCTCTACACTTGGGGGCTTGGGGATCGAAGGGTTCACCAGGAGTGGTTTAAGGACTCACTTCAAGTTTGGATTGTAATGTTTGATGTGTTTATTGAGAAAGCATCTACATTCAGTCTTGACTAAGATCTAAACTAGAAAGAATTAAAGAACAACAATGCAAGTCAAACAACAATGCAATCAAACAAGAAACTATTCATAGAATGATTATTTACTTCAATGAGGGCTAAACCTAAATTCACAAGAAAGTAAATCTTATTTTCAAGAAAAGGTTCAAGAGAATGCACAAATAGGATTAGCCTAAATGTAAACTATATGTTTTTCTTTGTTGATGTCTAAAAATGAAATAAAATGTCTTCTTTTTCTTGTGATTTAAATTTAGAACAAAAATGAATAATTAATACAACATACAACAAACAACCTAAAAGATCTATCAAAACACTTGCTTGATTAGGTGGTTGATCCTAACCAAATTTATACCCTGTAATATCCAACAACTTCAAAACCTGCAAAATAGTTTCAAAAACCTTGGAAATTTTGATTAGTGTTTGGGGCCTGCTTAGGCCACTATGTGACTGAGCTTGGAGGTGCAACAATCAAGCCCCCTTGGTCCTTTTAGCTAACCGTTTGAAAATGAAAGCGATTATTGACTTTTGGAACAAGCAAAACAAGATAAAACAAACATGAAACAGTGAAAATAGAATGCAAACAAAAGGAATGTGACAGAAATGAAGTATGCAAGTAGTGAGATAGAATTTTAGGAAGCAAAAACTTGCCCTCAAGTCCTAGTAACCAACCAAATTCACACCCTATATGTACAAGGTGCGAATTTGCAATAGAGTCCTTATCTAGTCTACAAAATGCAAAACAAAAGATTAATGATCTAAAAAGACTAATAACCCAAGAAAAACCTAATTCACCTATGGTGTGAAAGCAAAATAACAATGGAAGAGTGGATTCGTCCTTAGAAGATAAAAGTACATCAAAACCATATAAGGCCTTACCGTGAGCGGATTGTATCCACTGAGCAAATATAGGCTCGATCAAGATTTGTTTTTTTGGAGTGCCAAAAGCAAGCATAACATCGTTATGAACATAAAGCCCCAAGGTATGAAAACCTAGGAATAAACTAGCCCAACTTAGATGAGATATTATAGCTTCCTTATGCTCCAACATTCTCGCCAATACATTATCCTTATTCTATTTTGGATTATAATCCCTAATGAGGAATATAGCTCCATGAGCAAATGCCCCTGTCATAATGAATCCGGCAATGTATTGATGATGAGTATACAATGCAGCTTGGGTAGTGAAGTCTTGTGCTATGAATGCATAAGCAGGTAAAGAATACATGTGTTGAGCTACCAAGGAAGTGATAACTCCCAAAGGAGCTAGAGCAAGACCTAATTGAAAGTGAAGAGAGTTGGCCCTCCTGATCGAGAATTACCAATAAGAATTCACTTCTTAACAACTTATTCGCTCTCTTTCTTCTCTTTAAATAATGGGGGTGGGGGTGGGGGAGAACATGATCGATCTTAATACATATATAAAACGACTCGTATTGCATATGTGATATGATCGACGAGGGAGGGAAACGAACTAACCCCATTCGAATGCAAGGTCGTTCCAACCAAGCGAACCTCAAAGGCGACAGCAGCGAATCCCCTTCTGTACGTGTGACTATGGGGCCTAGCCTTATAAGAGAGGTTCTGATCTCTCTCTCTTAAAAGGGGTGGAGTGAGTGCACCTTTATATCTTAAGACGGGAACAGCAACAGCTTTTGAAAAAGCAGCGCCTTGCCCTCTCTATTTTAAATGGCTTAAGAGGTTATAATTTAAAGGGCCTCCAGCTTGCTTCGGCCAGATCCTCCAACCTTTCCACAATTCCTGCTATTGTCTTTGCAAAATTCCATTTTAAGAGCAGGCACGCCTCTCTATTCTAAAAGAGGATTCCGTAGCTCTCAACCCTTCTAATAAATAAGCCACTCTCCCCTACCCAAGGCAAGGATCAGAAGTATATAACCTATCCCCTCTCTATTTCAAAGATATGCGAGTGCTTATCCTTATAAAAGTGGGGGCACCCCTTTGCCCTTTGAAATAGTGGTGGGGCAAGACCTTATAAAATAAAATAGAAGTGGGCTTTTAAGAATCGAAACCGCTCTAAAATTCGGGGGGCAATTAAGAGCCATGTTATCAACCGATCGAACACCCACCCGAGCTTTTAAAGTAAACAACATCCACTTTTAAAGGGGGCTACAACTCATTCTCTCCATCGCTAACCGGATTTCCGTATCACAGCCCCCGAATTTTAGAGCCAGTCAATCTTTCCCGGGTTCTGAATAGTGGGCCGCCAGACACTACACACGGCCCATCGAAGCTTCATTCCGCATCTTCGGCACCTTCCAGAACCTTTCTAAAGAAAAAGGGCTCACCTCCGAGAGCAGAATTTGATTTTAAAGAGCCATTTTTATTGTCTTTCGCCGTGGATTATGGATAGAGAGCAGTCGAGGGGGCGCGAATCCCTTCATTCACATGTTCTAGGTCGCACAGCAAGCACCATTCTCATATGTTAAAATGAAGCTCCTCTTATATGTTAAAACGAGCTTCGGATTGGAGAAGACTTACTCACTTAAAGGTGGGGGACCTAATCGCTCTCTATAATCTTGGGGGGTTGCTCCCCCCAGATACTCCGTTCATGATCTCTTATCTCATCTTTCTCTTCGCGTCATCTCCGATTTTAGGGATCGGGAAGAGCTTTTAAAAGTGCCACCCGAAGGAATCCGTGAACAACTTCATCCAAGCTGCAGGAATTCACACAAGAGAGAGGGGATCAAAGGCTCTTTAAAATGAAAGAAGGGGCCGCCCTACCTATTGATCAGTAAGCTGGGTGGTCTGGAATTGTGTATATGAATGAATCGATTGGCTCAAGTGGATTGGATAGGAATCCCTGGGATAATGAATACTCCGGGTTGAGTCATTATCTTTTTATTCCGTTTTCTGAGCTTTCTCGATTTCTCGTTAAATCTCACGCCCGCCCGCCTCTTTATAAGCTCGAAGTCCATTAAATTAAAAGGTGCAGAAACGATTGATAGAGGACCAAGATCTCCAAATTATGAACCGCTTCAAATCTTCGTTCTCGGGAGGGGCCGCGGATATCGATCAGAACTTGGGAACGCGTATAGGTATGGGGTTTCGGGAACCGGAACAATTGGAATGGGTAGTCCGTATCGGCATATGAGACATTTCCGTGTTCCGATCTTTCCATTTTCCGTACCCATCTATTGGGCGAAGTCTCTCTCGGATATTCAAAATTAATTGGTTATCCATAGCTCCCCCTTCGTTCCTCAATCATGACCCAAGTGCTTGCTGGACCTGTTCAATCCATCTGAATCGGCCCTACTTACTAAAGAGAGTGAAATGCAACGAAAAGCATGGGAGTTCTAGATCGTATTACTATCTCTAGAATGGACTGGTTGTTATTTAGAATCAAAGTGCTTACTTAAATAATAATTGCCTGGGCTAATTACTCAACTATAAAAAATATTGTGAACGGGATGGAACCCTCATAAAATAATAAAAATTGGGAGTGAGAAATATTACCTTTTCAAAAATGGAATCTTATACGTGTTAAAACCCTCATTTCTAAAGATGGAATTAACCACTCGACCGACTTTCCATTCCTACTTAAATTCTATGGATAAATTACTTTGAAAGGGCATGATACCAACCTCTAGGAAGAAGACAATCTGCTTAAATAACTTTATTCGATAACTAGCTAGGGCCAAGCCAACTAGAATAGAAGAGGGAAGGCTGAAAACCTCACTAGCTATAGAGAGGCCTTTTCTGAAAGTTTTTCTTGGCCTTTTCTTTTAAGAGGCAGGGTTAGATTTCGGGGCCCTCTTTTCTTGCCCACCCTCTTTTCTTGGCAAGGGCTTTCCGAAGCTAAAAAGGAAATAGGCTTCCAGGACAAGATCCTCGAAACCCGCACTCATCGAGGTACAAGCTTCCTTTATGGACGACTTGAAAGAGCAGAAGCTCAAAATAAATACAGAGAAGAATGAGGCCCTACAGCAGCTAGGGCGCCTCCGAGAAGCGAATGCGACCCTCCGAGAAGAGAATGAGTTTCTCCGAAACTCACTTCGTGAAAGGGGGGTCCTCGTTGTTTGTCATCATAGGAGAAATCCTTAACTCACATAAATTCCTATGAAGATAGGAAACTTGTATTTATCATTTTAATTTGTATTTCTCATTCTCATTAACTCAAATTTCTAGAGTTTCGTATCTCTATGAGGGGGAGAGGGGGATAAGTATCAAACCGCCCATTGGTGGATGGAATCTCGTCGAGCGGTTTAATGAAGCAAAAAACGCGTCGGGTTTTAACCCCCGGCCAGGATAGTTTACCCACCTAATGAGAGTTTACCCACATCTATCGAATAATTGATACTTATGAAATCGAATATTGGTTTAAGGATTGGTTCAAAGGATAGATCAACCGAATAATTGATACTTTTGGAATCGAGTAAAGGCTAGTATATTCCCATCTAATAGCCCCACCTCCCATTGGAATTAGGAATGGGAAAGCAAGGGGAACCCACCCTTACCCATTAGCCGACAAACCGACCTAATAGAAGGATATGCTTTTTGAACTTTCACTGAGAGGGAATACATTAGAATCCAATAGATTTAAGTAAATCTTAGCAACACTCACCCAAGTTTGTTGATAGAATACAATGGAAGAGTGAAGGCAACAACCAAAATGGTAGACCTATCCTTACACAATATTTGTTGTCAAGGCTCCTTCACTTGCTTACTAGAAGCAGATAAACACAAAAGCACAAAAAAGCAGAACAATATAGCATAGATTGATAACTACAATGAGAATGAAGATCGTGGATGGGCTTCGCTTAAAAAGAACATTTTGGGTGATAAGGGAGTCCAATATTTCTATTTATAGGAGGTTTGGAGGGCTTTTATGTGAGAAAAACAAAACTCAAACTCGGGCAAGGGCCAACATTACAAGAAGTCGACGTAGGACACAAGGTTTTAAGAGAAACAACACAATATTGCCAAATTTGTACCCCATACTTGACAGGTGCGAATTTGGCATGTCAAATTCACGCCCTATAAGGGACGACCACAAATTTGGCAAGGCTAAGGGAAAAAAGGCTAAACAAAGGGGGAAAAGGGCTCAAACTTGCATTTAGAAATTTTGAGTGGATTCCTAGGGATCTAAGGGGAAAATGACTCATTTTGATGGGTCAATTTTCTATGTCTACATTTTACCCCCTCTTTTATGCATTTATGGCCTAATAAATGTATCAAAGAAAGATGTAGACACCTATAGGGAAAAAACAATGAACACAAAAAGAGATGGCAGGTTTGGATAGAGGGATGGTGCAAAAATGATGTCATTCTAAACACTTTGAAATTGTAACGACCCTCCCCAAGACATGCTTTATGATATTATTGTTTATATTATTGAGCATCTCTTTTTGCAATTATTATTTTAATATGCTTAATTATTCTTGGGATATGGTATTGTTGATAGTCTTTGTTTTGCAGGTATAAGTCCTCGAGAATTAAAATGGGAAGTGATGAAGTGGCTCCTGACTACATGGAAGCTCAGTTAATGACACTCATGTAGATGCATTATGATTTTGTGCTTGCATGTCTTGATTGTGTGCTATGATGATTGTTTGATATTTTCTACTTTGCTTTATCATGGGAAGTAGTTTAAATTTATAAATAATAATAATATAACTAATTTTATAAAAGGTGAATATTATTAATTAAATGTTATTTATAAAATAATTAAATAAATTTAAAAGGTATGAGTGTTGTCATATAGGAGAGTATAAGCATTAAAGTCTTGATTTATTTTTTCATTCAACTATTGAAACTTGGTTGAAGTCCTTCCTATCCAGTTGGCATAATGTGATTGTGGTGAGTAGCCCCCTTCATGCACTCTGACGACCTCGTTCGTTCTATAAAATCGCATGGATGGGATATGTAGAGGCATGTCTTGGTTGTTGAATCTGACAAGTAGAAAGGAGTTGGTAGTAAAGACCAAGGAAATCTAGAAACATGTTTTATCTTCTATTTCTGTATATAGGAATGTCATGTTTAATTTTAGAAATTATTTGTGAAATTGTGATTAATCAATATAGGATGTAGCATTGATAACTTAAAAATTCTGAAATTATGTAAACTTACTATTACGCAAAAGTAGCTTAAAAACTCACTGCTTTGGTATTCATTTATAACAAATCCTTAGTTTTAACACAATGGTATCTTTAATTTTCATCAACGTAGAAGGATAGTTTATAATACCTAAGAAAAGAAGCACAATAAAATATTATTGAATTACGTTCTGGATTATATGTGTTATTTATCTTCTTCTTAAATATTGTGTAAACTTATGCGAGTGAACTGTGAATGATATATATATATATATATATATATATATATATATATATAGAAAGGGGGCTGTAATATATGTGCTTTCCGTGTATCAATTTGTGGCCAAAGTTACAATGTGTTTGCATTATGTGCATCAATATGTGGTTGAATGTATGTGCATACTGTAACCAAACTAAAATGTATGTGCATTTCGTGTATCAATTAGTGGCCAAGGTGGGAACAGGTGTCTATGATTGAGGATGAAATGTATGTGTATTTTGTATGCTTGTGTTGAATCTATCGACTTGTGCTTGCTATGAATTAGTCTGGCATATGTAGAAATTGCATTATATTTAGGGTATGCCTTCAAAGCCATTTTGATCTTGCTCAAACAAACCCAAGAAGCTCGAAGTTTGGAGCAAGAAATCAAGTTACTATTGATGTTGATCGTAAGGTAATTAGTGTCACCTTTATGAATTTTCCTTTGACTACGTATTTATGTTGTTGATATCCTTAAAAGCCTAAAATATGGTTGAGAGAGAAATAACGTAAGTTGTTACTACTCTTTGCCTAGAATTATGAATACCCATTCTCCAATAATTTGTTGTTTTCTAGTAAAAGCTTAATGGCTGACTTCATGTTGGACGTTTCAGGCTTGTGGGCACCTATGCATTGGATATAATCAAATATCATTTTATGACTTGTTATATTTATGTCAAGGAAAGAAGGACACAATGTAGTATCAATATGGTTGCATTAATCCCATTGAATTTGTTTATATTTGTGCGAAAAAACATTCTTCTTGATGTTGAAATTTATTATACTCTTTAATATGTAGATGGGTACAAATTGTTTATTTTTGAATAATTTTATGAATTATGTATCCACCTCAGACAATGCACTATAGTTTGTTATTTCAATTATGAGGAGGAACTGGTACTATATTTTAATTGACTTTTTAATAGGTATGTCAGACCATTAATAGAAAAATAAAATTTGTTTGCTATCAGTTCATTAGCCGATGCTCTACATTTAATTTTACTCGAGATGTGTATTTTATCTTGGGTAGATTTCAATACGAAATTAATTAATATAGTATGATAACTGAATGTATTAATTTTATGAACCGATGGTTTTCTAATCGTGAGAATATCCCTTTTTATGGTTTGTATAGGGATTACTTAGAGCTCTTCAAGAATCTGATTGTGTAGATAATATTACTTTTCTTATGCTTAAATTTACCTAAAAATTTGGTAAATATCCATTTAATATTTTCATAAAATATGATAATCAGAGTCAAATACGTCTTTCTTTCCATGCTTAATACTTTCCTTGTTGGAGGAGTAAGTTTCATAGTTAAACGATAGTTGAGCCCAACTTTAAAATTTGGCTTTAAATGGAAAAATCCTTCTTCGCAATACATATTTGTATGCCCTGAACAAATTGAATAATGATGTTATAATTTTTGTATAGCTCTCTTCCTCTTGGCAAGGCCAAATAAAAAGCTTTACTGGGTTGATTAATATTAAAGAATGTGTGTTCTTTTCATAGGGAGGCATTGAGACTAGAATGGAAATTATAAGTTTCAACTCTTCATTGTTAAAAATCTTGATTCTAAACATACCTTGATGCATACTTAGAATTATTATGCTGACTAACAATAGTCAATGTTTTTTATTTATTGATAATATTTGGATGTTTTAGTTAAATTAATAAAAAGGTTGGTTGTTGGGTATGTATTGGAGATGAATTAATACTTTATTAAGGTACTTTTTATTCAAAGAGATTGTTATAATTGCAAATTAGATTTTGAAAAAGAATTATTTAACCCGATTGTTAAATCATTAGGTTTACATTATTAAGATCGTCTAGGATGTGGCTTATATAAAATAGATTGAAGTATTTTTTTGAAGAAATATTGTTTGAATTATACTAACGAAGTAAATCTTCGTTTAATAGAATAACTTTCTCTATATAAATGAAATTCTATCTTTGATAGATTCTATTCATGACAACCATAGTATTTTCTTCCATAATGAATGTAATATTTCATACTCAACATAGCATTTTAAAATCATTATGGTTTGTATAAGATTTGTGAGTGTTCAAAATAACACTTCATGTTTGAGTTAAACCTTGAAAATTAAAGGGTGTTGGGAAGCAAAGATACTAGGATAACCTCTAAACCATAAACCTTAATCATCGACGAGGATGATAAACCTACCTTTAAAGCAAAGACACCCTATATCATTGGTTTTGTGTGTATGCAACCAATATGATTAGAGAATTATCGCTTTCTAACAAAATAAGTCACAACAAGTAACAAGGGGCGGTATGGGACGTTTTCTTTAGGTCATTGTACGAGTAGTATAGTGGTGGACCTTAGGTGGGATTGACAAATAATGTGCCTTGAAAGGATAACTATATCTTTGATGAAGATTATTCGATGTAGGGAAAAAATTGGTGGGAGATTTAGTAATTATGTATAAACTCCTCAGTGGTATGGAATGGGACATATAATTGTATTTGCAATATCATCAAGGATTCATGCTCGAAGCTAGGTGATTGATGTCCTTAATTGCCCATGGTGTATCATGATCTCTAGTTAAGCACTGCAACACTTACACTAAACCCCTTACATGTTTGGTAACATATGGAGTTATACTATACTCGGGGGTTACTATTAAATATGTAAGGATGAGAGTTATGTGTCCCCTTCTAGGTGTTATGGGTCCTAGAAGATAATCCACGTCATGATTCATGACTCACCGAAAAAATTGGGTGAGCGATGAAATCACTAAATGGCACTTTCTACAGAACCTGACCAATCTTGTCCACTTGGAAGACCATTTGCAGTGGTCAAATTCTCAAAAGTGGCTTTTTATGCTGTGTATTGATACAAAAAGGGTGCAATATTTTTTCTTAAAATTAAATAAAAAATACATTTATCAGGTACCACCATAGCTTGTCCAACCATTATGTGTGTTTGAATGTTACAACCAATGTGTGATTGTTTGGGTTGTTACAGTTGGTATCAGAGCCTAGGTTGTAATATTCCTTGGGCATAAGGTCCAAAGAGCTTAAATTGAACCTTACCCTATTAAATGTTTTTTGATATAGCTCTTATGTACTCAAACAAAATGGCTCCAATTCTCCAGGGTGGATCCTCCAAGAAGCCTACTTCTTTCACACAAGAGGAAGCTCCCATCCATACTCGAAGAAAGAGGAGATTAAACAAATTAGATGAATTAGCTCATGAAGGGGAAAACTTAGCTTCAGTGGTTCAACAATTGCAAGAACAATTGAGACAACAAAAGGAAGAGATAGAACATACAGAAATAGAAAAGGTCAACCAGAGAAGGTTAACCAGAGGTCTACACACCAAAATAATCCACCTGCACTAGAGAAAAGGGGAACTTAAAATAAGATTGAAATTAGGGCTCCTAAGCAGGGGTGTTTTGTATGTAGAGGCCCTCATTATGCAAACAAATTCCCACAAAGAGCCAACTTAAATAAAACCCCTAAAGAACAGCCACACCAAATTTATGCCACTATAGGTAATCCTAGCTTAGATGGCCAAGCTACACCATTACTTTTGAAAGGTAAATTGTTTCATAGAAATGTAAATATATTGGTTGATAGTGGTGCTACAAATAGTTTTATTTCTTTAAAATTAGCTAGGGATATGCTAGTGAGACCAGGATTTCTGACAAATGGATGGAAGATTGAGTATGGGTAAAGACAAACCTTTTCTGTCGATCAATCTCTTTTTGACGCTTGTATAACCTTACCCAATGGAATAATAGAATGTCATTTGTATGTAGCCCCATTACATTGTTTTGATATCATACTTGGAATAGATTGGTTGAAAGAACACAAAACCCACATTGATTTTCAAGAATGGTGGGTAGAATTCATTGAAGGACCTAATTGATGGGTAAGGATCCATTGTGATCGGGGTACTTTTCGACCACACCTTCTATATGCCTTACAACTCAAGAAGGTGATTAGAAGACATGGGGTAATTTACATAGTCAAAATGAATAAACATGAAGAAGATGAAGCTAATATAGAAATTTTCAAGAAATACCCGATATTGGAAGAGTTCAAGGATGTCTTTCTAGAAGACTTACCTGGACTTCCTCCTCAACAAGAATTTGACTTCTCTATTGAACTCATACCAGGAGCTGAACCTATTACTAGATCTCCCTATCAAATGACTCCAATTGAATTGCAAGAGTTAAAAGTGCAACTACAGGATTTGCTAGAAAAAGGTTTGATTAAACCAAGTGTATCACCTTGGGGAGCTCTGATACTATTTGTGAGAAAGAAAGATGGGTCCCTTAGGTTATGTATTGACTATAGGATGCTCAATAAAGTAACCATTAAAAATAGATACTCCTTACCAAGAATTGATGATTTATTTGATCAATTAAGAGGAGCCTCTATCTTTTCAAAAATTGATCTAAGATTTGGTTACCATCAGTTGAGGATCAAGGAAGAAGACACTCATAAGACAATTTTTAGAACAAGATATGGGTATTACGAATTCATAGTTTTACCCTTTGGGTTAACTAATGCCCCTATAACATTTATGAATCTCATGAATAGTGTCTTTCATGAACAACTTGATCATTTTGTACTCATATTTCTAGATGACATTCTGATCTACTCACGAAATAAAGAGGAGCATGATCAACATATGAGAATTGTACTGGAAATATTGAGAAAGAATCAGCTATATGGAAAACTTTCTAAATGTGAATTCTACACCCCACAAGTCTAGTACTTGGGACATGTCATATTTGTTGATGGGATTGTTATCGATCCTAAGAAAATCAAAGCAATAATCAATTGGCTTGCACCCACTAATGTGACTAAAGTATGTAATTTTATGGGAATGGTAGGATATTATAGATATTTTGTAAAGAATTTTTCAAATATTGCTTGTCCAATTACTAATATTCAGAGGAAAGGAAAAACATTTGAATGGATAGAGCAGTGTGAAGAAGCCTTTAAGAATCTAAAGGAGAAGATAACAACAACTCAAGTTCTAAAAATTCTTGATCCATTTAAAAAATTTATAGTTTGTATGAATGCCTCTACTAAAGGTTTGGGTGGGATTTTAACTCAAAACAAAGTAATTATAGCTTATGAGTCTAAGAATATTAAAAATCACGAGCTCAACTATGCTACTCATGATTTGGAGTTAGCAGTTGTGGTACATGCACTCAAGATCTGGAGGCATTATTTGTTGGGAAAACCCTTTGACCTAAAGATAGATCATCAAAGTCTAAAATATATCTTCACCCAACCCCTTCTAAATGCAAGGCAACATAGGTGGATGGAATTTCTTGCTGAATATGACTTTGGGATTGAGTACATTAAGGGTAAATAAAATAAGATAGCGGATGCCTTAAGTCGTAGAAGGCATATAGTTGCTATATCCAAATGTCATATAGACTTGTTTGATAAGATCAAGGAGCAACAATGAAATGACAGTTATTGTGTTAAATGTCAAACATGGGTTGAGGTAGAACCCAAGTTAGGCAAGGAATTTAGTATCAAAAATGATCTACTATTATTTAGAGATAGACTTGTAGTTCCATAAATAAGAGGATTAAGAAACCTTATCCTACAAGAAGCTCATTGTACACCTTATTCTGCACACCTAGGAGGGGCTAAAATGAGGGAAAACATGAGAAAAACCTTTTATTGGCCATGAATGAAATGAGATATCAATAATTTTATGGCCAGATGTCTTGAATATTATAAATTAAAGGTCGAGAACTAGCATCCAATAGGGAAATTATACCCTCATGATATTCTAGAACAAAAGTGGTAGGTTATATCAATGGACTTCATTGTGGGACTACCCAAAACCAAGTTCCAACATGATGCAATCCTAGTTGTGGTGGACAAATTGACCAAGGTTACCCACTTCATACCAGGTAATATCAAGGATGATGCACCCACCATAGCTAGCAAATTTTCTAGGGAGATTGTGCGGCTGCATGGATTTCCTGAAGTTATTATTTCAGACAGAGACCCTAAATTCACCTCAAAGTTTTGGAAAACCTTGCATCAAGCCTTGGGTACAAAATTAAATATTAGTTCTACATATCATCCAAAGATAGATGGCCAAACTAAATGAGTAAATCAGGTCCTTGAGGACATGCTATGCATGTATTGCATGGACCACAAAACTAAATGGGAAGAATATCTTTATCTAGTGGAATTTGCATACAATAACAACTATCATACCTCCTTAGGGATGACACCTTTTGAGGCCTTATATGGGAGAAAATGTAGAACTCCTCTATCTTGGGATAATCTAGAGGATCGAATTGTGATCGATGCAAATACTATCAGGGAGATGGAGGAACAATTGAAAAATATATGCCAACGGCTCAAAGAAGCCATAGATCAACAAAAGAGCTATGTTGACCTAAAAATAACTCCAAGAGAATTCTCTATGGGAGATAGAGTCTTTCTCTGAGTAAAACCTAATAAGAGCTCCATCAAGTCATCAAAACTTGACCCCATATTTGTTAACCCCTTTGAAATTATAGAAAAGATCAATCTAGTGGCCTATAAACTTGCCCTTCCACCTAGTCTGTCGAAGATCCATGATGTCTTCCACATATCCTTGCTTCAAAAGTATGTTGCTGATCCCTCGCATGTTTGGAATGTGTCTAACTTGCAGATGGCAGATCCTCTTGCAGTTGAAGTCCACCTAGTTTGGATTCTTGCCTACCATACCAAGAATTTAAGGAAAAGAAATATTAATCAATGTAAGGTCCAATGGGACCAATTTTTAGAAAGGAATGCTACATGGGAGGATGTAGATTCCATGAAAGAATAATTTCCTCATATTTTTAATTAAAATATAATTAAAAATACATGGGACTATGTTTGAAACTAGGGGGAGAGAATGTAACGGTCCTCCCCAAAACATGCTTTATGATATTATTGTTTATATTATTGAGCATCTCTTTTACAATTACTTTTTTAATATACTTAATTATTCTTGGGATATGGTACTTTGATGGTCTTTGTTTTGTAGGTACAGGTCCTTGAGAAATAAAATGGGAAATGATGAAGTGGCTCCTGAGTACATGGAAGCTCAATTAATGACACTCATGTAGATGCATTACAATTTTATTCTTGCATGACTAGTGTGTATGCCTTAATTGTATGTTGTGATGATTATTTGTTATTTTCTACATTACTTTATCATAGGAAGTAGTTTAAATTTATAAATAATAGAATAAAATTAATTTTATAAAATGTGAATATTATTAATTAAATTTTATTTATAAAATAATATAAAATGATTAAATAAATTTAAAAGGTATGAGTGTTGTCATATAGGAGAGTATAAGCATTAAAGCCTTGATTTATTTTTCCATACGACTATTGAAACTTGGTTGAAGCCCTTCCTATCCACCTGGCGGAATGTGATCATGGTGAGTAGGCCCATTCATGCACCCTAGCTACCTCTTTCATTATTTATAAAATCACCTGGATGGGAGATGTAGAGGTATATTTTTGTTTTTGAATCTAACAAGTAGAAAGGAGTTGGTAGTGATGACCAATAAAACCCATAAATAGGTTTTATCTTATATTTCTATATGTAGAAATGTTATGGTTAATCTTGTTAGAAATATTCTATGAAATTATGATGAATCAATATAGGATGTAGAATGGATGACTTAAAAGTTATGAAATTCTACAAACTTACTATTACATAGAAGTAGCTTAGAAATCCACTACTTTGGTATTCATTTATAACAAAATATCAGTTTTAACACAATAGTAGCTTTAAATTCCGTAAACACAGAAGAATAGGTTTTTTTTTTTTGGTAATTAGAGTATTTGTATTATGTGGGTTTTGACTGGGTCCCAAAACCATATACATCGCTTTTAATCAGCATGAGTTAGCAACCATGAACTACTATGCCATCAGGGAAACCACGCAGGGAATCCGTAGATTGGGATAGAACCAAAAGCTCCATGTGTTACAATTCCATGCATTTTGGTGCTTACAAAAACCCCTGCCAAAATTGACTGCAACTTCATATAAAAAGAGAGACCAGCCAGTGTTGGGAAGAAACTAGAACTACACAGAGGACAAAAATCCTAGACGTACCGCTAAGACTGAACACCATTAATACCAACCAGGGAAAACCATAAGCATATCTCAAAATCCCTACACAGGGGATGAAATACGTTTGAAAACCACATAAGAAACCATTACAGAAAACAAAACCACCCACGCAAGCCTTTCCATCATGCATCGGTTAAGTCCTCCTTTGCTGAGTTGCTCTCAGTAGCATTCTTGATCAGCTGCTTCAGGTTCCCGCTAATGGTCTCCAGGGTGTTGATGATGTTGCTGATGATGATGGTAGCAACTTTGTGGTTGATGTTTGAGCCATGACCCGAGCTGTCGTTGTTGTCATCAGAAATGTGCTCCGAGGAGTTTTCACTCATTTCTTTCTTGACTTTTTTGATGCGGGTCGATCTGCGAGTCTGAGTGGTGCTTTCCTCCAATTTGATTTTCCTTTTGGAAGGTAGGGACTTGGGAAAGGCAGCAGGGGAGGCCCTACTTTTGGTCGGGGTTTGAAACTCAGGGGACACATCTGACTCCACAGGGTCCTCGGGGAGAGAGCGGGAGGGGCTTGGAGTGGAGGGAGACTGAGGTGGATTGGACTGGAGGGGGGAACGATGATGGGTGAGGGTTTGGCTAGGGTATGGTAGTACAAAATGGCAAACAGACCTTGGTGAGTGGGGTTGTTCGGGGATTTCCTCTTGCGGGCATTGTGGATGGACAACCTGATCGAGCGAAAGAGGAAATCAGGGATGTTGATGGGTTTGAACCCTCTCAAGTGGTTTACTAGAGCAAGGTGAAAATTTAGGAGGGAATTGGAGGTATCGTCAACTGTAACATACTGCAAAATCAAAATTAACAGAGAGGACTAGGGGGAAGGGAGGGATTCACGTTCGAGAGCTATACCTTTCCATTTGAAAATCTTGGAGTGGTTGGGAAAACCTTCGAGCTCCGGATCCTAGTTGTGCTTGTCCCTACGAACGACTCGACCAACCACCGACAGCTCCGTAACCTCTGCAAGCATCTCCACTATCACACAAAAATGAAGGTTTCGAACCTTAACGCTGCCATTGTTCCATGAATTCACAAAGTCATTGGTAATGTCTACCTCAGCTCCTTTGAATTTTTTGAAGAAAGGGATGAATCCTTGGGCTTCGAAGAAAGACAGAGCCAAGGGTTCAATTTGGAACTCAGTGGGTTCTAACAACGCCATTGGGAGGAGCCTGACTGGGTATACAACAAGGATTGGGATGGGGAGCTGAGCAGCAAGGATTTCGTAATCAAAGGACATGAGCCCATTGATAGAGAAGCTATTTAAAAACATTTGGGAAGGGGTTTTGCAGAGGCTAAGGACCCAGAAGACCGTACAGTTGGCATTGGTGCATTGGGTAAAGCTTCTTTGGGAAGGTCCATCATCATTGGCAATCGGAGTGGCGAGATCACACTTAATTTGGAAGTAATGAACCTTGCTCGTGTGGATCCACCTGCTTGAGTTGATCCTGAATGACCCATCTTGAAAAAGCCCATGCACGAATTTCTCTATTGGTTTGCTGGAGGAGGACAAATGATTTTGACTGGGGACGGTAATGGGAGGTGAGCCCTCTTGAACCCCACCATCATTGGAAATAGTGGGAGCACCTACGGAGAAAAGGAGCTTGATTTGTGGATTATGGGAGCATTTAATGCGAGAGAAATGAGGATGAATAATTCCAAGACTGAGCCAACGTCGTCTTGAAACCAGAGAGCTTTGGAAGAAACACTCTCTAGGGAGGCAGCAAAACAAAAACCCATTGACAGGGATTAGGGGTGGAGAAAAATGAATGGGCGAGATAGAAGGGGTGGTGAGGTGGCCCAATGGGATGGGGGGAGGGCAAAAATCAGATGTGCCCATGACTCGACCAATCCTTTTTTGCTTCATTGACGACATCTTGAGGAATATTCCTATCCCAGACAATCAGAGAATTTCCATGAACTCCTCTGTTGGCAAGAAGGTCAGCCGTCTTGTTGGCTTCCCGGTACACATGGTGGTAGGTGACGCTGAGCTGACTTTGGATCAAAATTTTGACCTCTTGGATGGCATTCCTGACACTCCATGAAGGGATTTTGTTGTTGTTGATGTAGTTAGTAACATTGAGGGAGTCCCCTTCAATTTCAAGGTTATTGTTATACATTTGGATGATGCTGAGTCCTCTCCATAACGCGTGGGCTTCGACAACATGGTTTGATTGAATTCCTAAGTTTTCAGCGAAGGCGACCAAAATTTTGCCCTTGTGATTTTTGACAAGACCTCCAACACCTGCCATTCCCGGATTTCCTTTGGATGCGCCATCGTAGTTGAGCTTGAGCCAACCTTCACGGGGAGGTTTCCAAGAAGCAGACTGTCTGGGATGGGGAATGGGAGGGGATGAATTGCTTTCCCAAGGAATGTTGAGCCTGACGAACAAATTTTGCTCTATTCCCAGATCGAGGGGTTTGAGGCAGGGGAAGAGATGGGAATTCTCTACAGCAAAGCTAATGGCTTTGTTGGCAATGGTTATGGGGTCCTTGGGGGAATTAGAGAAAACCCTACTATTCCTTTCAAGCCAAACCTACCACAAGAAATGATGAAGGCAGATTTTCCACAGGGCATGGAGGTGGGAATTTTTGAAAGGGTTGGGCCACTGAGTGAAAAACTTGATTAGGGAATTGGGTTGGACCCACTTTATGTGAAAGGTGGATAGAACATGGCTCAGAATAGAGTTGGAGAACTCGCACTCAGTGAACAAATGATTGATAGATTCCCAAGATTTGGTGCACAAGTGACATTTGTTAGGAACCATCATCCCTCTCTTGATGAGATTATCAGTGGATAGGATTTTGTTTTGGATGGCTAGCCAGGAAAAGATCTTGACTTTGGGAATGAGGTGTTTAATCCAGATTAGGTTGAACGGAATAGATACTTGTTGGGGGTTGAGAAGGAGTTGATGGGTAGTTTTGATAGAGAACATCCCATTGTCAGTTTCTTTCCAGATGGGATGGTCGTCTATTCTATCCGTCGGGATCACTATTGTGTTTAGCATGTGGGACAAAATTCTCACAACATTGATTATTTGCCCCTCAGTTGAAATGATGTTGAGATCTTTCCACTTTTTAGAGCCATTGATTGATTGAATGAAGTCCGCCACTTTGTTGCTTGTAGACACATCTAGGAGGGGTTTCAGCAAGGATATTTCATTGTCTTCGATGAGGGGTTGATCTCTGATCCATCTGTCTATCCAAAAATTTATAGAAAGACCCGATCCCAGTTTCCATCTTGATCCCTTCTAAATGAGATCCCTGGTTTGGGTTATCGACTTCCAAAAGGTAGATCCTTCCTTGGGGATGTCTGCATCCATGAAGTCTTTGCCTTGAAGATATTTCCTTTTGACAATTGACACCCATTCTGAATTATAGTTTGTGAAGATTTTCCATGCTTGCTTTGCCAACAAAGTGGTGTTCATGTTGTTGATTCTTCTGAGGCCCAGTCCTCCCTGGCTCTTAGTTGTACAAACCTTTTCCCATCCGACCAGGTGAAACTTCTTCTTGTCTTCTGAGCCAACCCACAAGAATATTTTTTGAATTTGCTCTATCCTTGAGTAGACTGAAATAGGAGCTTTGAAAATAGAAAGGAAGTAGACTGGAATGCTTTGGAGGTAAGTTGAGGTAAGGGTGGCTTTGGTAGCTTGAGAAAGAAGAGCTCCTTTCCAACCTGCCAACTTTTTGTTGATCCTCTCTATCACGTGGCTCCACATGGAATCTTTGGGGTGTTTGGTGAAAAGAGGGAGGCCCAAGTAGCGGGTAGGGAACTCACCGATACTGCACTAAAGAATTTGGGTAATTTTGACCTGTCTGGGGTGGGGAGTGTTGATGAAGAAACTTTTGCTTTTGGTGTAATTTATCTCTTGCCCTGCCACCTTTTCATATAAGTCAAGGATGTGCTTGATCATTTTGGCCTCCAAAACTGAAGCATGGGTGGCGAGGATTGTGTCATCCACAAATTTTTGGTGGGACAGGGGATTTAGATTCGATGCAACCTTGATTCCCGAAATGGTGCCCTCGGAGACAACATTCTTGAGGGTTCTTCCCAATGATTCAACAAGCATAATGAAAAGAATGGGGGAGAGGGGGTCACCTTGCCTGATGCCTCTACCACTCGAGAAGTATCCTGCAGTGGATCCATTTACTAAAACTGAAAACCATGGGTTTGAGATACATCCTTTGATTAAGTCAATCCAGTCCCTATGGAAGCCAAATCTTTGAAGAACAACGAGGAGGAAATCCCTGTTGACTCTATCAAAAGCTTTGTTGATGTCTAGCTTGAGGAATAGGGCAGCCTTCTTATTTTGGGATGTTGAGTGAAGGACCTCATGCAAGGAAATGATGCCATCATTGATAGATCTTCCTTTGACTGAACTGCCCTGACATGGATCAATGATGTGGGGGAGGATTTCTTTGAGCCTTGTTGTCATTGCTTTGGCTAAAATCTTGTAAATTACATTGCATAGACTGATGGGTCTATAATCATTCATTGATTTGCACTCAGGCCCTTTTGGGATTAAAGCAATGAAAGTGGAATTTGTGCCTCTAGGAATAGATTTGGATTTTTGCATGTATTTGATGGCATTGCAAATATCTTCTCCAATGATGTCCCAGAAGGTTTGGAAGAAGCGAGGGGAAAACCCGTCAGGACCTGGGGCTTTATCTGGCGCCATGGTGAACAGGGCTTGCTTTATCTCATCATCAGTGAGGTCCTTGATAAGCATGGCATTCATTGCAGGAGTGATCAAGCTGGGAATGTGTTGGAGAAGTTGATCTTGGGCCAGCCTAGGATAGGGGGCACTAGCTCCCAACATGTTTTCAAAAAAAGTGGCAGCTTCTTCCTGGATGTTGAGGATGTCTCTTGTTATTGTACCATCACTTTTGGTTAGCTCTTTAATTTTTTTTGAGCTTCTGTGGTGAAGGGTGGAAGCATGGAAAAATTTCATGTTTGAATCCCCTTCTTTGAGCCATAGGGCTCTGGACTTTTGTCTCCAAAACATTTCTTCCTTGGCCAAAATGTTGTGATATTCTGCAAGGAGTTTTTTTCTTCATTTCTGATCTGGATGCTCATCTGACCATTCTAGATTTGCTGCTCTATTGATTTGAGTTTGTTTGTGATTTCTTCCTTGCTTTCAAAAATATTACCGAATACTTCCCTGTTCCAGACTTTGATGTTTTCTTTGATTATTTTGAGTTTCTGGGAAACTTGGGATATGGGAGATCCCCTTACTTGTTGTTGCCACCACTCAAAAATTTGGTTTCGTAGATCAGGGTGTTGGACCCACATTGCTTCGAATCTGAAGGGGGTCTTGAAGATGGGGGCTTTATTTGCTTCAAACACAAGAGGGCAGTGATCTGATCCAATTCTTGGTAGGGAGTTGAGAGAAGCATCACCAAAGAGGGGAATGGCTTCTCTGGATAAGAAAAATCTATCTAGTTTAACTTGGATGTGTTGGTTCCCTATTCTTCTGTTGCTCCAGGTGAAGTGAGTTCCTCTGATCTGAATATCCATAAGTTCGTTATCAGTAACAAAGTCATGGAAGTCTTGAATGCTTTTTACTAGGATGTCGTTGCCTCCTACTTTGTCAAAGGGATAAAGAGGGGAGTTAAAATCCCAACCAAAATCCAAGGGTGGTTGCTGAAGGTATTTCTCTTTTGGCTCAGGGAATCCCATAAAGAGCTCCTGCTATGAGGATTATTGGGGGCATAGATATTAGACAGAATCCAACAGAATTTCTTGTCTTTGTAGAAAAACATTATGTTTGTTACTCTGTCCGAAGATGAAATAACTCTACCTTCCACCTTCTCCGAATCCCACAGGCACATTAAACCCCTAGATGAGCCTTGGGTGGGACTGAAAACATTTTCACTATTTTTCCATATGTTTTTGGCTACCTTGTGAGCTTTTGCCTGGTCAATTTTGGTTTCTTGCATGATGAGGATTGTAGGTTTGATTTCTTTCCTTACAGTGCTTGTGAGTCTCTGTTTGGCCGCACTGTTGAGCCCTCTCACATTCCATGAGAGGATTCTCATTTGGAAACTTTGGTTCCTTTCTTGCCCCCTTTGAATGTTGCAAGGGAGGTTTGGATAGTTTGGGATCATCTTTCAACTCGTTGAAAATTTCTGGGAATAGGGTTTTTGGACTCCATTGGCTATATCTTCTACAGTTTCTTTCCTATTTTGCTCCTATAGATTTGGTCTTCCCCTTTTCTTGTCCAATCCATAGTCCACCAAGGCTTTTTTGGAGCTCCGAGTATTTTTGGGGCTGAAATCGCCTTTGGCTAAAGGGGAGTTTTCAGGCTACTCTTGCCCAGGGAGGGGATCAGGGGGAGGGTCAGAAGGTCCTGATCGGGATGGGGAGAGGGGTGGACAGAAATCATCGGAGGGGGGAAACCCAACATTTGAAGGGGGAAAGGGCTGGGAACCTTCTTCAGCGTGGGGGTTTTGGATCTCATTTGTAGTGGCCAGGATGTCATCGTTTGAGAGGGTAAGCAAATCTTCATTTATTTCAGAATCATGATTGGTGTATCCAGAAGGAATATCAAAATGATTGGGGTGAGAAAAAAGGGAGTTTACCTTGCTTTGGTCTCCTGGTTGTTCTGAGCTCATGATTTGCTTCCCTTTGTATGTCAGGGGATTTTGGATGCTTGCTTGCTGGTAGTGATTCCCATTATTTGTTTGTCTACCCTTTTGAGTGTGGGGTCTGC
Organism: Wollemia nobilis; assembly: GCA_028583015.1. Taxonomy (NCBI): domain Eukaryota; kingdom Viridiplantae; phylum Streptophyta; class Pinopsida; order Araucariales; family Araucariaceae; genus Wollemia; species Wollemia nobilis. The sequence continues at coordinate 3,684,465 of JAQPPZ010000754.1, forward strand.
CTGACTATCGTCCAGCTTGGGCTTTGTTTCTTCGATCATTGTTATCCATTTCTTTCTGCTGCCTAAGAGAGGGGCATTGGGTCTTGAGGTGCCCTTGGGCTTGACATTCAATACAGAATGCTAGGTTTATTTTCATATTCTATTGCCTGACATCTGTGGTAGGATCCATAGATGAGATTGATCCATGTTGGAAGCTGGGAATCCAGGTTGGCATTGACACAAATTTTGGCATGGATCATGCGAGTGTGGGCTTTGGTGGTGGGGTCAATGGCTACCATTTCCCCTATGTATCTGCCAATTCCCTACAGTATATCTTCATGCCAAAATTGGCTGGGTAGGCCTAGAAGTCGGACCCACACCGGTGCAAAGTTGATGCTCTGTGTTTCAACATTGAAATCCTCACCCCATTTGCGGATGAACAGGATTTTCCTTCCATAGAACCATGGTCCCCCTATTAGGATGCAGGTTGCATCCTCTTGGTTGTTCAACCGGATCTAAAAAACCCTCAAGGGAGGGCAACGATTTCAAGGTTCCCTAAGGTTCTCCACCTGGATGAAGCCCATCTTCGGATGGACTCCATATCCGGTCGACCTCCTACAAATTTCTCGATCAGACAAAGGTTCTCCAGGGATAGGTAGTCAATCATTCGGGTTTCTGGGATCACTAGATCTTCTCCTACCGGGACTAAGGGACTGCGCCCTTCAGGGGTAATCTGGGTGTTGATTCCCTTGACCTTTTCAACATATGATCCAGATGGAAAGGGCCCATGAAGGGCCCCATATTTGTTGGTATTCCCATCGGGTTTATCCGAGGGTTCCTTTCCCTGAGACTTTTCCTTCTTCCCAGGGGATTTGTCATCTTTCGGATCTGGGTCTGATCCCCCTGCATCATCCCTATAGCAGATTCGATGATCTCACCTGGTTCAAGATCCCGAGAAGTTGTCCCTCCCATCAAACCCTGGTTCCCACCTGAAATCGCCTGAGCTCCTTTGTTCACCATATTCGAAGGATAGTTTATAATACCTAAGAAAAGAAGCACAATAAAATATTATTGAATTATATTTTGGATGATATGTGTTATTTGCCTTCTCTTTAAATATTGTGAAAACGTATACGAGTGAACTATGAATGATTGATATATATATATATATATATATATATATATATATATATATATATATATATATATATATATATATATATAATATTGAAAGTGGGTTGTAATGTATGTAATTTTTGTGTATCAATTTGTGGCCAAAGTTACAATGTGTGTGTATTCTATGTATAAATATGTGGTTGAATGTATGTGTATACTGTGACCAAACTAAAATGTATGTGCATTTTGTGTATTAATTGGTGGTCGAGGTGGGAACATGTGTCTATAAATGAAGATGAAATGTATGTGTATTCTGTATGCTTGTGTTGAATCTTTCAACTTGTGCTTGCTATGAATAAGTCTAGTCTGGCATATGTAGACATTGTATTGCATTTAGGGTGTCCCTTCAAAGCTATTTTGATATTGCTCAAAAAAACCCAAGAAGCTCAAAGTTCAGAGCGAGAAATCAAGTTATTGTTGATGTTGGTTGTAAAGTAATTGGTGTCACCTTCATGAATTTGCCTTTGGCCACGTATTTATGTTGCTGAAAAGCCTAAAACATTACTTAGAGAGAAATAGAGTAAGTTGTTACTACTCTTTGCCTAGAATTATGAATACCCATTCCCCAATAATTTATTGTTTGTAGTAAAATCTTAATGGATGACTTCTTGTTGGGTGTTTCAGGCTTGTGGGCGCCTCTGCATTGAATATAATCAAACATCATTTTATACGTAGTCTCAATCTGGTTGCATTAATCCCATTGAATTTGTTTAAATTTATATAGAAAAATAATCTTCTTGATGTTGAATTTTATTATAGACTCTTTAATATCTATATGGGTACAAATTGTTTATTTTAGAATAATTTCATGAATCATGTATACACCTCAGAAAGTGCACTATAGTTTTGTATTTCAATTATGATTAGGAACTGTTACTATAATTTAATTGACTCTTTAATAGGTATGTCAGACCATGAACAAAAAAATGAAAACCGTTTGCTATCAGTTCATTAGTTGATGCTGTACGTTTAATTTTACAAGAGATGTGTATTTTATCTTGGGTAGATTTCAATACGAAATTACTTAATATAGTTTGATAACTGAATGAATTAATTTTATGAACTGATGGTTTTCTAATCGTGAGAATATCTCTTTTCTATGGTTTGTATAGGGATTACTTAGGGCTCTTCAAGAATCTGATTGTGTAGATAATATTACTTTTATGCTTATGTTTACCTAAATATTTGATAAATATTCATTTAATGTTTTCATAAATTATGATAATCAGAGTTAAGAACATATTTCTTTCCATGCTTAATACTTTCCTTGTTGGAGGAGTAAGTTTCATAGTTAAATGATAGTTGAGCCCAGTTCTAAAATTTGGCTTTAAATGGAAAATCCTTCTTCGCGATACATATTTGTATGCTCTGAACAAATTGAATAATGAGGTTATGATTGCCTTATATCTCTCTTCCTCTTGGCAAGGCCAAATAAAAAGCTTCACTGGGTTGATTAATATTAAATAATGTGTGTTCTTTTCATAGGGAGGCATTGAGACTAGAATGGAAATTATAAGTTTCAACTCTTCATTGTTAAAAAGATCGATTCTAAAAATACCTTGTTGCATACTTAGAATTATTTTGCTGAGCAACTGTAGTCAAAGTAAACTTAATTCAAAAATTAATACTTTTACTATTGGAATGGATCAATAGGATTTTTATTATTTTGAAACCGTAGCTTATATTATAAGTGTTTATCATAAAATTATTTTGTTAGGGTTAAAATATAAACTCATATTGTGCTTCTATTTCTTTCGGTTCAAATTTGTTTAATAGAGGCTTATTTTAAAGTTTATAAGTAGAGGAATTTTAGCTTTTTAAATTATGGAAAAATCCCACTTAGTAACTTAAAAATTATTGAAATTACGTGTGTAGAGGGCATTAATTCGATGGGTTTACCTTTGCAATAAGTATAAAATTTATAGTGTATTAAAGATTTATCTCTAGATGTTGGCTATGAATGCTAATGTTTTTGATTCATTGATAATATTTTGATGTTTTAGTTAAATTAATAAAAAGGTTGGTTGTTGGGTATATATTGGAGATGAACTAATGCTTTATTAAGGTACTTTTTATTCAAAGAGATTGTTATAATTGTAAATTAGATTCTAAAAAAGAAAGGTTTAACCTGATTGTTAAATTTGAATTATAGCGATGAAGTAAATATTCATTTAATAGAATCTCTTTCTCTATATAAATGAAATTCTATTTTCTTCCATAATGAATGTAACATTTCATACTCAATATAGCATTTTAAAATCATTATGGTTTGTATAAGATCTGTAAGTGTTCAAAATAACACTTCATGTTTGAGTTAAACCTTGAAAACTAAAAGGTGTTGGGAAGCCAAGATACTAGGATAATCTCTAACCTACCTTTAAATCAAAGACATCCTATACCATTGGTTTTGTGTGTATGGAAACAATATGATTTGAGAATGATTGCTTTCTGAAAAAATAAGTCAGAACAAGTAACAAGGGGTGGTATGTGATGTTTCCTCTAGGTCATTATATGAGCAGTATGGTGGTGGACCTTGGGTGGGATTGAAAAATAAGGATCCTTGAAGGGATAACTACATCTTTGGTGAAGATTATCCGGTGCAGGGAAATCTTGGTGGGAGATTTAGTAATTCTAGATAAACTCCTCAGTGGTATGGAATGGGAAATGTCATTGTATTTGCAATATCATCAAGGATTCATGCTCAAAGCTAGGTGAATGAATCGTCCTTAATTGCCTATGGTGTATCATGGTCTCTAGTTAAGCACCGCTAAACTTACTCTAAACCCCTTACATATTTGGTAATATATGGAGTTATACTATACTCGAGGGTTACTATTAAAATATAAGGATGAGAGTCATGTGTCCCTCATCTAGGTGTTATGGTCCCTAGAGGATAACCCACGCCAGGATTTGTGACTCACCGAAGAAACTAGGTGAGAGATGGAATCACTAAATGACACTTTCTATGGGACCCGACGAGTCTCGTCCACTTGGGAGGTTGTCTACATCGATCAAATTCCCAAGAGTGGATTTTCATGTTGCGTACTAATACAAAAAGAGAACAAAATTAAACCTTAAAATCAAAATTGTTTTTTACCTCTGTCAGCTACCACCCTAGCTTGTCCAACCTTTAGGGGTGTTTGAATGTTACAACCAGTGTGTGATTGTTTGGGTTGTTACAATAATTTTGTATGCTTTATGAGGCATTAATGACATTAATACCTGTAAGGCTAGGGTGTCCCCTCAATTTTTAGAAGGAATGCAAGATTCTTGAAGAAACTCAAAATGGTAGACATAGTAGAAAAACAAAGCAACAAATTAAAAGAAATAGAAAGAAAAAAGAAAATAAAAAAAAGGAGAGAAAAATGGGGGATAAAAAGGAAAAAGGGTGAAAATGAAAGTCATTTTCACCATGAGAAGAAGAAGAAAAGAGCTATGGAGAAAAATAGCAAAAATGATGCTTCTTATACACCATGCAACCGTTGTGAGGGGTGAAGCCGACATTACAATAGCATGGGTACGAACCTAAACCAAATCCTAGACTAGGTGAGATTAGGGTTTTAACATTAAAATTTAAATTTTTATAAATTTTTAGGGTTTTTATGAAATAATCTGCTACCTAACATGAATTCAACAGCTGAATGTGAATTTGATTGTATGAAAATGCACAAATTTTATTTTTATTAAAATGTGTGTGATTTTATGCATGTGTTGTTATTATGTTATTATGCATGATTGAATGAATAAATGAATGAACTTTAATGAACAAAATGCATGATGAAAGAGCTTAAATAATGCATGAAGAAGGCACTAATGAGTGAATAATAAGAAAAACGGTGATGGCAAAAAAAAGAAAATGTAAGAAGATATAAGAAAAACAAAAGCAAAATAAGAAAGAAAAATAAAAATAAGAAGAAGAAGGTCAACAAAAGATTAAAAAGGTGTGTAGAATATACCATTTGAATCAACGTAGCCCAAGATGGCTCAATGTGATCAAATGGACATAAGCTAAGCAAAAGAAAATAAAAGAAAAAGATGAAGGGAAACCTTGTAAGGATGTATGCTCACAAATAGTTAATAATAGAGCTAAAATCCACTATGGGTGTGATGCTTGTGAGTGACCATGAAGCTATCCTATGAGGGTATAATGCTCGTTGAAAAGAATAAATGGGGTAGAGTATTACCCGCTATGCGTGTGTGCTTACTAATGACCAAAATATGGAATGAAAACCTGTTATGGGTGTATGCTTGCTAGTGGTTGTATGTAGAGAGATACCTGCTAGGATGTGTGCTCGTAGATGGCCTAAGTGGGGGCTTATGCTTGCTAGTGGCTATGAATCTATCATGTATGGGGTGTAGTGCTCATTGAGCCAAAAGAAGTGTAACCTGATAGGGGTGTAATACGTGTAGATGGTCAAAAGGAGTATAACCCGATAGGGGTGTTAGCTCACTAAATAAGGGAAGCGTATTGATCAAAGCAAAGCAAGGTGTTGTGTGTGCATGTGCTAGAGAGAATGAAGTAGTGTGTGTGTACCTTGTTTGAATTTCAATAGCTAAAGGATGTGCATAGAATAGTCATTGGTTGTATGAACACCATAAATGATATCCATGTAGTATCTATCCTATCCTACGAGGACCTCTTAATGGTCAAAGATCAAATAAGAAAAAGTGTGAACAAAAACAAGATGCACATATAAAATAAGGAACGCATATTATTTGTCTTGAAGAAAACAAGAATGATTAAAAACTTGCAAAGGATAAGGATATACAAGAGACAAAGAACCATATCCCTTGACTTAAGGAAATTTGTATGATTATTAATACTTTCAACATCAAGGAATATTATTTAGGTTGGGGATTTGCTAAGCATCAGTTACCTAGTATGAGTGTAATGAGCTAAAACCTAACAATTTCATCACTTCGTTTATGGAAAAAGTCTTCAAAAATCTACATGATCAAGCAACCATGCAAGTATGATCAAGAAACAAAGAGTAACTATATGACAAGAAAAAGTGCAAAAGAGAGAAGTATGTCAAGTAGTCCATGCAATATATGATAAGCAATCATGTAGTATGATAAAGTAGACTAATACAAGGTGACACAAGCAAAGATAAATAAGAGAACAATAGAAGAAGAGAGATGATCAATGAAAATACAGGAAATTAAGAAAGATGAAGTGAAAATCATGCATAATATTATTTTAAGTGCATTATGTTCATTGATTATTTAAGATATTTATCATCTAATGTCATTAAATGATAGGCTTCTGAGCTAAACTTAGCCACTATGACAAAGGGATCTAGCCAATTAGGCTAAAATTTACCCTTTAGATCTGTATTAATATTAGTGTTCTAGTTTTCTTTGAGGACAAGGTCCCTAACTTCAAAAGAACGAGTGTGAAATTTTTTAGAGTAAGTTTGCTTAAGCCTATTATGATAGGCTCAAAGATGCTCTAAGTATGGATGTGCTTCTCATACAACAACTCTAATTACTTTAAATGATCTAAATTATACTCATTTCCAACTGAGGCATCTTGCAATAAGATATGTAAGGATGGGACTTCTAGCTTGAAGGGGAAGACTTACTTAGTATCATAGACCAAGACATAGAGGGTTGCACCTGTAGGAGTATGCACGCTAGTAAGATAATCCCATAAGGTGGGGTATAGCTGGATATGCTAGTCTCGATCGGTCTTACTAACCAACTTCTTAAGGATTTTAACTAAGGACTTGTTGGATGCTTTGGCTTGACCATTACCCTAAGGGTAATATGGAGTTGACCATTTATGTTGAATCTTGTACTTAGCACAAATTTTATGGACATCCTTGTTCTTGAAAAGAGTGCCATTATCAAAAAGAATAATCAAAGAAATCTCATACCTACAAAGGATCTAGTTGAAGATGAACTTAGAGACTTGGACTCTAGTCATTGTAGCCAGGGGTATGGTTTTGACCCACTTGGTGAAGTACTCTATTATCATGATGATAAAATTATGACCATCAGACAATGTGGGGTTAATATTCCCTATAATGTCCAATCCCCACATGGAGAATGGCCAAGGGGAAGAAATAACTCGAAGGTTTTGAGAAGGAGCATGAACAAGGTTGTCATGATGTTGACACTTTATCTTTCTCCATGGAAGGCTAATAGTAACCGATTAGAAGGAGCTTTTTGGTAATGACATTGCAACTAAAATGGCCTTCATATGATCCTTCATGAGCTTCACTAAGGGATAGTTGTGCTTCATTGAATTTAAGGCATCGTAAGAGGATTCCTTCAAAAGAACATTGATATAACATATTGTTGATTATGACAAATTGGCACACTCTTTTTTGCAAAAGCTTGCATTGATTGCAATATAAGCAATCAGGCATTGAACCATATTTGAGGAATTTAAAGATGTTTGAGTACCATGGCTCAGATTGAGAAACTCCAATGTTTAGGACATATAACGGAATGAGGCTAGAGCTAAGTATTGTTGGTTCTTGAATTTTGTGGATGATGATCATTGCTTGATCACCTTCTAATTCCAAGGGAATAAAGGATGCAACAGTGGCCATGGAATCCACATGGCGATTAGAGGATCTAGGGATAGATTTTATGGTTACTATATCAAAGGTAGACAAAATTTTGGTGATCATCTCTTTGTAAGGTTTTAGTTTATCATCCCTGCCTTGATAAACATCATTGATCTGATTACCCAAAAGTTGAGAGTCATCAAAGATACAAAGGAATCAAACCTTTAAGGCCAAGGTTGCCCTAAGAACTAGTATTAAGGCTTTGTACTCTGTGGTATTATTAGTGTAATATAAATTAAGCTTGAAGGAAAGGGGGATGAGCTATTTTGTGGGGTGACTAGAATAATTCTAGCACCAACATCCTTTAAGCATTAGGCTCCATCAAAAAACAAAGTCTAAGGATTAGGCTCTTCTGTAACACCCAAAAACTTGATCCAATTTTTTTCAAAAGATAACCCAACAAGGTTTTACAAAACCTAATAATTTCTTTCTAGCAATCAAGGCTTTACCACATTAAGTTTAATGTCATTGTAAATTACTCTTAGTGGATAAGAGTGGCCAACCTCTCGTAGTGTCTAAAGTTCACCTTACTAAACCTTCTCGTTTAGAAGGATGTCAAAGTGGTCCCCCCACCTTTCCTATGCCTTCTACAACATAGGACAATTTAACCACAACATAGGGATTACCATTTAAGGCCCATATCACTTAAAGGAGGATTCCTATTCCCTAACCTCAACCTAATTTCATCTAAGTAGGTTAATCAAGTGTAAGACTTGGTTCTTAGTTACCTCACCTCCATAGTTTAACTAAGGTTATTACCACCCAACTAGTAATGAACATGGTCACTAGAACCTACACGTTTGAGGCACCATCGCTGCTATCTTGGGAATAAATCCTATTGTATTTTAGACATGGGAACACTCAATCCTCACATTCAAGGTGTATCATTCCATAAGTATCTGGCTATTACATTCTTGCAACTCCTTCTAGACTTGTGAGTACCTAGCTATTGCATTCTCACAACTCCTTTAAGAGCTCACATTTATCTGGATATTGCATGCTCACAACTCCTTCCAATATCGAGGTAAGTGCTTAAACTTAGGTACTAATATAAGGTTCAAAATTCACCCAAGAACTTCTTCCTGCCCCCATAAAGCATAATAGCAACTCTCTCTAAGTAACCCAAATATTTGCATCTCAAAAAATATTTAAGCTATAACATCATATTAACTGAGAATGAAATCATAAGCATCTCAAAGTAACATAAGCTTCATCTAAAGCTAACACATTTACAATAATCCACATGCTCATTTTGGGCTACCAAAGTAAATGCATATCGAAGCATTTCAAAATATTACACATAATCATATTGCTATTCATTAAAGCAAATACATAAAGAAGCATTTCAATAGATTACCCAAAACACATAATCATAATGCTATTCATTAAAGTAATTACATAAAGAAGCATTTCAATAGATCACATATCTTTAGCAACAAGTAAATCATTAAGCAAAAGACTAAAAATATTCCAAGTCTTCCTTTCTCTTTCCTTTGCTATTGCTCAAAGCAACCTATTTCCATAATACAATACTACTAATCTTGAAATATCATTTTAGCTTTACCCACTATCAATTACAAAGCAAATTCTCTTTTACATAACCATGATCCAAAATATGACAATGATGTTGGCAATTTGAGTTATTTTGTGTTGTCATTGATGTCACATGGATCACATTGAGTTTTGGTGGCAAAAGCACTTCATAAATAATCATTTATGATATTTTGGAGAGCATGGATATATACAGGGTTTTGTGGCACAAGAGGCATATAATATTTAATTTTTAAATATTATATTAATGGTTTTTATTAAAACCAATGGTAAAGGTTTTTATTAAAACCAATGGCAAGGGTTTTTATTAAAACCGACAAAAAGGTTTTTTATTTAAACCAATGGAAAGGGTTTTTATTAAAACCATTGGAAAGGGTTTTTCATTAAAACCACTATGCTAAGACTTCTCCAAATGATGATGGATGAAAAGGTTTTCCAATAAAACCTAGGTGCAAAAAGTTTCATGGCAAAATTCAAAAGAATGAAGGAGATATCCCAATTCAAAGTTAAGAGGTGAATTATTAAATATTTATTTAATAATTCTAAGGTCTAAAGTTGAATTACATTATCCATGCAAAGGTTGGGGAGATTAATCAAAGATTCGTCGACGTCATTCGAAGGCATGGAGGTGCATATAAATCAAAGGTAAGACCTTTGTTTATTGGAGAATGGAAATAATGCATGAGAGAGAGTCGTTGAAAGGGGAGCAACGAAGAAAGAAGAATAAATAAATTTCGATTTGAGATCAAGGTCAAGTGAAAAACATGGGAAAGTAACGTCACACAGGAGCCTATAGCGCAGTTGGTAGCGCATAAACTTTGCACAAGGCAGGTTCGTTGTTCGAATCCCGCTAGGGGCAAAGTATTTTGCTGAGAAAGGCAATTTGGGTTTTTAGATTTGAAGCGCAGGACAAGCTGGGTGTTTGGGATTAAATCCCAATGTGGGCTGATACCCACGTGGTAAGCGCTTCACAGCGCTAAGTGAGGAGGAACAGAGTTTGACTCCCATGAAGGTGTGAAGGCGCATTGATTTTTGGGCAAAACATTGACGATTTTGAAGGTGGTGAAGGCACATTGAATTTTGGCAAAGGCATTAACAATTTCAAAGGTTGTGAAGGCTACGAATTTTAAATAAAGGTATTTATCTCTAGCGCATGGTAATATTTGATATTGCCAAAGTTTTGGTGCATTGAAAATCATTTCTATTATAACTAGGGAGTCATAAGGTATTTAGTGGAAATAAATGATTGTTGTGTGCTTAGGGAGATATAAGGTGTTGAGATATTTGTTATTAATGTGCTTAGGGAGTTATAAGGTGTGGAATTAAATATTTGTGATTGTTGTATGTGGAGTTATAAGGTGTGGAATTAAAAATAAAAGCATAGGTGCTTGTTGTATGTGTTAATGAAATTAGGGAGTCATAAGGTTGAAAAGTGTTGAACATGTTATATGTCCTAGTGCATGATTTAATTATGAAATTAAACTAGGAACTTGAGACCTAGTTAATTGCTACCTTGAGTTAGAAGACATGCACATGAGTTAGGGTTTGAAGTTGAAGACAAATTGCTTGATTATGTGCCTTGGCTATTGAGAGGAAGTGGATGGATTAGAAAATCAATTTTATGGATAAAATTGATGCTTGAGTTCATAATTGCTTTAGTGGAGTTCATTGAGAGTATTGCCATTATTGAGGAGGTTTTTGCTATTGCTTTGAGGAGATTATTGTTGGTTACTTGTTGAGTACATTGCCACTATTTGAGACCATTGAGGAGATCATTTGCTAGTCACTTGTGGATACATTTGTCTTTCATTTGAGGAGATCATTGTTGGCTATTTGAGAGCTCTTTGCTTGAGGGAGTTGTGCTTGTTTCTTGAGAGCTTATTGACATTGCATGAGGAAGATATTATTGAGAACCTATTGCTATCACTTGTGGAGATTGTCCTTGGTTGGTTGAAGTCCTCATTGTTATTGCTTGGAGAGGTTTTCATTAGAGAGCTCATTTGCCATAAATTTGAGAGTACATTGTTGAGCATTGTTGTCATCCATTTGAGAGAGTATTTGTCATACATTTGAGAGTACATTGTTGAGCATTGTTATCATATTTAGACATTATTATTCATCCATTTGAGAGAGTATTTGTCATACATTGTTGAGATCATTGTTGATCATTGTTGTCATCCATTGAAGAGTACATTGCCATTCATTTTGAGATTTTGATTAATATTTTTACATTTTGAGTTCATCATTGAGCCTTACCTTCATTATTTGTGGTTGAGATTTGAGTGCTACTTGAGAATCATTGATTGAGCCTTTGAGAAGGCTTTTGGGACAAAATTTTTGGATAGATTTAAGATAGCTTTTGTGCCTAAATCAATGGATAGCCTAGCTGAGCAGATCAATGGATAGCCTAGCTAAGCAGATTAGTGGATAGCCTAGTTGAGCAGATCAGTGGATAGCCTAGCTGAGCAGATTAGTGGAGCCCACCTGAGCAGATCAGGATAGCCTAGCTTTGAGCAGATCAAAGTAATCATTTGTATTGGGATAAGGATCCCTATTTATTTATGAAATATTATAAGGAGATTATCTTGTGGACTACCCCACATTGGGGGAACCACGTTAAATCTTGTGTCTCAATTGTGTGTGGTGATTTGTGCACTTGCTTACTATTGCTATCTATGTCATTAATGCACACTGCTATATTTGGTTATTGCAATTAAGGACACTAATTGATATTGGTTTGGAAAGAAAGTAAAAGTGGGTGCTATACTATTCACCCCCCCTCTCAGTATAAGCTTGTGTTCTTCAATTGGTATCAGAGCAGGTTCCTTCGAAAAGACTAACAAGCTTGAAGGTAGATTCTACTAGGTTATAGGATGGACAAATGGTATATTGATAGTGGGTGCTCTAGTCATATGACTGGGTATAAGGATAAATTCATTTCTCTAAGAGGGAACAATAGTGGATCAGTGAGATTTGGTGATAATGCTTCAGCTAAAATCAAAGGGAGAGGAACCTTAAGTTTGGATGATGGAAAGACTACTACACAAGGTGTACTCTATGTTGAGGGTCTAAAACACAATCTACTAAGTGTAAGTCAGCTTTGTGACCAAGGGTACATAGTTACTTTTTCCTCTACAGGATGCAAAATCAGGGAAACAAAAATAGGGAAGCTTGTTGCAAATGCGGGAAGAACCAATAACAATCTCTACATGCTCAGAGAAATAAAAAGGGAAAAATGTCTTCTATCTCGAGAAGAAGAAAGTTGGTTATGGCATAAAAGGTTGTGTCATTTGAACTTCGACAACATAGTAAGGATAAGCAACAAACATATTGTCAGAGATCTACCAAAGATAAAAAGACCTTCAAATACAATTTGTGCACAATGTCAGTATGGAAAGCAGACAAGATCAAGTTTCAAGGCAAAAGAATATTCCTCTTCCAAGGTTCTAGAATTGATTCATACTGATTTATGTGGTCCTATGAGAACCAAAATCTTGCAAGGTGAAAGCTACTTCATGTTGTTCATAGATGATTATTCTAGAATGACTTGGGTCATTTTTTTGAAAGAGAAATCAGAGGCATTTGAACATTTCAAAGTATTCAAAGAAATGGTAGAAAATGAAATAGGAAAGAAGATCAAGTGTTTGCGATCAGATAGAGGAGGGGAATTCATCTCTACAGAATTCATTGAGTTTTGTGCAGAACATGGAATCAGAAAAGAATACTCAACAGCAAGGACTCCTCAACAAAATGGAGTAGTAGAAAGAAAGAATAGAACTCTTGAGAATATGGCCAGAGCAATGCTAAATGAATCAAGAATCTCAGATGGGTTTTGGAAGGAAGCAATCAATACAACAGTCTATGTTATGAATAGAGCTCAAGTTAGAATGAAGCAACATAAGACTCCATATGAGTTTTGGAAAGGAAGACCTCCCACGGTAAACTACTTCAAAATTTTTGGAAGTAAATGCTATATCAAAAGAGAGGATAAGGACTTGGGCAAGTTTGATCCTAGATGCGATGAAGGTATTTTTCTTGGATACTCTACAAAGAGTAAGGCCTACAGATGCTACAATAAAAGAACACACACCATGGTGGAAAGTATAAATGTCAGAGTTGATGAAAGAACAAGAATAAATGAGCCATCTCAGGAAGATATTCTTGAAGAAGAAGAAAGTTGTCAGGAAGAAATGGGTGAAGATTCAGATGAAGAAGATTTGCAGAATATACCTTCCAAAACTTCATCAAGATATATTCAAAAAAATCATCCAGAGGACTTGATCATTGGCAGCCCTGATGTAAGACGGACAAGAAGAGGAATCATAGGCTCAACAGAACAAGCAAATGTTTCACTACTATCCAAGATAGAACCAAAGGATTTCAGAGAGGCAGAAAGTGATGAATGTTGGATTAAAGCAATGAAGGAAGAACTAGATCAGATTGAAAAAAGTAAGACTTGGGAACTAGTTCCATGACCAAAAGGAAAAAATGTAATTGGTACTAAATGGGTCTACAGGAACAAACTGAATGAAGATGGTCAAGTCATCAGAAACAAGGCAATATTGGTGTGTAAAGGATATGCACAAGTAGAGGGAATTGATTTTGATGAGACCTTTGCACCAGTTGCAATATTGGAAGCTATACGGATGTTTCTGGCACTTTCAAGCTACAGGAATTTCAAAGTATATCAAATGGATGTCAAATCAGCATTTCTAAATGGTCACTTAGAAGAAGAAGTTTACATTGAACAACCAGATGGGTTTGATCAAGCAGATAAGCCAGATCATGTATGCAGATTGAAAAAGGCTCTTTATGGCTTAAAGCAAGCTCCCAGAGCATGGTATTCAAGATTGGATAAATATCTTTGAGAGCAAGGTTTCAGAAAGGGAACAATTGATAGCAATATGTATATTAAAAATAAGGGAAATGATTTGATGATTGTGGAAGTTTATGTGGATGATATTATCTTTGGGGGTAGCAATGACAAAATGTGTCAAGAATTTGCAAGAAACATGACTAATGAGTTTGAGATGTCTATGCTTGGTGAATTAACCTTTTTTCTCGGACTACAGATTTCACAATTAGAAGAAGGGATATTTCTTTCACAAACAAAGTATATAAAAGAGATGTTGAAGAAATTCAAAATGGAAGATAGTAAGCCAGTTAGCACTCCAATGGTTACAGGGTGCAAGTTAAGCAAAGATGATGAATCTCCTGATGCAAATCAAACTCTATACAGATCTATGATTGGTAGCCTGTTATATGTTACAACCACAAGACCAGATATAATACAGGCAGTTGGTTTAGTGGGAAGATTTCAAGCAGCTCCAAAAGAATCACATGTGATAGCAGTGAAAAGAATACTCAGATATCTCAAAGGAACAATGGAGTATGGTCTATGGTATCCTAGAAGCAGTAAGTTCACTCTCACAACATACACAGATGCAGATTGGGTAGGAAGTATTGATGATAGAAAAAGCACAAGCGGAGGAGCATTCTTTCTTGGTGATTGCCTAGTTTCTTGGCTAAGCAAGAAACAACCATCAATGTCACTTTCCACAATAGAGGCAGAATATATTGCAGCGACAACATGTTGTTCACAGGTGTTATGGATGAAACAGACTCTCAAATATTTTAGTATAGAACATGATCATCCCATTCCTATTATGTGTGATAATACTAGTGCTATAAGTATCTCGAAGAATCCAATAATGCATGCCAGAACAAAGCACATTCCAATCAAGTATCACTTTTTAAGAGAGCAGGTTACAGAGCAACAAGTAAGATTGGAATATGTTCCTACAAAATATCAGATTGCAGACATATTTACAAAACCATTACCAAGAGAAACGTTTGAGCGTTTGAGAGAACAGTTGGGAGTAAAAGTACTCCCACCCCAAAATTAATCACCTCAAGAGAGAAGGTGGTGGGGGGCTAAGCTTAAGAGTCATATCTTTTAGCCCCATAGGTGTCCCTTTTGCCATTGATGTCAAAGGGGGAGAGATTTGAGTAAGGGGGAGAGCATTGAGTTAGGGGGAGCAGCCTCCAAAGAGAGCATTGAATATAGGGGAGCAACCTCCATAGAGAGTATTGAGTCAGGGGAGCACCTTTGATTCTTAGAGATGGTTTTTGCAGTGATTGTGGTGATTTGCATTAGAGGTGTTGCCATCAATGACAAAGGGGGAGATTGTTGGCAATTTGAGTTATTTTGTGTTGTCATTGATGTCACATGGATCACATTGAGTTTTGGTGGCAAAAGCACTTCATAAATAATCATTTATGATATTTTGGAGAGCATGGATATATACAGGGTTTTGTGGCACAAGAGGCATATAATATTTAATTTTTTAAATATTATATTAATGGTTTTTATTAAAACCAATGGTAAAGGTTTTTATTAAAACCAATGGCAAGGGTTTTTATTAAAACCGATGGAAAGGTTTTTATTTAAACCAATGGAAAGGGTTTTTATTAAAACCATTGGAAAGGGTTTTTCATTAAAACCAATATGCTAAGACTTCTCCAAATGATTATGGATGAAAAGGTTTTTTCAATTAAACCTAAGTGCAAAAAGTTTCATGGCAAAATTCAAAAGAATGAAGGAGATATCCCAATTCAAAGTTAAGAGGTGAATTATTAAATATTTATTTAATAATTCTAAGGTCTAAAGTTGAATTACATTATCCGTCGACGTGCAAAGGTTGGGGAGATTAATAAAATTTGTCGACGTCATTCGAAGGCATGGAGGTGCATATAAATAAAAGGTAAAACCTTTGTTTATTTGAAGACTGGAAATAGCGCATGAGAGAGAATCGTCGAAAGGGGAGCAACGAAGAAATAAGGATAAATAAATTTTGATTTGAGAGCAAGGTCAAGTGAGACAACATGGGAAAGTGACATCACACAGGAGCCTATAGCGCAGTTGGTAGTGCACAAACTTTGCACAAGGCAGGTTCACTGTTCGAATCCCGCCAGGGGCAAAGTGTTTTGCTAAGGAAGGCAATTTGAGTTTTTAGATTTGAGCACAGGCAAAGTTGGGTGTTTGGGATTAAATCCCAATGTGGGCTGATGCCCACGTGGTAAGCGCTTCACAATGCTAAGTGAGAGGAACAGAGTTTGACTCACGTGAAGGTGTGAAGGCGCATTATTTTTGGCAAGGCATTAACGATTTCGAAGGTGTGAAGGCACATTGATTTTTGGCAAAGGATTATCATTTTAAAGGTTGTGAAGGCTACAAATTTTAAAAAAGGTATTTATCTCTAGCGCATGGTAATATTTGATATTGCCAAAGTTTTGGTGCATTGAAAATCATTTCTATTATAACTAGGGAGTCATAAGGTATTTAGTGAAAATAAATGATTGTTGTATGTGCTTAGGGAGTTATAAGGTGTTAGATATTAATTTTTTATATTTAGGAGTATATTTAAGTAAATATTTGATGATTGTTGTACTTGTGGAGTTATAAGGTGTGGAATTAAAAATAAAAGCATAGGTGTTTGTTGTATGTATTAATAAAATTATGGAGTCATAAGGTTGAAAAGTGTTGAACTTGTTATATGTCCTAGTGCATGATTTAATTATGAAATTAAACTAGGAACTTGAGACCTAGTTAATTGCTACCTTGAGTTAGAAGACATGCACATGAGTTAGGGTTTGAAGTTGAAGACAAATTGCTTGATTATGTGCCTTGGCTATTAAGAGGAAGTGGATGGATTAGAAAATCAATTTTATGGATAAAATTGATGCTTGAGTTCATAATTGCTTTAGTGGAGTTCATTGAGAGTATTGCCATTATTGAGGAGGTTTTTGCTATTGCTTTGAGGAGATTATTGTTGGTTACTTGTTGAGTACATTGCCACTATTTGAGACCATTGAGGAGATCATTTGCTAGTCACTTGTGGATACATTTGTCTTTCATTTGAGGAGATCATTGTTGGCTATTTGAGAGCTCTTTGCTTGAGGGAGTTGTGCTTGTTTCTTGAGAGCTTATTGACATTGCATGAGGAAGATATTATTGAGAACCTATTGCTATCACTTGTGGAGATTGTCCTTGGTTGGTTGAAGTCCTCATTGTTATTTCTTGGAGAGGTTTTCATTAGAGAGCTCATTTGCCATATTTGAGAGAGTATTTTTCATTCATTGTTGAGCATTGTTATCATCCATTTGAGAGTACATTGATGAATATTTTCATCCATTTGAGAGAGTATTTGTCATACATTGTTGAGATCATTGTGGATCATTGTTGTCATCCATTGAAGAGTACATTGCCATTCATTGATTGAGTTCATCATTGAGCCTTGCCTTCATTGATTTGTGGTTGAGATTTGAGTGCTACTTGAGAATGATTGATTGAGCCTTTGAGAAGGCTTTTGGGACAAAATTTTTGGATAGATTTGAGACAGCTTTTGTGCATGATTGGTTGAGCCTTTGAGAAGGCTTTTGGGATAGATTTGTGGACAAATTTGGGACAACATTTGAGCAGGATTGTTTGAGCCTTGTGAGAAGGCATTGAGGTAAATTTGTGAGCAATGAAAGAGATAGAACATAAATAGAAAAAATATACCAACACCAGTTGCCTAGCTGAGAGATCAGTGGATAGCCTATGAGCAGATCATGATTAGCCTAGCTGAAGATCAGTGGATTAGCCTAGCTGAGCAGATCAATGGATAGCCTAGCTAAGCAGATCAGTGGAGAGCCTAGCTAAGCAGATCAGTGGAGCCCACCTGAGCAGATCAAGATAGCCTAGCTTTGAGTAGATCAAAGTAATCATTTGTATTGGGATAAGGATCCCTATTTCTTTGTGAAATATTATAAGGAGATTATCTTGTGGACTACCCCACATTGGGGGAACCACGTTAAATCTTGTGTCTCAATTGTGTGTGGTGATTTGTGCACTTGCTTACTATTGCTATCTATGTTATTAATGCACACTACTATATTTGGTTATTGCAATTAAGGACACTAATTGATATTGGTTTGGAAAGAAAGTAAAAAGTGGGTGCTATACTGTTCACCCCCCTCTCAGTATAAGCTTGTGTTCTTCAAATGCCATTCTACCTAAATGGCCTTTGTACCACCTTCCTTTGATGTCCTTCTTTATGCAAGGGTTTACCGCCAACTTGAGGTACATTTAGGGATCAAGACAACTCATTATGCAATGCATTCTAACATACTAAATGTATTTGCAAACATCCATGCACAATACAAATAATGACATAAAGCAACAAATGAGATAATCCCATACTTCTCTCTATAATGGTTTCCCTACCTACTCAAGTATCACGAAACCATTATAAACATCTTCCCAAAGATCTACCCAAGAAATACAATTAACTACAAATCAAACCATAGGACAAAATATTTCTCTACTAACATAATATAAAGTAAACATCCATTTTAAAGAAAGAACAACTTAGTTAACTTTCTCTACAACATGAAACAATCATCAATTTAAATAACTATTTCTTCAAGCAATCATCAACTTTGAAAAGAACTTAAATTATTTTCTCGACCATTCTTTTGTAAAGCCTAACTTTCGATTTCCTAAAACCTTCTACATTGTATTATGCTTTAAAATTTGCATTAAAACATATATTCCTACGCATCTCTTTTCCATAATAAATTCATGACATGCGAATCTAACGTAAAAGTTAAAGATTACAAATCAAATGAAAATCCAAGCAAACAAAACAAAACTCAACACTTGACCTATGATATATTGGTTTGATTTGCATCTCTAGTGAACAACCAAATCCATACAGACCTCCATAAACCTTAAGCACGACATCCAACTCAACAACACAAGGAGATAACTGAGGAATTGGCTTACCAACACAATAGCAAAAGGAAGATAACCAATGACTCGATTTACCAACACAATCAAAGGAGATAAAAACTAGAATCTAAATAAAATAATGCTCGACATCCAAGATCACATCCACTTGAAGCACCCCTAGACCTAGCTTAAAGAAAAAGCTAAACATATATGTACGCCCCAACGCAAGCCTCAAGCACTTAAAAGAGCTACAAGACAACACAAGATAAAGCAACATAAAATGTACGACCTTCTCTTTGTTTTAGATGTTCTAAGGTTAAATAGAAGTGATATCCAAAAATACAAGAGACAACACTAACATCACCCCAAACTAGTTGTAAGCCAAGCAAGATACCAAGCAAAAACTCAACAACAAACCCAAACTAAAATATTTCAAAACAACAAGAAGTGCAAGCTAGAGCACAACCAACAATCTACAAATATAAATAAAATACCAGACAATAGAAAACAAATCCTTCCATAACAAGGGCTTTAACATTATTTGCCAAAATCAAGTATTGCTTTAGATGAATGCTCCTTCCTTCGACTCTCCGCTCCTTCTCCCGCTTCCCAAAATATTATCCCTTTGTTCTTTGATTTACTCTTACTCTTATAAATACTTAAGAGACAATTTTATTTCAAGAACCTTACATTCTTCAAGAGTTAAGTTTGAGTTGTCTGCATCAACTCATAATGTTTCTTTAGGACATTGCCATTAAATGAGATATTTAGGTGGGCTTATTTAAGCATGGATTATTATTGTAATTAATTCTCCTAAATGTTTTTGCACCCATAAAAAACTATCCCTTAATGCTTTAACATTAGGAAGAGTAATAATAATTGAAGCATTTTCCAAGAATTACTTTGGTCACCCACTTATTAGTTTCAATTGCTAATATCAATTATTAGTATTGATCCTAATATTCACACTTATTAGTGTTGCCAATAATTAATGCTTGAATAGTTCTCAACCAAAATCCAAGCATAATACATACAAGCATAAATGGCATTCACACCAAAAATATTACACACCATTGTTTTATCCTTAAGTAGGTGGTCTCTTTTAAGATAGTCTAGTGCTATCACCAACCTACTAAGAAGACTCATTGCACAAGCAACTTCCCAACCCAATGGTGTGAATATGAAATAAGCACAACACTATGCATCTACATGATGGGTATTTTATTACCCTGAGTTGTCGATGAGCAAGTCATCACCACCATATCCCAAAATATCTCTCAATTTAGGTGGTTCACCCTTATGATCCCACCAATGAGAGCCCTTGGTCCTACAACCACAAATACATCAATAGTACCATATTCCAAGCATAAAATACAATTACTCAAACATATTGACATCATAAAATAAAGCTATGCATTAGATATCCACACCAATACATAATTCATTGTCAATAATGAGTCCCACCAAGGAGGGTTGTTACATCTTCTACTTCTAAACTAAAACACTCGTAAAAAAACTAGACAATGAAGGGATGGGTAAACTCTAAGGGAGCAACGACTAGCTGGTCAACAATCACTTGACATTTTATAGTCTGTTTACCTATGAAGGCCAAGTTGAACTCACGAAGGGCTAGGATCCACTTGATGAATCGACCTGAAAGGTGGGGCTTTGAAATTAAGTAGCGAAGAGGATAAAACCTTGCAACTACTAATGTATTATGGCTAAGCATGTAATGTATCAAATCTTGAGAAGCAAAAAGTACAACATTAAATCATCTTGAGTGAGCATAGCCCCCAAAGCTTGTGTTGTGGCTTCTATGTAAAGAATTAAATGCTTATCTGACTTAAGGGGAAAAAGGATAGGTGGGAAAGTGAGATATTTTTTGATTTCATAAAAAATATTTTAACACTCACTATACCACTTGAACTCTACATCTTTCTTAAGAAGCTTCAAAAAGGGCTGATACTTATTGACTAACGAGGTTACAAAGCGATGAATAGCTTGAAGTTTTCCTTACAAGCTACGCAACTCAGTTAGGTTACAGGGAGGAGGTATGTTAGTAATAACCGTTATTTTAGCAGGATCCACTTCAATGCCTCACCTAGACACTATGAAGCCTAAAAGTGATGTGGAATCAAAGAAGCTTAACATTTGCATTAAGAACAAGGGCTTATATAGGCCCAAATTTACAACCAATTACCCTAAGAATGAGCAACCAATCCCTTGGAAGGAGCAACCAATCCCTTGGAAGAAGCAACCAATTCCCAAATTGGGAAGATAAGCTCTTATCCATAGGGCTTATTTTAGGGATTGACTAATCATCAATCCAACTAGCAACATCCTCTAGAAGATATTGCCAACTCTCCTAATCTAGAAGATTCCAACATGAGCTCATAAAACCCACATTTTACAATTTCCAACAAATTGCTTATTTGCTAAAAATAAGACTAAGTCCTAATTTCAAAATACTAAGCCTAAACTAAGGTTTTATTAAACCTTAAACCTAACCTATCACTTGATGTCCTCATCATACCTCCCCATAAAAGAAGCATTGGACTCCAATGCTTTTACAATATAAGTGGGTTTAATTGGAGGAACTCGAGTTGGATGAAGTGAAAGCTGCAAATTAGGTGTCAGACGGATAAGAGTGATGATGATGTCAAGAATGCCAAGAGGTGCCATATCTGAAATACAATGCTTGGTCACAACTTGAATTCCAACCTGAGAAAAAGCATGAGGAAGTTGTTGAGGTCCAATGACCTAATGCTTAGTCTACAAAGTCTACTTCAAATTAGAAACCTATTGAACTAAAGAAGGTTGTGGCTGCTAAATAGATGAAGAAGCAATAAGAGTAGCTGGAGTAGTAGGAGAAGGTACTGAAGAAGGAGGAATGGCCTCCTTTTGTGGAACTAGTGTTGGTGTGTCCTTTGGCTTGTTGAAGACCAATGCAATATTTTGTGGTCCTATGTAATGGAGTGTGAGCTTCTTGGAATGAATGAGAAATTTCTTGTTCTCATGATGCATTGTGTAGGTGTTTTTATAAGCATCATATAGAGCCATTTTATCATATTGATAGGGCTTGCCAAGAATTAGATCACAACAATCAATTGGAGTCACATCGTAGGTGACTCTATCCATATAGTGTGGATCAAATGTAAAGGACACGATGCAAGTTTCTATAATGAAGGAGAAGGAAACCGCATCCTTCCATCCAAGTGGATATGGTTGAGGATGGGATTTTATAGGAAACTGTAACTTATTGACTATAACTCTTGAAATCAAGTTTGCTTGGGAGAAATTATCAATTATACAATCCATAAAGTAATTGTACATTAGATTGGCTCATGTGATAAAAAACTCTTCATGACCACCTTCATACATGTTTTGTATCAACAAGGTAGTATTGTGGAGCTTACCCTTAAGTTCAACATAACTTTGAGGTTCTCCCGTAGCCTCAATAGGACCATCTTGTGGTTCCTCAGTTTGAGTTTCAAAAGCTTATAACTTCATTCTGTTCTAGTATGAGATCGAACAACACACCCATGTAAACCAAATAATATTGCTTTGGTCAAGCTGAATAACTTCACCCTACAATGTTAATGTTATAGATATCAAGGTTCTTCTACATATTAAATATTAGGCATATTCTAAGAGATTTCTTATTTTTATGCTATAAAATATCTCTTTACTTAGAACCAATTCTCTTATACTATATTTTGCTACCTTTTTATCTAAAAATTTCTTACCGCTATTTTATCTTTGTCTTATTGCTATCAATGTCAAGGTCTGAGTGACTTGCAATATTTAATGTCAAGGTTTCTATTCAAAACCTGAAATAATCCCTGTATGTCAAGGTTTGTCTTCAAGACTTAAATCCTTTATATCAAGGTCTATCTTCAAGACTTGAATCCTCTATATCAAGGTCAATTTCTTTGTGACCTAAAACTTCAATATTTTGCAACTTTAATTAATCTTTGCTTGATGAAAACTTACTTTAAGATAGATATATTAGTCCTTGATATATCCTTCTCATTTTCTATTTTCTCTTACACTTAGAATATGAAATTATTCTCTATCTATTATAGGAAGCTTCTCACACTTCTGATGATCAATCTCTATTGCAAATATCTTAGGTCACACCTAAGAACTCAAACCTCTAATGTCAAGGTGACTTTGAATTTACCTGATGCCTTAATAAAAATCAAGATGAATTTATTGTTACAAATTATTCAACTTCCTTTTGAGTTGATAGAAAATTGTGTTAAGGAATATCCATGTCCCTAAACTATTTTTGATGTCAAGGATTGGCTCTATCCCTAAAATGATCAAATTATCTTAAAAGTTGATACACATTCCAATATAGATGATTCCTTGTCTTCACTGGTTATAACCATGTAAACTTTATAGATGAGTCCTGGTATTCACTAGTTATTATTCAACCTTGGAAATACTTATTATTCAACCTTGGAAATACTCTTTAGCTGAGTCATAGTCTTCACAAATTGTTCCTCCAACCACTGAAAGAATCTAGCCTTTCTACTTACTATAACGCTACAATAGAGTCTAAGATCTAACTCCCTCTAAATTAGATAGACTCTAAATCAATTTTATAAAACTAGACAAAAGTGATTTTAAATGTAGCTAAATAAATTCAACTTATGCAAGAAACTACTCATGGTAGCCCTGATACCACTGATGGCTTTTTAAGCCTTAATACTAACATAAAACTCATAGGATAAATATCACAGGATCAAATATAATATAGCCATAATATAGTAAGATCAAGATAATGATGTAAGTAGAATAATATGAGCAAATTAATATGTATATCAAGGCTTATAATATATCAAATAACATTCACTAATAAACAACAATATGAATGTAATAACCTGAATCATACATGTATAAAGAATGTAGCACAGCTTATAATATTAATTGCTCAAAATGTATGCAATATTTATTATTCCACTTTCTCTTATAGATATGATACTTGATATGAAATGATATACACTTGATATAACACTTGTGCATTTTCTACACATTACAACATTACAAAAAATATTACTCACACTCTAAACTAATAATCAACCCTAATCTAATATTTACAAGATGTACCATGAAGGTACCATGGGGTTACATTAGCATGTACCAAATAATGTAATATACTCCAATAAGTTGTTGGGAAGGATAAGATGCTATGGTAAGTTGCTGGGCCTTGACTATTTTTTGAGTAATGATACAAGGATAAAATTCTTGCATTATTATTATTCACTTGATATATCAAGTATCACTAAGAGTATTAGTCCTGATAACAACATAGGTAGTTTGATACAACATTTATTGTCTCAATTTATCACATGTAAAGTATATAACAAAGAAATATTTCTCCATAGGAGTGTATCTAGTTTTTACCCATAAGATAGTTCAATATATAATAAATAACATACTCCCTATTGTTTTACTAATATATTTTCTATAGATACACGTGTATGTGAGGTTGAAGGATGAAAGTATTGTCTAGGTTAGGTAATCTTAGACTTGGAAGCCATAACAAGAATATTTGTAATCATTAAAGGATATATCATCTCTTATCCCACTTAATGTCAACATATTTCTTAAGTTTTTGGTTAAGGGGATAAGCGATGTTGAATAAACTCAGGTATGAACCCTCAAATTACCCTAATATTTATAATAATGATTTAATTTTCTTAACCATGCAGGTAAGAGACATGGCCTCAATGGTTTTGATCTTGTCATAACTGAAATCAATTTCACTTTATAACACCTTAATACCTAAGATATTTCAAGTAATGACACCAAAAACAAGTTTCCTTGTTTTCAATTTAAACTTATAATGATATAAACTATCAAATATAGTTTTGAGATCAAATGGATGAACTTCTCTCTCTTTAATTTCCCAAAAATCATTAATATATAACTCTATTATTTTACCTATTAGGTCATGGATACAATTAACATAGACCTTTCATAAATAGATCCAACATTCCTAAGGTTAAGAGGTATGATTACATAGTAGAAGATGTTGTGGGGAGTAATGAGAATCATTTTAGCCCGATCCTTGAGAAAAATCTAGATTTGGTTGTATATACTGTAGTTGTCCATAAGGGATAATATTTCATACCCAAAGTGTTGGAATCCATAATATTTTCTATAATATTCCAAAATATATATTCAACATAATTTTATGTTGAATAATACATGAGCAATATAAATATAGCAAACAAATGAAATAGAGAGAGAAAATAGATGTAAAATGAATAAGGTATGTGTTCCTATAGACACACACATGATCTCGCATATAATAAATTGATAGAATGGTTTAGTTATTGGAGATATTTATAGTGATGCTTAGTTACCAAAAAAATACTAACCTCAACTTGACATAACTTGAATAATGTTTGAATATGTGGTGGTTAAAATTCTCTTGAGTCCATGATCAACTTTTGTACTTGTACTGATCGTATTTTCCCTTTGGACCTATGTAATTGTTGAAAAAGGTGCTTTTGTAATATTTTATTTTTGAAGGTTGATCTCACAACCTTGAATTGAAGATAACATATATTTGGGCATAAATAACCTTTCATGCCAACCATTTTTGTTATTTATTGGAATGTAATTTCATTTTTGTTTAGTAAGAATATTTGGTGTCTATGGACATCCTCAAATATTTTATGTTCTTTATTCTATGTATTTATTTTAAAGCAATAATGGATAATGTTTGATCACATTTGTTTATAGAAATTGATTTGAAATATAACATGGTATCAGAGCAGGTGTGAATTTACATTATATGATTGCTTTTGCTGATAATTATTATTATTTGTCTTCTTCAAGGGTAATTGTGAATGGAGTAAGCAAGGAAAAAATTCTTATTGAAGGATAATAGTAACATTGGAAGAAAGGGTTTTCTAATAAAACCCTAGGTGGACTTAGATTACAAGGATCTTACTAGGATTAGCAGATTTACTCTAGGAGAAATATTCAACAATAGGTTCCTTTTTTCCCTCTCATTGGCATTCAATATTTTTTTGATAAATGACTAGAAGTATGCCTTAGTTTTAAGATTGAGTTTTTTGAGGTTTTTTAACTAGCCCATTTTTCTTTATGATTTTTTCTGAAAAAAAAAATTCTTTTCTCTTTTAGCTTCTTTTATCCAATAGTACAGATGATAGGGTAGATTGCTTGACTATTATTAATTTTTTATAGATCCCTAGTGCTAGAGCAGCCATTGGTATGCTTTTATGCTTACTAAAGACCTTCAAGCCACTTGACAAAGTTACAAAAAATGGTCTGACATATTTATTTCTACATAGACATGAGAGGAATTCCTAATTGTTTGTGTTCAAAACAATAGTTGTGTAGGAAAAACCATGATAGATACAAACAAGCCATCAATTTCTTTGGATTCTTTGTAAAATTTTAGGGGGTCATAGTTTAGTGTTTTTGCTCATTTTACCTCTAGATACCCTAAATTTGTCTAAATTTTTTTGTTATTTACCTCTAAAATTTTAATTTCAAAAAGGAATATTCTAGGGAATGGTGATAAAGTCCAATCATATAGAAACACAATTGCATTTGCATGACATAGGTCTATGCTAGCATGGAGGGTAAAATAGGGAGCATTTAATGTTTTCCTTCACTTTCGTTTTGGTTCTTACCTTTTATCTCCAAAGCATAGTGCTTGGGGTTATGACTAGCCAAAGGATGGTAAGACACTTGCATATGAGAGGTCTCTTCAATTCCTTACCATTCCCAAATCTCATTAATGGCTTTTATGACATCAAAATATTTGATCATATAGCACCCAGTGATGATGTGGCACATTATGATGACATGGAAGTGGATGACATCACCTCTTTGTATACCTATCATGATATTGTAGAGTTGTATTAATGACATATGATAGTATGTATGGCTAATGTGTAGTTCATATAGGTAATATGGTAGCTAACACATGAATCCTAAGGCAACACATAGAAGCCCAAATGGATTCCATAACAAGCTATATAGGTATATTGGTGTAGGTGCATAATTTTCAAGGTGCCACATGGTAGTTAATGTGGCTATTCTTATAACTAACTTGGTGGCCAGTGTGTTAATCTCAAGGTAACACATGGTAGTCCATATAAGTGATACAATAGTCCATACAAATTATGTCACATAATATGTGGTAATTGGTATAGGTATTGACTCAACTGATGATGTGGCATAAATTATTAGGCAACACATGGTAAATGATGTAGGGTGATGTAGGCACTAACATGGTAGTCTCTAATTGGGACAATACAGTAGGTCATACAATAACCAACATGGTAGGCCATATGCCACTAGATGCATATAAGTACAAATTTGACCAATCACATTTTTCCATCTTATCAAACTTGACAAATAACTCACATTGTTAGAAATACACTTAGCAACACACAAATTTTAGAGTGAATCAGGACACAATAATTAACACAATGTGGTCCACAAATCAAGCAATAAATCAAATTGTGATAAGTGATATCATGCAATTCATCAATAAGTTGCATAATCAATGTATGCTTGGCACTCCCTTAGCCACTCATGCATCAACATGTTGTGGACTTCCATTTGCTATAGGTACTTAAAAATAAAATCAAAGGGACATGCACTTTCAAAATGATAAAAAATGCTTCCGTATGCAAAAGTTGTGGCTCTCATACATTTTACCATAAAATCATAAAAATTCCACCTTTAGGTGTACTTTCTATATTATCCTACATCTATTGATGAGGTATTTAAGTACCTTTTGCGCCATCAAGCTAGAAGAAATAGGTGTAAGGGAAAATTTATTTTTAATTAGGCTCATCCAAAGGAAGTTATTGACAAAGTCTAGAATGCTAAGAAGCCAAAATAAAATGAGAATAAGCCTAAGAAGTTTTCCAAAAATACTACTTGTGAGTTTTATAAAAATGAAAGGCCTAAGGTAGGGTTTTACAAGATTTGAATCAAGAAACTCAAGGAAGCAACAAGAAAGGGGGCATCAATGTTGCTCTCTTTTATGCGCAAGGTAAGGATATTTTTTATGGAGAAACCTCATAAGCATACGTGGAATTTCATTCCACATATTAAATATCCACATCTTAATATGAGTGGAGTACAAACTTAGGGGTAACTAGGCACATGATCAAACACAAGCATCTCCTACAGGTCTAAAATAGATTACATGTAGGGGAACATGTTTGGATTGGAGATGATTCTTCATTATAGGTTGTAGGGTGTGGAGACATCAAAATTTGATATTCATATTTTGATGTATCAACTTATAGATGGATCTTTATCATATAATGATGAATCCTAGGATGAATTATCTATGAATATTTGAGATACATGAATCAACATTATATGGCCATTGGGCTTCCAATCGTATCCCCTCCAAGTGGTGCATGTGAGGGATGTATTTTGGGAAAGTATCATAGATATAACTTTCCAAAAGGGTTACAAGGAGAGCCTCTAATCCCTTGGAGATCATATATGGTAATATTTTTGGACCTATGGGCACACCATATCTCTCAAGAAATAGATACATCCTCCTTTTCATTGATGATTTCTCTAGATATGTGTGGTTGTACAAAAATTACATTAAGCATGAGATATTTGAGAGATTTAAGATATTAAAGGACCTTGTTGTAAATGACGAATCAAGTATCTAAGGATATATGATGGTGGTGAATATGTTAGCTATACTTTTCATGATTTTCTAGTTTCTAATGACATTATATATCAAAGACTTATTCACTATACTTCTAAACACAGTGGTGTGGTTGAGAGAAAAAAATATGATGATTATGGAGATGGCATAATTCATGATTCATTCCAAGGGAATGAATTATAAATTTTGGGGTGAGTCTATCACTTGTGCAACATACATCATTAATAGATTTTATACCAAAGCAGTCTAGAGAATGACACCTATTGAGATATTAGAAAGGGATAAGATTTATTTATCTTGATTTTGTATCTTTGGGTCTTTAGTATGGGCTTACATACCTAAGGATCTTTGGAAGAAGGATGCACCAAACATTTACAAGTGAATTTTTATGAGGTATCTAGATATCTTAAAGGCATATCATATTTATGATCCTCAAAGGCATATCATATTTATGATCCTCAAAGGCATATCATATTTATGATCCTCAAAGGCATGAGGTCTTGATCTAGAGACAAGTAATTTTTGATGAGGTTCTTCTAGGTACTCCTTCCACCCCACCACTCAAGATTTTGGTGAATGATATTTTTGATCCTTTTACCATATTAGATTTAGTTATTATTTTGATATTTTGGTTGTCTCTATTCCCATCAGAGCATATTATTTGTCTTCATCTTGAAGTACTAGTCCATTGCATATTGATTTAACCCCTTCATAGGCAACATTGTATTATATAGGTTTACGATATGATGTAAAGGACATATAAATTCATAACGCTTTAGCCTTGCATGATGAGGTGGGTGGTAATATTAATTTGAATTATTTATTTTTAGCTTTTAATTTTGACTTGTCATAGAATACACTTGATTATTCCTCAATTTTTTTGGCACCCAAGTGGTTTATAAAGACACTTTTAAAATATGCTCATCCTATTATATCTCTTATGTGGCATTGGAAGGCTACTTCATGAGAATTGATTTAAAAGGTAGCACATTCTTAGGATCCTCTCACATATTGTCAATAAGGACCATAAACTATAATGGGATGATACTATGTAGGTAAAGTATGAGGCTCTAATGAAGAATTACTTTAGAGTTGGTTCCTCTTCCAAAAGGGAAGCATATTGTTGGCTACAAATGGATCCACAAGACCAAATATACTTTGGATGGTTAGGTAGAGAAGCATAAGGTACACATTATTTCTAAGGGATTATCTCAATATGAGTAAGTAGACTATTCCAAGATATTTAGATGAGTATATAGGATAGACTCAATCAGGATGATACTCTCTATTGCTGCTTCACATGGATGGAAGGTACATTAGATGCATGTGAAGAGTGTATTTCTATATGAAGAGCTTCAAGAGTGTAGCCATTTGATTTTTATCTTGAAGGACCCTCTTTATTGTTTTGTTGTTTTACTAGGTCCTTGTATGGACTTAAATAGGCTCCTCATGCATGGTATGAGAAGATCCATTACTTTTTTTTTTCTCAATTATGTATTTTGATGATGTGAGGCTAAACATGAAATTTACATTAAACATTAAGATGGGAAAGTTTTGGTCATTATGTTGTATGTTGATGATGTTCTCATAACTAGAAACTCATCTACTTTGACCTAGGACATAAATTCATGACTTTATTCCACTTTTTAGATGATGAATTTGGATATTTTTTATTATTTTTCTAGGGATTCACTTTGATCATATAGATTCTAGCATCATTAGTTTTAGGATTAAGTATGCTTTGGATCTTGTTCAGTATTTTAGGATGGAGGATTACAAGTATACTTAGACTATTTTTTCCTTAGGACTAAAGATTTGATTTGATTATACCACTCCTTTGGTGGATGCTATATTTTATCAATATCTTTGGGAGAACTTCTCTACCTTACTCACCCTAGATTTGATATAGCTTTTGTTGTCAACTATTGTTCTAGATATATGTAGGCACCCTAGAAGGGTTATTGGAAAACAACTAAGAGGATTCTCAAATAAATCTAAGGAACTTATTAGATGGGTATTAATTACTTCATTGGCTCCACTCTTATTTTGATAGGATTTTTAGATGCTTATTGGGCTATCAATTTGGATAAGCAATGGTCCACCATAGAATTTGTGTTCTATTTGGGATTTGTTCTGGTTTCTTAGAATTCCAAATTCCATTCCATTATTTCTTAGTCTTCTTATAGAGAGGCTTAATATTATGCTTTCGATAAGGAAGATAAGCATATTAGGTGGATGCTCATTATTTTGGACTTTGACATTCCTTAGGGTTTTCTAGTCACCCTTCAATGTCATAATTAGAGCACCATTTTCTTGTTTACAATCTAGTGTTCCATTAGTAGATAAAGCATATAGATATATGAATGTAATTTATGATATGTATTCATGCACATGGGATGGTTGATATAGTGTTTGTTCCTTCATCAAAGCAAGTAGCAGATATTTTGACCAAGGTCATGCCTTAGGTCACTTTTGTATATATGCAGGAACTTCCTTGAGTTGGAGAGTGTCCCTTGAGGGGGACAACAAGTGAGGGTCTCTCTCCATGTCCATAATTCAAATTAAGGGGGGATGTTGGAATATGTGATGGTTAAGCTTATCTTGAGGCCATGGCCAACAAATTTTGTGCTTGTATTGATCATATTTTACCTTTGGTCCCATGTAAACTTTAAGAAAGGTGATTTTGTAATTTTTTTGTAATATTTATTTTTGAAGGTTGGTCTCATAAACTTGACCTAAAGGTAACTTGTATTTGGGTATAAATACCCCTTCATACAAACCATTTTTGTTATCTTTTGGAGTGTAATTCTATTTTAGCCTAGTACGATATTTGGTAACCATGGAAACCCCTAAATATTTTGTGTTCTTTTTTCATTTTGTGCATTTCTTTTCAAGTAACACCATGTGTTTTTTTATTACATTTGTTTCTAAAAACTATTGTGAAATATAATAGCTTAAAGGTTATATTACAATATATTAGATGTATTAAAAACTTTAAAGGTTAATCATAGAGGTGGTTTAATTGATATTACTAGGGGTGAATACCTCAAAATTGCCTATAGGCCTACATAAAAATACCCATATGATTACATATAAGAATGCCCATAGGATTACTTTGTACAAGAGTACCCATAGACACTTCATCATTATTGGCCTTGGACTAGTAAGGTTAGATCACATATATTCCAAAATCTACCATAATATGAATTGAGGGATCAAGCAAAGGAGACATTAGAGATGATACATATTCCCCATAATGAATACTTGAATGGACTAATAAACCTTGCCATATTCACTTTGAAAGGTACATTAACTAGATCAACCATTTCATAAACATGAAGTCATGACTCCACTTTATAGATCAAGATGTTGATATTCCCATGAGAAGATATCTAAAATATAATAGATGACCATAATTTATCCTCCAATTTCAAGAGAAAGTAGCTAAACTATCAAGCAATAGAAATATTTCCAAATAATCAACCCCATGTCTAGAAAGGGACCAATAGGATCAAGGGATACCTTACACTGCCCATCCAAAACCTAATCCTCTTATAGATAAAAATCACCTACAACACTATAACAAGTCCTTGAACTATGTCACCAATGCATAGAGCTTGAAAAACCATGCAATATTAAAAATAGACTCAAAATTCTTCTGCATGCAAAATTTATGGTGTTTGAAATGTTGGACATATTATCACTAAAAAAAAATGAAAAAAATTAAATTCATACCTTAGAAATAATGCCACCAATTAGAGACCACCATGTGTCACATTTAAAAGGCCCCACCTAGTATATTAACATCATCACTTTGACTAGTCTACCAACTATGTTGGATGGAAAAATAATTATTTGACATATGGTGTAATTTGATTGGATTAAGCTAAAGTATCCTTAATAGGTAATATTATCCTTATTAGTGGAACATTACTTTGACTCATCTATTTTTCTTGGAAATTTGTTTGCTATTACTAATGCCTTCCTTATTATTATGCACTCTACTTATTAAAGTATCTAACTATCTCTCTTACAACTTTTACCTATTTCACTCTTAGAGGTTTTCCTTCATAGCATCTACTTGTTAGGACTTTTATTTTTCTTTTCTCTCAAAAATTTCAAAAGTATTAATCATACTACCTTTATCTTTTGAGGCTATGTTGTCAGGCTTCATTCCTTTTCTTTGTTAGCTTTATCACAAAACTTCCAATCATCAGGACCTTTCTCAACTCCTTGCTTTTGAAATAAATCATGAACTCTTGGGACCTTGGATTGTTTCCTTTACTATAACTTCCATAAAATTATGGCTATATTTGATCAAAATTTTTCTTTCCATTGAAATTTTACCTTAAGCATAAATCAATAATGAGGAGTCACTATAGTTTTGGTGGATCATAGGGGTCTTCTAGTTTCCTTGAAGGGGGGCCTAGAATATTTACCATTATCCTTGGGTATGGATTTAGGATTTCATACATCATACAAAATAAAACAAAAGGTAATAAAAAAATTGCAAGACCAATGGTCTTTCGAGTGCTTGTTATACTCTGACAACTTCATTTATGGATGGGCACCATGTCTATTTTTCTCCTCATGTTGATCTTGTACTTGGGGCCTAAATAAGATCAAGGGAAGCTCTTTAGTTGGATGTTATTTATAGGTATAGGTAGAACTTCCCCTTCCATGGTTTCAACTTGAAATGAGTTCCCATCCTTACAACTAGTTATGATATATGGCCCACTCCATAATGTATCAAATTTGGTATGATTTCTAGGTTTACTCTTATGCTCATTCTATTTTAGGACCGTATCACCAATGTCAAAAATTTGTGGGGTACCCTTTCTATAAAACCATCTTATAACCACTCCTTGATATCCTATAAATGTTCTCCAACTTTCCTTTTTTGTTCTTAAAGTTTTAACATATCTCCCATGTTGACCATCATTGACTCATTTTCCTATAATTTTAATTGGTGTAATAGATAGAATGTTGGTAATTCTATGGAAATGGGTAACCTACCTTATTTTACATATACTACATTGTACGGGAAACACCCCAATGCCCTTTTTGGAGTGATACAATCTACCTAAAAGAGCTCTTTTTAGGTGAAGATGCCATTACTACTAGTTTTTGGATCCAATTTTTTTAAGATCCCTAGTAAGTTCTTATTTGTAGATTCAACATAGCCGTTACCTTAGGGATAATAATTGAAGAGGTTTTGAAATATATCTTGTGTTGAAATATGAACTGGATAATTTTTTAACCTATGAATGCTTTTGCATTGTTTGTTATATTTGTGTTGGAGGCACCAAATTGGGTTATGATGTCTTATAAATTTTTTATAATTACATTTTCAATGGCATATTCAAAGGAATTATTTCAACCCATATAGTAATATAATTTATAGCTATTACAATCCATTTGTTCCCTTAAGTATATGGTGGGTTAATCATTCCCATGAAATATTATCCCCATTGAGCAAATGGCTCATTGGATGATATGGTTCTTAAGGGCATAGGGACATTTCTCTTCCTTCAAGTGAAAAATCTATATTTTTCACATTTTCTAACCCATTAGAGAGCATCCATGAACATGCTAGGCTAGTAATACTCTATATTCATGATCTTGTTGGTGGTTGTTTGAGCCAAAGAATATCCACCCACAAACCCTTGATGAAATTATTGTAGTATAAATTGTGCTTGGCTTCCTTTTACACAAAAGAGGAATATCCCATCAAAGTTCCTTTGGAATATGATCCCATCAATTATCGTATAGTAAAATGTTTTCAAGTAGAAGGTTCTTCTTTGGGTTTTATCTATATTTAGTGGGTATATTCCTATTTGCATGTTTGAATCCTTTGCTCTATCTAGTTGTTGAGTGGAAATTTTTACCCAATTGCAAAATCACCATTACAGTCACAATTTTTATTAGAAAACCCTCTCTTGCAAAGAAATATAAATTTCTCCAAGGTTCCTTTTACTTAATGTGTGCTTGTAATCTTGTGAAGATGTATCAAATAAGTGCTAGGAATACCTTAGTGATTTGCAAGTAACTGTTAACAAGGGGCCTGTGTTGGTTTATTTTATTATGCTATACTATTGATTGTTCATGAAACTTAAAAGAAAAGAAAAATGTGATTGGCCCTCATATGACCATGATGTAAAGCCTTAGTTCCTTTTATCTTGAAGTATTTTAGGCAGATTTTATCTTCATTTGGTTAAGCAGATTTTAAACAAGTTTTATATTTCTTAAATCCTGCTTTGAACATGAAATAAAGATTAAAATCTATCTCTAAATATGAAATTTAAATGATTATTGGATTTATTTAATGTTGCTTTGAGCATGAAAATAAATATAGCCTTTGATATAATAAATAAATTACCCATCTTTAATGAAATTATAATTTTCATAAAGAGAAGTCAATTTATTGCTTTAAAAATAATGGCCTTTTGAAATGCCATATAAATCACTCCCCTTTAATGAAATTATAATTTTCATAAAGGAAAGTTAATTTATTGCTTGTGAAATGAACATGCAAAGCTTAAAATTTGATTTACTTTTGAAATGCAAAATTATGTAAAATTCAAAATTATATAATGCTTGTAAAAAAATAGCAACTTTGAACAATTTTTATAACTTTGAAATGGCTTCAAAATAAAATCGAACTTGATATAAATAGAGCATTAAATCTTATTCTCCACACCCATGCGTCTATTTTTGGAATTTAATTTAATTTATTTATTTTTATTTTAATTGTCGAAGTTTAAAAAAAAACTACAAAAAATAAAGGTTTAGAAAAATAAAATAAAACTACAGGAAATGGACATAAAATGCAGAAAATACAACAAACAAACTACTGTTAGTTTCCATGCCACCCTATCCTGCAAAACCATAGATAATGAGAAGTTTTGAATATAAACTCAGTTTAACTGGAGTTGTATTCACACGGTCTAGATTAAACCAAGTGTGAGCTTATGAGGAATTTAATAAGTTATGCATTCAAATAGTTGATGATGCAAACAGTACCTTGCATTAAACACCATCTAATAATATGAAAATATAACACATATAGATATGTGCAATAAAAATCAATGGTATGCATTAATGACAGTCAATGATGCAACTAGTACCCTACATTAAACACCATCTAAAACCACTAACACATGCAGGGAAAGGTAAACATTAAAAAATTTTATTCAAAAACTTCTCCTCTGTTTGTGCTTATAAAGTGCAAAAATCCTACAGTGTTTGCATTCAAAACAAAAAAATGATGTCCCTGTTACAACACATTTATTGCATCTTTCCAAAAAGATCTACCCTTTGTTCCTTTGTTTTGATTGCCTTATAAAGTTTTCAAAAAAATCCCTTTCGCTTCATTCTTCAACTCTTTGTTTTCCTCACGTTTCCACTCTTCGTCTCCATCCCAAGCATACTTGTTCTTTCATAACGTTATTTTTTCCTTTTGTTTGAAGCACTCTCTTGATAACCTTCACATCCACCTGCACTTTTTTTTAATATATAACTTAGGCATATTATGGAAATGACCTATTTTATGTAATGCATCCTCTCAACAACACTCCCTTGGAGCTACCACATCCTTCCATGCAGGGAAGAGTCAAATGCACAAGCATCCACAAATGAATCTCTTCTGACTACCTTTGGTGGTATGTCAAGCTTTTTAATGTCCCTTTGGAAATTTATTTTGGCCATCTAGACTGTGCCTAATTTATGTGTGAATAATCCTTGCATTGATATGTCAATATCCTTGTATGTATCCATAGGTGGCCACCCTGCATCATAATATTTTTTGAATGTTATTTACCCACCCAACCTAAAGAAATCGCTAGATAGTCTTCTCTCCATAATGCAACCAAGTCTATCATGGGATGTGAACACATTCACTCCATCAGTGGATAGGGGTCGTAGCTCTTACCTTCACTAGAGATGCAGGATTATTGGGCTATCTATTTTTGATGCAGACATGCCTATCAAGGATACCCATTGGTGAAACATTATCGCCAATCTACCAGTACACTCTTGTTGCATTAACTGGGTACTTCGTTACACCATTCACTCTGTTGGAACCTCCCTATTTCTCATTTGCATCGGATGGCTACACATCCCAATCGTGTGGTCATTTACCTACTGCACTCATCTTGGGAGTATCTAACACTGGATGATAAAAACGACGAGCATGTTTTAAATCTCAAATCAAATGAACACACCCAGTTCGTAGCAAAATTATCACATATTTTTGGAAATTTATCATCCTCCCTCATAGTAGTTGAGATGAGACTTTACATTGTATGAACAAAGATATTCTTCCTCCTTTATTCAATTTAGGGATAGTCACTACCATTTTACCGACATAATGTTCTCTATGTTTCCATCACCAATAGCCATATACACGTCATCAGTAGACTATTTGTCCTCATGTTATTGGTTCCCTTCGCTTCATTGGATTCGTGGTCTCTTCTATGAAATTCGCTCAGGCTGGCCTACTACACTTTGTCTCTTATATCTTTAATGACCTCTCTAGTGCGTGTGTGGGATCAAAGGCCTACATCCTTCCCTCTCCTAAAATAAGATTCCTGAGCATTCTGAAGCGTTACCATTGCCTGACGGACCTGTCCATTCCTTGGTGCATATTAAGACCACCATGCACGTACGTTGAAACCTTCACCATAAA
The DNA here is from genome assembly GCA_028583015.1 of Wollemia nobilis. NCBI lineage: Eukaryota > Viridiplantae > Streptophyta > Pinopsida > Araucariales > Araucariaceae > Wollemia > Wollemia nobilis. The sequence goes on from JAQPPZ010000754.1 coordinate 3,721,907, forward strand.
TATGTATCATTAAATTTGTAGCTACGAGTATGAAACTGGAGCATAACAGAGAGTATACACCTAGTGTTGGTCTGCTCCCATGGTCATTAGACCACATCATCTCTTCAAATTTTTCCTTAAATAGATCGTTGCCTCTGTCTGTGGATGTATTACTGTGATACTACAATAAAATGTATTTCTATGCATACCTATTGTATCACTGCATCTACATGGTCATAATTGTTGTTTTGGTATTCAAAATTTTCACCTTTGAATGCTTATTCCATGTTGACAATGCCAAGTCATCCTCTTACGTGGGATCTTGTATGCCATTTGTTATCATAATAGCCCATATCCAATGTGGTTGCCATATCTTCCTCCCTGTCATTCGTGTAGTCATCCCCATCACTGATATAACCATCTACGTATATGTCAGTCCTGCTATCGACGAACCTTCACATCACCACTGGTCGAACTGCCTCTGCTTCAATCGAAAATCCACTGTGTCAACCACTCCTTGTGCTGGGTATAAATTACCATTCGTATTCAAATAGGTCCATGTCATCTTCGGTGATCTACGTGTTGCCGTGTCATCTTTGCAAAGCCTCGCTGGTTGCCCACATATCCATTCTCACCCTGCGTCCATTAAAAACATACTTCTATTAGACTCATTAGAATAAAATTGAAACCTTAAATTCCACTAACACAAGTGAGTGTTTAACTTTGATTTATTTATATATATGTAGTATGTATATATAAATAAATTTTATTTCTTTTATTTATTTATTTTTATAATAAAAAAAAAAAAAAAAAAAAAAAAAAATATATATATATATATATATATATATATATATATATATATTATTTTCTTTATAATTTATTCCTTTTTTGTTTTATTTTATTTTTTTATTTATAATCAATCTCAAATGTTATGAAACTCAAAGCTTTGCAACTTTAACCCATATGAAAAGCAACAAAAAAAGAAATTAAACTTTTAAATCGACAGCCTAAGTATCTAATAAAGGAAAACAATAACCACATTCAAACTTAGGAAACCATAAAATATAATCATGAGTAGGGAACCTAACATTATCGCTCAAAGAGAACCAAGATTCCCAAAACAACAAAAATTTAAGGTGGGTCCCAAAATTTTGGGGCTAGTTGTGCAATGGCCACAACAAATGGTGACTCTGTTGGGAAATTCTCTTGAGCATTTTAGGTGAAGAACCCAGTTCTAAAAACAAACAAACCAAAGATTAGAAAGATATACATTATCTAGCAACATCCAAAGAAGGTGGGGTAGACAGCTTCAAATGGAAACACATGAATCATTAGCCCTAGCTTAATGTGTGTATAAATGTGAGTTCATTTTGCATGCTTGAAAACCATCTGGACTCCATCACCTGATTAGCATTTAGGCTATAGAAATATTGCTCATCAAAATGAATTTCTATAGATAAAGCCCTACTGCCAGTCAAGCATCCATAGCCTCGATAGAGTTTATCTACATTACCCATGGTTTAATTGATATTTTGCAATACCTCTTTTTTTTTAACAAGCTTTGTCTAGATAGAGCCCTACTGCCAGTCAGGCATCCATAGCCCCGGTAGAGTTTATCTAGACCTAGTGACTGATTTTAGCATGTTTTCCTTTGCTTTTTTCTTTTTATTTTTTATAAGGCCTTGCAAAAATTTATGCACCACATGGGTTAGAGAGTATTTGAAGTTAGATATGGAGCATATTAGATTTTTGCCTTAATTTGCAAACCAAAATGACTTCATCCTTCAAGATTTCAAAGCATACCCTTTAATATGATGTGTTCGTGTGTAGCTTTAGCAAAATGATTTAGTATTCCAAAATTCACTATCTTAGTCCCAAAATCTAGGAGAGGTTACTAAACAACTTCATCCCCTTTTCTTTGATCCACATGATAGGCAATTCACCCTTCATGACAAAGGAACACAAAAATGATCAAGAGGCCATTAGTAGCGACCATGAAACATCACCTCAAATAGAGGGACCAACCCAAAACACAAAACTCGCAAACAACATTAAATCCTAACCTAATGAATATTGACAAGAAAGCAAAAACAAACTTGCCAAACCAAATATTAGGACAAAGCCCAAAAAAAACAAAACTAAAACAAAAAGCAAGAAAACCAAAACTATATACAATAATGCACAAGATGGTGACAAAATTTCAAGCATCATTTTCCTGGATCCCAAACTTGATTTCTATCACAAATGAAAAGAATCTTGACATGATAGGCATACAAAATTTTATGGGCAACATCCCACAATAATATTATACCTACAAGCACAAAATCCTTCAATTTACCTCTCTCACCCCACCATCTTGATTTAGTTTTATTAGGAATCCCATGGTGAAGCTTTAATTCATCAAAGTGATAAAACAATGATTGATTTTCAATTGTTCCTTGTTCATTCATTAAAATGAAGATTTCACAATTCAATTCCTGATTTAGAATTAGGTTTTCCTTTTCAAATATGAGGTCTTGCAAGTAGGAACCTATTTCTAAAAATTTCAAAGCCAATTCATTTTCCATGTCTTTAGGCCAATCATGCTTATGTAACAATTTGCAAGCATCTAGGATATTTACTAAATGAGAATCATTATAAGCTTTTATCCTAGATTCGATTGTTAATTGTTGATGAACTTGATTCAACAATTCAAGCACATCAACTTCTATTTCATTCACCAAAGCAATCTTATTAGAGGTGTGAGTAGAAATCAATTCTAGTTCTTTATTAACCTCCAATGGTATTTCATCATAAATAACATTTGAATCCAATGAATGATTATACAAATTTTCACCTGAAGCTTGGATGCTTGGACACAAAAGGTTAGATTCTACCTTTTGTACATTTTCATTTACCAAAACTTGGTGAGCCATTATAATATTTTCTTCTTCTTCATGGGCTTCATCATCATCATCTTGTAGCCCTTCATCTTCATCCATGACCTGTTTATCAAAAACACCAAGATTAGGCACCCAATTAAACATATGCCCATCTTTTTCAAACCATAAATCTTGTCGATCAAGGGATGTGTCAAATAACACATCTCCATGATCAATTACTTGAGTTTACTTTGAATAAAACCACATTTTTATCATTTGGTTCCAATTCCTTGTTAACCATCCATAGTATTTCTTCCTCAGAATCTTCAAGACAATCATGTGAATTCGCACCCAAGTTTTTCATATTCTGCATATCAATGGAAATTCCATCAATAGGGGTGTGAAAAACTAGTGATTCTTCATATCTTCCCCAACCATTATAAGAATTGTCATCTAAATACATGGGATGAAACTCTATCATGTCTTTGATAGAATATTTAGGTTCATCTATTAATTCCTCCTTCAATTCACTATCAACCACCTTTGGTGAGTCAAGAGTTTCTTCTATGGGATCAATTCTTGTATTCTGCTTTCTATGATTGTCCCAATCCTCTTTTGTGAATAATGACTCTAAGCCTTTTATTTCTAAAGGGTCATTATTTGGAACATGTTGGCTTTCTTGCTCAACCACTTCAACCATTTCATTTAATTCTATGGAAGGTCCCGACCTATCACATATTTCCATACTAGTTAGATCTAGGACTCCTCCATTACCTAAAATCATATTATTATGAAAATCATTGAAATTTATCTTAGGAACTTGATTCGAAAGATGATTAAGATGGGTATTCTGAAATTGATTCACACTTAAGAATGATGGTTGATTTTGAATGGTAGGTTGAGGATTTTGAAATTGATTGAAGCTTGGGAATGATTGTTGATTCTGAAATTGATTCACATTTGAGGACAATGAAATATTTTGAAATTGATTCCCACTTGAACTTGGTTGAGGTAGATAAATTATTGGGTGGGTAAGGGAGGTATTAAATGGTTGAGGATTATATGATCCAAAACCCCCACCATAATTTTGATAACTCAATTGTTGCTCAATTGCCATTGCTTGAGTATAAGCTTGGGATAAAGATGTGATTTGAGGCATCCCTCACAAATATGTGGAAGTGAATGGGTCAAGAGCATTGAGGTATACTTGGATAGCCACTCCCTCTGGAAGGACATAAGGTACCACCAGTTGAGTGTATAGCCCATGGAACCTTTCGGTGAATGACTTCAAATTTTCACTTGGTCCTCTATGAATAGTGACAAACTGATTATACATGAGGATTGGGTCAACTAGCTTTTTGTTGAATTGATTGAGAAACATTACCTCTAGTTGAGCCCAAGAAGTGATCGACCCTAAAGGTAGATTAGTAAACCAATCATATGCAACTTTTTCCAAGGTGTAAGGGAACATTTTACAAGCAACATCATCATACCAAACTGTTAAATGATTCACGTAGATTTTGAATGCTTGAATATGTTCTTCTATGGGCCTCATCCCATTAGACACAAATCAAGGAAGATATCTCTCAAAACCGATGGGTAAATTATGTTGAACTCCAGGTATGTTCAATGGGTTGCCTATCATCCATGGTGCAAACATGGCCATTAGTGGACCTTAAAGAATACAACTTTAATACCAATTTTGTTAGTCAAAGAAATATCTTGCAAAGAAGCATGAAATGACTAACAAATCTCAAATGAATAAATCATCACATTCATCAATTATAATGCATGAATTAAACCATAGCAATAAAGAACATTCTCCAATTTGCAAAAGGTTAGCATCAATGCATCATCAATTAGAGAACTTTCAAATCAATGAATATGATCAACAAAACCTCATTAGTCAAGACCAATACCTTCAAATAACTCTTTCAAGTAAACATGAACAATTTAGCATCTAAATAGCAATAAAGTAAACCAATTCAGGCCCTCCTTCTAGCGCCAATTTTGTTGAGTGGAAATTTTGCCCAATTGCAAAATCACCATCACAGTCAGGATTTTGATTAGAAAACCCTCTCTTGCAAAGAAATAGAAATTTCTCCAAGGTTCCTTTTACTTAATGTGTGCTTGTAATCTTGTGAAGATGTATCAAATAAGTGCTAGGAATACCTTAGTGATTTGCAAGTAACTGTTAACAAGGGACCTGTGTTGGTTTATTTTATTATGCTATGCTATTGATTGTTCATGAAACTTAAAAGAAAAAGAAAATGTGATTGGCCCTCATATGACCACGATGTAAATGCCTTAGTTCATTTTATCTTGAAGTATTTTAGGTAGATTTTATCTTCTTTTGGTTAAGCATATTTTAAACAAGTTTTATCTTCCTTAAATCCTACTTTGAGCATGAAACAAAGATTAAAATCTATCTCTAAATGTGAACCTTAAATGATGATTGGATTCATTTAATGTTGCTTTGAGCGTGAAAATAAAGATAGCCTTTGATATGATAAATAAATTACCCCTCTTTAATGAAATTAGAATTTTCATAAAGAGAAGTCAATTTATTGCTTTAAAAACAATGGCCTTTGAAATGCCATATAAATTACTCCCCTTTAATGAAATTGTAATTTTCATAAAGGAAAGTTAATTTATTGCTTGCAAAATGAACATGCAAAGCTTGAAATTTGATTTACCTTCAAAATGCGAAATTATGTAAAATTTCAAAATTATAAAATGCCTGTAAAAACAACTTTGAATAATTTTTATAATTTTGAAATGGCTTCAAAATAAAATTGAAATTGTTCTAAATGAAGTGTTAAAGCTTATTCTTCACACCCATGCATCTATTTTTGGAATTTTAATTTTTTCAAATTTTTATTTTAATTGTCGAAGTTTAAAAAAAACTACAAAAAAGGAAGGTTAGAAAAATAAAATAAAACTACTGGAAATAGAAATAAAATACAGAAAACACAACAAATAAACTACTGTCAATTTCCATGCTACCCTATCCTGCAAAACCAAAGATAATGAGAAGTTTTGAATATAAACTTAGTTTAACCAGAGTTGTATTCACATAGTCCAGACTAAACCAAGTGTGAGATTCTAAGGAATATAATAAGTTATGCATTCAAATAGTCAATGATGCAACCAATACCCTACATTAAACACCATCTAATAATATAAAAAAATAACAAAGATAAATATGTGCAATAAAAATCATCGGTATGTATTAATGACAATCAATGATGCAACCAGTACCCTGCATTAAACACCATCTAAAACCACTAACACATGTAGGGAAAGGTAAACATTAAAACATTTTATTCAAAAACTTCTCCTATGTTCGTGCTTACAAAGTGTAGAAATCCTACAACGTTTGCATTCAAAACAGAAAAATGATGTCGCTGTTATAGCACATTTCTTGCATCTTTCCAAATATATCCTACCTTTGTTCCTTCATTTTGATCGCCTTTTAAAGTTTTCAAAAAAATTCCTTTCGTTTCATTCTCCAACTCTTTGTTTTCCTCATGTTTCCACCCTTCACCTCCTTCATCCCAAGCATACTTGTTCTTTAGTAACGTTCTTTTTTTTTCTTTTGTTTGAAGCACTCTCTTAATAACCTTCACATTCACCGATAATTTTATTAATCGATAACTCAGGCATATGATGGAAATGACCTATTTTATGTAACACATCCTCTCAACAACACCCCCTTGGAGCTGCCACGTCCTTCCACGTAGGGAAGAGTCAAATGCACAATCATGCATAGACAAATCTCTTCTTACTACCTTTGGTGGTATGTTAGAATTTCTAACGTCCCTTTAGAAAGTTATTTTGGCCATCTAGACTATGCCTAATTTATATGTGCATAATTATCGTATTGAAATCCTCGTATGCCTCCATAGGTGGCCACCCCGTATTGTTATATTTTATGCTTGTTATTTACTCACCCAACCTAAAATAATCATGAGACGATCTTCTTTCCATAATGTGACTAGGTCTATCGTGGGACATGAACACATTCACTCCACTAGTGGACTAAGGTCATAGCTCTTCCCTTCATTGAAGATGTAGAATTATTTGCCTATCCATTTCTGACGTAGATATGCCTATCAAGGATACCCATCGGTGAAACATCATTGCCAATATACCAATACACTCTTGCTGCATTAATAGAGCACTCCATTACACCATTCACTCCATTGGTATCTCCCTATTTCTCATCTGCATCGGACGGTTCTACATCCTAGTCGTGTGGTCGTTTACCTACTGCCCTCATCCTGGGTGTATCTAACACTGGATAATGAAAATTATGAGTATGTTTTAAATCTCCAATCAAATGAACATGCCCAAATCACATAAATTTAATGCACATTTTTAGGAATTTATCATCTTCCCCAGTAGCGGTCGAGGTGAGACTTTACACTGTATGAAAAAATAGATTCTTCCTCCTTTATCCAGTTTAGGGATAGTCGCTACCATTTTTTTGGTATAGTGTTCTATGTGTTTTCGATACTAGTATCCATATACACGTCATCGGTAGACTGTTTGTCCTCATGTTATTGGTTCCATCTACTTCATTGGATTCGTGGTCTCTTCTATCAAATTTGCTCAAGTTGGCCTACAAAACTCTGTCTCTTATCTCTTTAATGGTCTCTCTAATACGTGTGTGGGGTCAAAGGTCTATATCATTCCCTCTTCTGAAATGAGATTCCTGAGCATTCTGAAGCATTACCACCGCCTGACGGATCTGTCCATTCCCTGGTGCATATTACAACCATCATGTGCGTATGTTGAAACCTTCATCATAAATATGTATAATTAAATTTGTAGCTATGAGCATGAAACTAGAGCATAATAGAGAGTATACGCCTGGTGTTGGTCTACTCCCATGGTCGTCAAACCACATCATCTCTTCAAATTTTGCCCAAAATAGATCGCTACCTCCATTTGTGGATGTATTACTGTGACACTACAACAAATTGTATCACTATTCATATATGCTACATCACCATGTCTATGTGGTCATCATTTCTATTCTGGTATTGAAAAGTTTTGCCTTTGAATGCTTGTTCCATGTTAACAATGCCAATTCATCCACTTACGTGGGACCTTAGACTCCATTCGTTATCACAATAGCCCATCTCCAATGTGGCTGCCATATATTCTTCCTCGTCATCTGCATAGTCATATCCATCGTTGATATAACCATCTATGTATAAGTCGGTCCTACTATCAACAGACCTTCACATTAGCACTGGTCGAACCGCCTCTACTTCAGTCAATAATCCACTACGTCGTCCGCTTCATGCTAGGTCTGAATCAACGTCCATATTCAAATAGGTCCATGTCATATTTGATGATCTGTGTGTCACTACGTCATCTTTTCCAAGCCTCCCTGGTTGTCCACATATCCATTCTCATCCTGCATCCATTAAAAACATACTTCTATTAGACTCATTAGAATAAAATTGAAACCTTAAATTCCACTAAGACGAGTGAGTGTTTGGCTTTGATTTTATATATATATATATATATATATATATATATAAATTTTATTTTATATATATTTTTTATTTCTTTTATTTATTTGTTTATATATATATTATTTATTCCTTTTTTGTTTTATTTTATTTTTTATTTATAATCAATCTCAAATGTTCAGAAACTCAAAGCTTTGCAACTTTAACCCATATGAAAAGTGACAACAAAAGAAATTAAACTTTTAAAATCGACAAAGACTAAGCATCTAATAAAGGTAAACAATAACCAATTCGAACCTAGGAAACCATAAAATATAATCATGAGTAGGGAACCTAACATTATCGCTCAAAGAGAACCAAGATTCCCAAAACAATGAAAACAAAAGGTGGGTCCCCAAATTTTGGGGCTAGTTGTGCAATGGCCACAACACCAGTCTAGTTCTGCCTCCTTATTCATCAAAAATCCTTTTGACTTGGTTTATTCATTATTGTCTTCTAAATTAGTCTCCCTTTTGATCATATTCTTAGCTAGCTATTGATAGAGTGTTGTCCCCCTAATCAATTTTGTGGGTTTGATTTCTACATCATATTCCAATATTTTAGTAATCCATCAAGATATTTTCTTGCTCGTCTCCCCACCCATTATATATTCCAGGACACTCAAATGTATAACATAGGTAGTAATATTATTATTTATGACCATGATCTTAAATTTTTTTATTAGAGCATACACATATTTCTCAACAAAATTATATTTTTTCTCATATCCTTACAAAGTCTAATTGAAAAATACCACTAGGCACTCTTTCCAATTTTCATCCTTTTGCATCATCAAAGCCACTATACAAAGCTCTCCTCCATATGCATAGATGATAAAATACTTACTAAAAGTTGGGTTGACCAATATTGGAATATCTACAATAGATTATTCTATCTTTTCAAATGCTTCTTTTTCTTCCTTCATCCATATAAAAGGTTATTTTTTAACATAAATGTCATGGGCCTGACTATAGCTACAAAATCTAGGATAAATATTTTGACAAAGTTAATTTTCTCAAAGAAATATTGTAGCCTCTTTTTATACCTTTGTAGTGAGATATTTAAAATATCCTCAATTCTATATGGATCTATGATAATACTATATTTAAATAGAACATGCCCTAACAATTTTGCTTGTAGTACATAGAAGACACACTTCTTTGGATTGAGGCACATCCCAAATTCTTGACATCATTGAAAAATATTTTCTAAGTGTTCCGAGTGATTCTCCTTTTTCTTTTTATTTTTCTAAAATACTATGAGATCATATAGGTAGATCAATATTATATTATTTATTTGGTGATAAAAAGGAATATCCATGGCCCTTTAGAAATTTTCTCTAGTGCTTTACAATCCAAAAAATATTCTTTGATGTGCAAAAGTTCCCCATTTTGTAGTAAAAGTTATCTTGTGTTAATATTCATCTTTTACCCATACCTAAATAAAACTAGGGAATCTATTCAAAAGTGAGAATCTCTTTGAGACAACCACTATGTGGAGGGTTTGTTTCATGGGAGAAAAGGTATAATGATACTTTAGTGAAGCCTTTTTCAAGTCCCTAAAATCCACACACTGCTTAATTTTATCATTCTTCTTCCTTACCAGTACTAGGTTAGAAACCCATGTGGTGTGTTTTATTGGATATATAATTTTTTATTCAATTAGGCTTTTTAATTCTTTCTTCATGAGGGGTTCAATTTTTGGATTGATTGGCCTTTTTTTGTCTGATCACTTTTACCTCTAAATCCAACTCAATTATGTGTTGGATAATGACCTTATCATATCCCTTAAGGTATTCAAAAGTCTAGGCCATCACTTCTTTGTATTTTTGACATAATCTGATAAGTGATACTTTTCCTCTTTTGTGTCTATCTTTCCTATCTTCAATGTTTTTCCAGGAGCTACTTCTATTTCCTAATAATATTCCTTTTTACCAGTGATTCCCTTTTCTCCTTTAAACCCATCATTTGGACTGAAGAGAGACCTCAGGGTGATTAATACTTTTGGTAATTTATTCAAACTCAACTGGATGATCTAGTCTTTGTATGCTTCCTCAACTTTTGGGGATATTTCTTCAACATATTTGTCTGCTTTCTATAGGAACTGAATAATTTGTTCGTCATTTTCAAATATTTGAAAGTTTTCATCCTTATTATCTACCACTAGTATTATTATTATTTTTAATGATTGATGATTTTACAAGATATCATTGATGAGGTTTAGTTGTGAGACAATAGCTACCATTCTATCTATGTTGATATTTCTACCTCATGGAATCCCTTTTATATTAATATCATCAAAATACTCCATCAGGTTTCGAACCCTATGTATATAATATTTTATTAACCGATATTTTGCTTGACATTGGGATCTTACATGTTTAATGATTAACTCAGTATGACCAAAGATTTAAAGCATTTCGATTCCTTTTTTTTCAGCCATTTGAAGTCTTAAAGAAGGAGCCTCATGTTCAGACCTATTGTTAGAGCAAAAAAATTGCAGTCTATATGCCTAAAAAATGTAGATCTCTCTACCAAAATTAGGTATACTCTTGCACTGACCCCTACTCTACTTTTAGTACCATCAATGTATAGCTTCCATAGCCTAGTTGATTTTACTTATTCTTTTGAAATTTTTGGGATGACAACATTTTCTTATTGAATTATATATGTCCCCATTCATGTTTACCTATAATTCCTATAAGATTCATATTTGAGTATATCGATCTATTAATTTTTCCATTATTTAGTATCCTAATGTATTTTCTTATCAATTTCTCTTACCTCTAATTGGATTTATTCCTATTGATCATGTTATTTCTCAAGTGCTTGTTTTAAGTGTTGTCTTCATTCTATCATGGTTATTATTTCCTATAGTAGTATAGTAAAGGTGATTTCCTTAAGGTATTCTACTATGTTGAATGATCTTGGAAATTTTATATATGTGGTAGGGGGCTAGGTCCATGGGGGTTCATCTTCGATTACCTATTGATGGTTGACAATACTTCAAAATGGGATCATTCATCCTTCTTAGATTTTGTGGTATCCTTTGGCAAAAGGTCTATCTAGGAGCTATAGTAATTATTTGCATATTATACCCTTTCCTTTTGGTTTCTTGTTCTTTTTTTTTAGTTATGTGACCTTTCTATGCATAGGTTTCTATTATTTCCCTTTTATTAGATATATTTAGTGTTCTTATTTCATCCTATGATATAAAGTTTTTCTCAAGGGCATTCCACTTGTGTGAGGCTATCAACTAGTTTGAACTTTTGTTGTAATACTTATTGAAGTAGTTAGTCTTCTTTTGATATTCTCCTAATGTTTTTAACAAATATTCTATTGTATTATCATGAATTTTAGTAAATGAATTAGAGGCCATGAATGTAGGTATAACTGGATGTGGACATATTATTTGGTAGTTATGATTGTATTATGAAAAAAATATAGAGGTCTAGAGGGAAATTTTCTTGTTCATATCAAAATATTTTTAGCTGTGACAACTATCTCATAGATATCTCTAATAGGGAATTTCCTTCTTTTTCTTTGATCATCATAGATATCTTATGATTCAAAGCTCATTATTAGAAAATCATTGTCATACTTGGGATGGAATTTTTTTTAAAGTATTCTATGTCAAGACTTATTTGAGGTTGAAGTCTTCCAACGACTCTATTGAAGCTCTCTTTATGGTCAACTATTGTTCAAGAAGAGACACCCCATCTATATTTTCTCTAAATATTTCCATGAATAGAGTTCCAAGCTATTCTTGGTTAGCTATTGAGCCAAAATATAGTGTAAGATACCATTCTTAGGCCCTTCCCCTAAAAGAGGCTGCGAATAATCTCAGAGCTATGTTTTACTCTGACATATTATGAATCATGCATAGACTAGCCACATGGTTCATATGATCAATGGGGGTAGTAAGATTCTCCCCAATGATGTATGTGAAAAATTTTAGCGTAGATTGAGGTATCTCCTACCATAATTCACTTGGAGTTAGAGGTGTTAAAGTACCTCTATCATTATAGGTAGGAAATGTTCTAGGTGGTGGTGATGGAGTAGCCATAATATGGCTTATAGCTCTTCTTCAAAAAATGGTGGTAAATGATGACAACAACTCCTATTAACATTTTTAGCACAAAATATGGTAGTAGATATTTTGTTTGTGTATTTTTGGATATTTAATTTGGAATGGAGTTGTTAGGTAAATGCATCTTATGCTTTAAGAGAAGATAGATTCAAGCCTTCACCAGAGCCTTTGTATGATGTCTTCTAGTAGTAGCTTCTTCCGATGTTCATTCTGGAGCCAAGTCACTAGGTGAGTTAGAGGTGCTTAAACAAGCAAAAATAGGCAAAGACCCTCACCATGTCTAAGCCTAACTTATTTTTTTATTAGGGAGGAAGAAGGGGATTTGAAAGAGGGTCAAAAATTTTACAAGAAAATACTTACAAATCTACTAACAATCTCAAATTGAGACATCATAAATAATACAACCCATAAAACTAAAACATTTCAAAGTGCAATAGATAAAGTGAAATGATCTCCCAAGACCAAACCAAACAGGAACCCAAAAGAGCAAAATACCCATGAGCAATTGGATTAAAATCCCATAGCACCATAGAGGATAAAAAAATCTCTATTCTCAGACTCAAAATGACCTACATTATCATATTTTTCCTCTTGCCTTGAGAGATTTTTTACTTCTCTTGTCCAAGGCTGTTATTATTTGGATTTCATTAGAAAAGGTTATTTCTATCTCTTTTTCTCTAATTTTCCTATTGGAAGGTCTCCCCTGAGATTTAATAGTACACACATCAATTCCTAACTTTTTTTTGATATTTGGTTTTTGGAGTTTGGGAAAATTTTTCTATATCAACTAAATCTCCTAAGTTCCATTTTATTTGATCTACCTAGTTTTTTAAAACTCTTTGGTTCTACTCATCTTCATCTTCCTCATTATTTAACTAGAAATTGCCATTACCTTTGTCTCCAAAATTAATCTCTTAAAGTATATCAAAGAAATTTGGAGAAAGAACAATATTCATTTGTAAGGAGGGTAAAGTATCACATACCTTCATCTTATCTACCATAACTTGATTCTCAAAGGAATAATCCTTCTGTATATCACCTTTATTTACTTCATTTTTAAGGATCTCAACTTCCAAGATATCTTCCTTTCTAGAACCCTCTAAGGATGAGGCCTTCTATTTTTTGCTCTTAGGATTTTCAAATTCCAATATATATTTCTTCTTGGAACCCTCTTCTTTAATTTGATTTTGTTGCTAGAATTTATGACTTTAGGAAGGAGGCTTTTGGTTTGGGTATACCCGAGTCAAGTACCCTAATTTCTTACAAGCCCCACATTTAATAGGGGAATTATCATATTCTAAAGGCATATTCCAAACACCCAATCTTGAAACTAATCAAATTGAATCTAGTAAATTTTCCCCAAACTCCACATTAATACATATCTTGAAAAAAATAAGGTGAGATATGGACTTGGTGGCTAGATACACAATAATCAAATGGCTCATTTTACTAACAATACCAACAAAATATTCCTCATTCATGTAGTGAAAGGGGATATTTGGTAATCTCACCCAAACTAGGGCCTACAAAAAAAATTGGTCTTTGTATTGAAATTAGGTTCCCATATCATCTGGAAAATACCATACCTTCCAAAGAACTAGCCCCCTCCCCATAAAATTCTCTCTTAATAAAAAAAATACCTAAAGAGGATGACGATATCCATATGAACATTTGATCTCCACTTAGTAGAAGCCCATTTTTTGTTTGCATCTAGGTCAGGCCTAACCCCTATAAATATGCCTACCAAGTGATGAGAACCTTGTTCAATATCTATATTAACTAGTTAATCTAGAATAAAAAGCTAGCCATTTTTGGAAGTAGATCAAACTTGGTCTTTGGGGACTTAGGCTTACCCAACACCACTTGAGACCAAGACTGTTTTCCCTTATCTTCTGGGCCTAAAACATCAACATCCTAAAGAATATCTTCACTATCTCAATCTACCTCTCCATTACTGATGCCACCAAGACCACAACTGCTACTGGTTCTAATATCGATAGCAAACCTATTCCCGTTGGTTTATTCTTTGAAAGAAACAACTCTAGCCCGAGTTTGATCCATCACATATTGTAATATCTCCTTATGCACTTTAGGCTCTAGATTTCTCAAGTCCTCCATAAATAACTACAATAATTACCTCGACACCACCAATGACATGTCATCCAACACTATGTGATCAATGAAAGCCTTAGCATTCTAAACATGATTGTTGGATAGAATGGATGTGAGTATGAGTTTGTATTACTCAATTTTTTACCTTTGATTAGTAATGGCTACTAAAAATTGTAGACCATTCATGATTTTTCCCATTATTTCCTGAGTCTACCATTTTTAGCCTTCATGAAAATTATGGTAACCTAGTTTTTTAATATTAAAAAAACTATATAAACGTACATAGTTGTTATTGCGAGACCAAAGACATGTCATTGAGGCCCTACAGGGCATACCATTAAACTATTTTTATATTTTATTATCCTAGGGGAAGATATTTAGGACAATTATACCTCACATGGGGTTACACAATAGGACCTCTACAAAGAGCATGGGGTTTGGCTCAATCGAGGGCCTTTAGGTATTTTTTACAAGACCAACTCATTATTAAGATGCAATCTTTGGGCACATCTTCCACATATAAAAATTGGAGAAAAGGATTAAGAAAAAATATAGGAAAATAAAATATATTATAAAGGAAAAAAGTCCTAAGCTAATAAGGAATTGATACACCAAAGATAAAATAAGATCCTACTACACAACAGGCCTAAACACTATGTGCTACTATGAACACTTCTTCTCTTGGACACAAATGGATCCAAATTAGAGTTACAAATGTATATATGAATAAAGAGTTAGATTAGATCATGATAACCATAGATGGATGTACAAAATAGATGTTTAGGCCTCCCATATGCACATGCATGCAAGTAAAATACAAAAAATGGTTAAAGCTTACAAATATATGCACACATAATAGATACGGGTTAGAGCATGAGAACCATAAATGACTACACAAAATAGATGTGTAGGAATCTAATCTATCTATCTATCTATCTATATAAAATATTTGTAATTATTTGCTATATATATATATATATATATATATATATATATATATATATATATATATATATATATATATATATATATGTATGCAAATAATATTACAAATATTGTACCTAGAGTACGGGTTTGATTGCCCACAAGTCACTTAGGATTTCGTAAACTGCTATACAAGAAGAAATGGTAGGATAACTTTACAAACTTGTCAATCCTTAAAAAAGGTTCCACTACTACTATTTATAGATATACTGGAGATATTTTCCCTCCAAAAATAATGAATTGAATATTTCATTTACTTCTTTCTAAGGATTCTAAAAATTGAATGAAGGTGTGTGCCACTATTAATATTATTAGTCCTAAGTTATTATTATTGTAGACATCATCTCATTATCTTAAATAAAGTAACTACCTCCTTTTAATATTAAGCTAAAGTATCCTTGATAGATAATCCCATCCTTTTTAGTAATGGTGCATTACTTTGACTCATCTACTTTTCCTAGGAATTTGTGTGCCATTACACATGTTTGTTTCTTGTTCTGATGCACTCTGCTTATCAAAGTGTCTAACTATATCTCTTAGAACTTTTGCCTATTTCTCTCTTGGATATTTTCCTTCATATCATCCACTTGTTGATACTTTTATTTTTCTTTCCTCTCATAACATTCAAAATACCTGATCATTCTACCTTAATCTTCCGAGGCTATGTTGTTAGGCTTTATTCCCTATCTTGGTTAGATTTTTTCTAAAACTTTTAATCATTGAGACCTTTTCAAACTCCTTTATTTTGAAATACATCATGTTATCTTGGTACCTTGGCCTATTTACTTTATTATGAATTCTAACAAAATTGTGGCCACTTTTGATCAAAAATTTTCTTCCCATAAAAAGTTTATCTTAAGCATAAATTAGTTGTGAGGAGTCACTACAAAACCATTAGAATAAAAAAAGGACATAAGGGGTAAGGAATTAAAATGCATAAGATTAAATTTAAAAATTCAAAGGATAATATTAGAGATCAATTTTAAAGCAAAAGTGATTAAAGAGGTCATAACTAGTATAAGTAAATTATTTTTATTTTCCTTAAGTAGTATAAAATCCTTAGAATAAGAATGAAATTATTTCATTGTTTATCCCTTACACTTAAGTATTTAAAGAGAATCATACTAAGGAAATGTGCATAGAGCATTTTCACAAAAAAAAAGATTTTCAAAGAAGCATACACAAATTATTAATATGGAATCTCATCCTTTCACTATAGGGACTCTAGGAAAACATAAAGAAGAAAGTATTTATGAGGCTAGTGCTTGTACTATAGATTATTTGGGGTGATATAATCTTTTGCATTTTAAAAGCATCATAATAAATAAATGAGGATGATATCCAATAAAATTTAGTGCTTTTGAGGTAGCATTAAGGGAGTAAGTATCAGAGAATGATCCTTGAGATTTAAGGTTACCAAGGAAAAATTAAGATGTTTGGTAACATTTTCCATTGCAATTCAAGTTTTCTAGGGAAACATAAATTCATAGGTGATAATAATTATTATGAATAGTCTATAGAAGTAAAATATATTAATGAAAAAAGTGTTGATGGGAATAGAAAAATAAGACGAAGACCCTTGAAGCACAAAAAAAAAGGAAAATAAATTCAAAGAGGTTGATACGAAAAAACATAAATAAATATCAAAGTGTTAAAAAGAAGTGGGGATAAGCCCAAAAACAGAATAAAATAATGACAAAAATGATATGTTAAAATATTATTGTATGAATAATATCTCTAAGAAAAAAGTTTATCAGGGAATAACTAAGATGCTATAGTCTTGTGTTTATTTTAATACAATAAATAACATAAGTAGTGAGGAATTTAATAATATATTTAAAGTGATGAGGAAGACTTAAGATTGTGTAGTAGTTTCTACTAAAGGAAATTCAAAATATATTACAATAATAGGATATAAATAAAAGTGGGGTGGACACTTGTTATAAGTAAAAAGTAATTGGGTTGCTTTTTTTTTATAAGAAAGATAAAATATTGATATTGGGGTTATAAATTTAAATTCTTTAACTATAGTTATTCATCATGAAATATGTTGCAAAGACCTCAATTTGTTTATATCAAATTCAATGATGATTCATTATTAAGCTCTATAAATTCTAGGGGATACAATTTTATTTCCTTTAGAAAATAAGGCTGGTACTTTTATATGTGTTGGAGTATATTATATTATTTGGTACATGTATTAGATTAGGATTAGTCTTTACTTTATGCAATGTAATAAATACACAAGTGTGCATAAATGTGTACATATGTCCATAGATTAGAAAAAGATAGTGAAGATTCATATTACAAGTGTACATCAAATAGAGCTCCATATGTGTCTAAAGGAGAGCCAAGAGTCACAGGATATGGAAGAGTCATAGTCATACAAGAGTCATTGTAGAAAGGCTATTTATACATGCTATAGCCTTGAGTTATGTGACGCATACTTGATACCAGGTCTGGAATTTCAAAAAATAATTACCTGTCAATAGGAATTTTTATGACGGTTAAAATTTTTATTGACTTTTAGGTTACGGTTTAAAATTTTATGTCTTTCAATTTTTTCAAAGATGATAGCGGCTTCATATTTTTTATAGAGGAAGATGCAGGATTAAGTTTGTTTTGAAAGAGTTATCTATTCATAAAATTACGGAGTGAAAGAAGGTTGAGCCAAAAGTAGTTGTGTCAACAAATATTTACCCGTTTTAATCCCATATAACCAATTAACAAATACCGTTTAAATAAAAGTACGTTGAAATAAAATAATCTAATACACAAAACATTGTTGTGACTTGTGAGTTGTTTCCTCACAATGCATTCTACCAAACATTAACACCAACCAGTCAGATTTGTTTTTACACCCACAATTAGAAGCTCCTTTCTGCTATGACAATTATGCTAACAAATGATTGAAAAGGAGCTAGGGCTACCCTAGATTAATATTGAAGAGCACAATATCTTTACATAAAATAATTTTAAGCTTGCTTGTATTGATAATTTTAAAGTGACTCCATTAGTCCTGGCATAGGGTTGCAAAAATCCAATATTTGTAACCGTTTGCTCCACAGACCAATGCATGGTTTAATACCTTAATACCCACTTCCCCTATTGCTTCTCTATTTGAGGAATACATTTCTAAAGTTTACTACCTCATTTAAATCTAGAAAAAACACAACTAAACCGCCACTACATTATTCTATTCACATACACGTTCTCCCATCGCTCCTTTATCTGAGGAACATATTGCCAAAGTTCACTACCTCCTCTAAATCTGGAAAAAACACAACTAAACCGCCACTACATTCCTCCATTCACAAACACATCATCAACATGCCAAATATCAATTACAAGTTTCTTGGTGTGGAAGTTTGTTGCCAATACAGATGACAAGTTCAAAAAATGACATATTCCCAACAAGATACCCATCCTAAAATAATAGTTTCCCTTGGCCCATACAAAATTCCAAAGAAAAATACCAATTAGCTATAGATTTAAGAAAAAAATCACCTTTAAAGTTGTGCGACTATAAAAACTAAAACCTTTATGTAGAGGCAGCACCGCAACAGAGCTAATATTCTTTCTTTATAACTACCAAACTGAATGAACCAGATGAAGCTATAGATGGATGACTAGTAAATTGTGCAAGAGTGCAAATATACCATAAATTTGTAATTATCCACTATAAAGTAGATAAATACAATTATTATTTCACCGATCATAGTATCCAACCTAGTCCAGCCCCGCTTCCTTCTTTTTGATTTTAGTTTTTTCTCTCTTTTCTCTCGTGGACTTGTTCCAAAAACCTAGTCCATCTTGCTCTATTCTCTTTGGTTTTAGTTTTTCCCCTCTTTTCTCTCATCGTGGACTTGTTCCAACTGTAAAAGACCCGACGATTTTCACACCCCTTAGACAACACACAAAATTTAATCCGTCGATATTCCCCTATAAATACCTCTATCTCATCACATTTACTCACCCCACCACATGCGTTATTGCAATTCTTATCCCCGCTGGCAATCCGTGTGAGTTTTTCATTAATAGCCCATGACATTACTGAAAAATAAAGCAACCCAATAAATACACATCTATCTCACACGCAAGCATGCATACGTTACAAAAGTGTATCCCACACTGCCCTGTATGCTTCAATTATTAGAGAGGGAGGAGGATATTCTGTCGCCCCCCACTGCTAATGCAACCCTAGAGGCATATGAAGTGGAGATTTGCAATAAAAATAAAATATAATTAAATTTAATGTTTTCTAATGCATTTATATACCCTTAATCCATAATATTTATTTTTAGTCCGCATCTAATGTATATATATATTATAAGTAAAATCTACGTTTTTTAAATATATTTATCTATGAAATTTACGGTTTATTAAAAAAATAGCAAAAAAAATCTACGGTCCGTATAAAATTACAACCGTAATTTACAGTTTCAAATGCAAAATACGGTCATATGCCTGTCAAATTCCAAGCCTGCTTGATATTCACCAAGCATTGTACTATTTTCCTAAGGTTCCATTAATAGCTATTTGATGAGTTATTTTAGAAGTCTTTTATGTTGTTTATATCTTTCTTAGATTACCATTATCTTAGTTATAATATTGGTTGCATTTTTATTTAAGTATTAAGCTTCAAAAGCTAACAATGGTATCAGAGCCACAAGGGAGATTGATAGGATATAGGGAGAACTATTGCAAAGACTTGATTTGAACAAATTTTGAGTTGCAAGGGAGATTACCTCTGAAAGGAGAAACCATAGAAGTTTGGAGAGTTTCCTATTCCAAGAACAAATTTAGAATAGAAGAAGATTTTAGGTCTTGAAGATAGACCTTGACATTGAGGAGATTGAGGAGATTAAGAGACCCAAGAAAGAGGTCCTATTGAAGGAGTTTGATAGATTGAAGGAGACTGCGAATTGCGGATTGGCTAGAGTCCTTCCATAGGGTTGGAGTAAAACTCTTGAAGACTAGGACTCATCATTGATTCAAATATTTTGACAAATCAACTAGTGAAGTTCATTATTTTTAAATTTGAAGAACTTGCATTATCATATTCTAATACTTTGTTGCAGAGAAGAGTTGATTCAAAGAAGGTTGAGAAGATTTCTACAATAGATAGGAATAATATCTTCTTTGGAATTGATCTAGTACTTGCAAAAACAAGTTGAAGATTGAAAAATTTGAAGAGACCCAAAGGAGGCCCCATCGAAGAACTTATAGAATTAGATAATAGAATATTGCAGATTGAAGACTGCAAATTGGAGATTGGAGATAGAAGAGGACTAAGGAAAAGTCCTATTACAGAATTGAGTAGTAGCAGATTTAGGAGATCCAAGAAAGTGATCTCATTGTAGAATTCCCATAGTTGGGAGATTAAAGAAGACCAAGGAGTGGTCTCAAGAGAATTTGGAGAATAGGAAGAAGGCTAGAGAAAGCCATACTGTAGAATTGAAGGAGCGTCCATTGGAGGAGATTTAAAGAAAGCTCGAGGTAGAAGGTTGCAAGTAGGAGAAGTTCCTGGAAAGAAGAATTTGGGATAATTGTCGTCATTCGACAACAAGCCCAAGAGGAAGGAGATTTTAGCAAGAAGTTTTCCATGTTTTGGAGAAAGGAGATTTTAGCAAGAAGTTTTCCAGATTTTGGAGAAAGGATTTGAAGAACTCAAGACATTCATATTCTTGAGGAAGAAGATAGTAAAGGAGGTCATAATTTGAAGATAGAATTCAGTGAGAGCTAATGAGGAGAAAGGAGATTGAAGAGGCCATAGTTTTGAGAATTTTGAGGACAACCACAAAGTTTTTAAAGGCTGATTTGTGAAGGAGGAGGTTGCTGTTTTTTGAGGCAGAAGTTGAAAGGTCATAGAACAACAAATTGAAGGAGAGGATAAAGCTGTTTTTTTTGAGGCAGTAATTTGAGAAGAAAGAAGAGCTGCAAATCTGAAGTTATTGTGAACAACAAAAGAATGTGTTAAATTTTAATTTCTTCAAGCTGAGAAAGGAAGTTCCTTCACTGGCTTTGAACCTGCACAAAACATCTGCATAGAAAAGACAAACTTAAGCAAGGAAAACAGTGAAGTCTTGCAAAAATATAAGGTAGAAGATAAGAAGAAATCTAAGTAAAAGTTGTGCCAAGCAATTGAACAACTCAAGCGCCAAGGAGGAGCCCTATCTGAAGGAGAACATCGAAGAGTTGTGAATAGGAATATAGAGTGTTGCTTGAAAGCCACCGCAAGGAAACGAGAAGCCCACTTGAGAACAAAGGCTATGATCATGTGAGAAGGCATAGCAACAATGCGAGATATAGATTTGAATAGTATAGTGAAGCATTTGATAAAGGAGTTTAGCCCAGTGGATTGCATTGAGAACAACACAATCTTGTTCCATTAGCGCAGTTCGAAGAGCAGTGCAGCAAAAGTGCTGGTCGTGAGAGTAGTGTAGCTCAAAGAGCAACTTAATCTAGAGAGGAACTGTGTAGGAGAAACATTTTACCTTCTTTCGAGTAGCCCAAGCAGGAGGAAGACCAAGGCTGGTAGGATTCAAAGAGTCGCATAACAGAAGCGTGGTGGAGACGCGATAGGGTTACAATATCCACTTAAGAACCTTCTGTGACTTTATCTTTGAAGTAGGCCACTACAGTCACCGATGAGACAGTAGCTGAGAGCCACCAGAATAGGAGTTGCAGTTGATATCTATCTACAGGTGGTCATGCCATTGATGTCCAAAGTGGAGATGCACGATGCATTACACTTTAATGGAACGTAATATCTTTCAACAGTCATATTTACTGTGGATGTTACATATCAAGAGAACACTGAACACCAGGAGAGGTCCACATATCAAGGCCAAGGAAGTAATTGTCGAACGATATCATTTCAGATCTTTACGTGTTTTTTTGTTAACATAGAATCGATTATATCCACAGTCATTTTTTACTATCAAGTAGGATTTTAATCTTAGGCTGCTGAGTCTCTCGTTAACCCGGCCTGAGTCAGCAAGTTGAGTGCTTGGAGTGAGAAGTGTTATAACATCAACAACAAAATTTTGGTATAGGAGAATATCGACACCGAAGACGTGATCTGATCGGATGAAGATTCGTGCATAGTTTACCACTCTTGATCTTGCTGTAGGAGATTCCCATAAGGTGTAACGTCTTAAAGCCAGGTCCATTTAGTGCAGACTCCAAGTGTGTGTTCAAACTATCAGTTGAAACCAGGTACAACTAGCCGTTACATTATCTTGCAATAGGACCCGTTATTCGTGCGTGAAAGAAACATAGTTTTACCTGTGTGAGTGCCGCTAAAGGAAGAGGTTAAACCTATCTCGTTGACCAGGCGACACATCATTGAACCAAAGACAGCAAAACGTCCTCGTTCTCACTGCTAAGACTGCATCGCACAGGAGAATAAATGTACTTGAAAAAAACTGTTTTTTTTTTGGAAAATCAAATATATTCTAAGGAGCCATAAGGATATTATTTGAAAGGTTGAAGTTAATTAATTTAATCTGTTATTGATTAATTAAATAAGTGGAGGGATAAGGTAGCTAATTAAACCTTAGAAGCATTATTAAACAGCTTAGAAATACTTTGAAGGGTTTAATTATTTAAGTTATATAGAAATATTTGCAAATTAATAATTTTGGAGAAATAAGGTTTCCTACATCAAATTAGGAATATAAAATTTGCAAATATCTTTTTACTAAATTTCTAATTTTTTTTTTTTGGATGGAAAAGTCATTATATTAATAAAATAATGTTTAATCATACAAAAAAGGGTGGGTGGGATTAATACATTAACCGTATACAAGAGTGTCAGAAACAACCCACAAACTGCCAATAACAACTGCCAAAATAGTATTAAATATGCATTCGGAAAGAAAGAAGCCGAGAAATTACTGCCACCTGGAAGGGGAAGGAAGATGCACATGACTCATAATGCAAGGTGCATTCCCCCAAATTTCTAAAATTTCAATTTGAAAGTTATAAGGAATTCAACATCAAAACTTAGTTTTATGAAATTTAGAATTTAATCAATTGTTCAAAACTTAGGAAAATATAAGGTAGTCTACATTAAAGGAACATGGCAAAGAAAAAACAAATGAAGAGAAATACTAATGAGTTGTTAAAAATATTCGAAATCCTATATGTCCAAGAAAAATTAGAATGGAATACAACTTTTATAGTTTTAATACCAAAGAAATATGGTGTATCATCTCTAAAGGATTTCAGGCCCATAAGCTTATGCAACACTCTCTACAAAATGCTCACAAAAAATTTGGCTTATAGAATCAAAAGTCTACTAAATTTTCTAATCTCTCCACTTCAGGGAGGGTTTGTTTAGGGAAGACAAATATTAGATGGAATCATCACTATTCATGAGACAATTCATTCAATAGAGAAGAGAGGAGACCCATACATGTTTCTTAAATTAGATATGCATAAAGCCTATGATAGAGTCTCATGGAATTTCCCTGATAAGGTTATGCATAAGTTTGATTTTAGTGGTCAATGGAGGAAATGGGTTAATGCATGTATTTCTTCATCCAAATTTTCAATCATTATAAATGGAAAACTTTGTGGTTTCTTTGGGATCCAAAAAGGTATGAGATAAGGAGACCTTCTATCCCCTTATATTTTTATTTTAATGGCTGAAGCATTTGGAAGATCAATGTAAGCAACCACAACTATAGGTAGAATAAAAAATATCAAATCAACAAGGAGTTTAGAACCAGTTTCATATCAGCAGTTTGTGTTAGTATCACAATGACACTGAGAGGGGGGGTGAATCAATGTAGCTCTTTTAAACTTAAATCTTCAACTCTTAAAGCCAAAACAATGAAAACTTAAAACCAAATAAAGCAAATATAACAAGATAACATCACACAACATAAGATGTATCGAGGTTCACCGATTTGGCTACTCCTCAAAATGACTGTTTGGACTCCCATCCAAATCTAGCCTTTGCAAAGCACCAACTTTACAATCAATTTACCAGCACCCACTGGAAGGAGCACCAACCCCTGATTTACCAGCACCAACTGGAAGGAGCACCAACCCCTGATTTACCAACACCAACTGGAAGGAGCACCAACCCCTAATGCCAAGCACCAACTTGGACTTCAATTTTGAAACTAGAAGATTGACATAAAAATGCCTTCACTTTTACAAGACCCTGACTGGTCTATTGCTTACCCAACATCTACCACAATTCACAAAACACACACACTTATCACACTTCACAAAATAAAATCCCCTACAAAAATTCTCCAAGCAACACTCCTTTTATAACTATCCTTTCTCTTTGTAACTCCAATTGTAACTCCTTCTTTCATATTCTCATACGCCACTTGTCAATTGTAACACCTTCTTTCATATTCTCATATGCCACTTGTCAATTGTAACACCTTCTTTATGTAACTCCTTTTGTATATATTGAGAAGGCATTTCATCAAACACGTCACATGCAAATAATTGACACCATATTCTCCTACCATGATTGTTCATTTTCTCGGTCATGACTGTTCGTTTTCTCCTTCGATGACTGTTCGTTTTCTCCTTCATGACTATTCGTTTTCTCCTTTGCATGCATTTATTTTCTCCTTCGATGACTGTTCATTTTCTCCTTCATGACTATTCGTTTTCTTTTCCCTTATGCATGCATTTGTTTTCTCCTTCGATGACTGTTCATTTTCTCCTTCATGACTATTCATTTTCTTTTCCCTTGTGCATGCATTTGTTTTCTCCTTCGATGACTATTCATTTCTATTTTGAGGCCTTCGTTTCCTTGTCATACTCCTTCTTTTTAGTCAAAAATCGTACATGTTCTCGATATCATGACACTTTTGTTTCTCTTCCTGCCTCCCCTTTTTGAGTCGCAAAAATGCGACATGTCACGATATCGCGACACTTTTATTTCTCTCTCCCCTTTTGAGTCGCGAAAATGCGACATGTCACGATATCGCGACACTTTTGTTTCTCTGCTCTCTCCTTTTTGAGTCACGAAAATGAGACATGTCGCGATATCGTGACACTTTTTCCTTCTTGCTCTTTCTCTTCGCTTTGGACCGCAAAAATGCAACATGTCACGATATCGTGACACTTTTTTCTCCTTGCTCTTTCTCTTTCTTTGGACCGAAAATGCAACATGTCACGATATCGCGACACTTTTTCTCCTTGCTCTTTCTCTTCGCTTTGGACCGCAAAAATGCAACATGTCGCGATATCGCGACACTTTTTCTCCTTGCTCTTTCTCTTTGCTTTGGCCTGAAAATACATGTCGCGATATCGTGACACTTTTTCTCCTTGCACTTTCTCTTTGCTTTGGACCGCGAAAATGCAACATGTCACGATATCGCGACACTTTTTCTCCTTGCATTTTCTCTTTGCTTTGGCCGCGAAAATGCAACATGTCGCGATATCGCGACACTTTTTTTCTTTGCTTTGCCCGAAAATACAACATGTCACGATATCGCGACACTTTTTCTTTCTTTGCTTTTTTGGCCATGAAAATGCAACATGTCGCGATATCGCGACACTTTTTCTCTTTGCTTTTTCGCTTCTCTTTTGGCCGTGAAAATGCAACATGTCGCGATATCGCGACACTTTTTCTCTTTGCTCTTTCGGCCGTGAAAATGCAACATGTCGCGATATCATGACACTTTTTTCTCTTTGCTTTTTTGCTTTTTCTTTTATCTTTAGCATATGGGCCACTTCGGTCTTCTTGGAAAATCTGTAACAACTTCACCCAAACATCAAAAACATCCTCATAAGCATTTAACATCACTGTACATACTCTGAATAACCTCTGAACTCCTGTCCACTGCATCAACCGATCTATCTGACCGTGTTGACAACAATGACAATACTGTCGTTGCACCTTGCTCAACAATCTCCCCCTTTGGAATTGTTGGCAACACACGTGCAATTTTCTGTAACTCTTCTCCCCCTTTGACAACAATACCAAAAGGGCTGCTGCAAACTCCCCCTGAGTCCATGCACAACATTCTCAAGCAAAAATTATTACACTTAGCAAAAATCACAAACATGAGCAAAAAGATAAACAAATACACAAATGCTCCCCCTGAGAATGTGGTCCCGATAGCTAGTCAATTCTTGGGAAGCGTGACCACTCCCAATTTATTGCGAAGGTACTCAAAGACTTCCTTGGGCAATGGTTTTGTGAAGATATCCGCTACTTGCTCTCGTTGTTGGAACAAAATCCAACTTAACCTCACCTTTCGCAACTTTCTCCTTCAAAAAGTGATACCGGATAGCAATATGTTTTGTGCGAGAATGCATAACCAGATTCTTTGAGATGTTAATGGCACTGGTGTTATCACACTTAACTAAAATTGGCTCACTGAAGTTAATACCAAGATATTTCAGGGTTTGTTTCATCCATAATACCTGCGTACAACACGTTGTCGCTGCAATATATTCTGCCTCTGCTGTGGATAAGGAGACTGACTCTTGTTTCTTACTGTGCCACGCGACCAACCTGTCTCCAAGATAGAATGCACCTCCACTGGTACTCTTTCTGTCATCTACACATCCTGCCCAATCTGCATCTGAATACGCAATAAGGGTGAAGTCCTTACCTTTCGGATACCATAACCCATACTCCATAGTACCCTTGAGGTACCGAAGAATCCTCTTCACTGCTGTCACATGAGTCTCCTTGGGACTAGCCTGAAATCGTGCTACCATGCATACTGCCTGCAAAATATCTGGTCTGGTAGCTGTCAAGTACAATAAGCTCCCAATCATAGATCTGTACATGGTTTGATCAACATGTGGAGATTTGTCATCCTTGCTCAACTTGCAACCTGTCATCATGGGAGTGCTAACTGGCTTACAATCCTCCATTGTGAACTTTTTTAGCATCTCTTTCACATATTTAATTTGAGAAATAAATATGCCCTTCTCATTTTGATTAACTTGCAACCCGAGGAAATACGAAAGTTCACCAATCATTGACATTTCAAATTCTTTCTGCATCTTATTTGCTAAATCTTTACACGACTCATCTTTGTTGCTGCCAAATATGATATCATCTACGTATACAACAAGAACAATAAGATGGCCATTTTCTATTTTGACATACAAATTACTATCCACCATACCTTTCTTGAACCCTTGTTGAGTAAGATAGTTGTCTAGCCTTGCATACCATGCTCGGGGTGCCTGTTTTAAGCCATATAATGCTTTCTTCAACTTGCAAACCAAGTTGGGATCATCACCAAGTTGGAAACCATCTGGATGCTCAATATAAACCTCTTCTTCAAGTTTCCCATTCAAAAATGCTGATTTCACATCCATTTGATAAACTTTGAAATTCTTGTAAACTGCTAAAGCCAGAAACATTCTAATTGCCTCTAGTCTAGCCACAGTTGCAAAGGTTTCCTCAAAGTCAATACCTTCAACTTGTGCATAGCCTTTACATACCAATCTTGCTTTATTCCTGACTACCTGTCCGTCTTCATTCAATTTGTTTCGAAAGATCCATTTAGTACCGATTATATTTTTATTTGCAGGTCTTGGTACTAACTCCCAAGTTTTGTTTTTCTCGATCTGATCTAATTCTTCATTTATTGCCTTCATCCAAATTTCATCTTTGCTTGCGTCAGCAACATTTTTGGGCTCAATGCTGGATAATAGAGAGTAGTTGCTTACTACTCTTCTTCTTGTCTGAACACCAACTGTGGGGTCTCCAATTATTTGCTCTCTAGGATGATCTTTCTCCAGCTACTTGTTTTGAATTTCTTATTTTCTTCCACTTTTGAATCACTGTTTGAATCATCTGAGTCAATTTTTTGTTTCTTTTCCGTTTCCTTTTCCTCATCTCCTTCAATAACCTCTTCATAAATTGGGTAGTTCTCTTCATAGCTAATTACTCGTTCCCTACCTTCATCAACTTTAACATCGACACTATCCACAATTTTCCTTAGCCTCTTGTTGTAGCATTTGTAAGCTTTGCTTTTTGACGAATAGCCAAGAAAAATACCTTCATCAGCTCTATCTTCAAACTTACCAAGGTTTTCTTCAGTTCTTTTGATGTAACACTTGCTACCAAAAACTTTAAAGTATCTTACTGTTGCCTTTTTACCGAACCACAACTCATAAGGAGTTTTGCTTTCATGCGTCCTCAACATGCACCTATTTTGGATGTATACCGCAGTATGGACTGCCTCTTTCCAAAATATGTCTGCTACTTTGCTCTCAGTCAACATAGTCCGTGCCATTTCCTGCACTGTCCTAGTCTTTCTTTCTACCACACCATTCTGTTGAGGTGTCCTGGCTGCTGAAAATTGTCTCCCTAAAAATTTGTACTCAATTTGTATTGATGTAACTTCCTACTCATGTAGCCGCTTTGAATGCAATAATAAAATGTGAGCTTTCTGATTTTGCACGTGAATTAAATATTTTCACCAAAGCATCATAATAGATCTAACAATCTTCACATCAATGTGTAGTACAAATACACATTGCTTTTATCGAAACACATATATGCAGCTAGGGCAACATTCTTTCACTAAACCAAATTATCAGAACTGTTATAATCCATAACTTTGAACAATGGCAGTAAGAACCATCAAAAGTACAACACTGACATATAGCAATACTACCAATGGTGACAACTCTCAATTTAATCACCACCCTTCATGGTACCTCCACAAACAACTACATGAACTGAAACACACTTTGACAACTATACGACAACTCCCCTGACTACTTGCCTTTCATCCTCAGATAACCAAACAAATACATAGGAGCATTAAAATAAAACTTTAAGATTGCTCCCCCTGAGGATGTGCTACCTGGAGTTGCTTAGTGCAATAGAGGAGTAGTCTCCTTCAGTCCAAGGAGACACGATTTCCTTTCTTCTTTCTTTCTCCACTCTGGTTTGATTACCGTTTTGGGCTCTTGTTTTGAATTTTCTTTTTCAGTAGCTTGTGCATGTTTTTCGAGAAATTTTCTATTTTGTCTCATTCCATTTGGTTGAAATTTTCTTCCCTAAAATTGATTTGATGCAAATGTACTTCGACAATTTCTTACAATGTGCCCAAAATTATGATAGTTATAACATTCTACCCATAATCCATCAAAGGTGAAAAAACATTTCTCTTGGGTGGTTGTCTCTTGTGCATCCTTGATGGATGATTATTTTCCTTTCTTTGATGCACATGATTTCTTCCCTGTCTGTGTTGCATTCTTTGTGTCTGATGAAATCTATTGTCTTGCCTTAGATTAGATACAAAAGTTCTTGGACAAAACCTTGCTATGTGCCCATGACCATTACATTTAAAACATTGCATATGGTGTTCAATCGGAAAAATAGATGTATTTCTACCAACATAACTCTTTGATCTATTATTCAAT
Source organism: Wollemia nobilis (assembly GCA_028583015.1). Taxonomy (NCBI): domain Eukaryota; kingdom Viridiplantae; phylum Streptophyta; class Pinopsida; order Araucariales; family Araucariaceae; genus Wollemia; species Wollemia nobilis. Next base: position 3,751,842 of record JAQPPZ010000754.1, read on the forward strand.
CCACAATAAATTGCCTTGTGACCATAATGGTTGCATCTAAAACAATAGCCATTAAAAGCATTATTATGAATAAAGTGAGAGTGATAGAACCTCTTTTGTTGTGGTTGCTTTGTTGTAGATCTCCTTTGAGATTTTCTTCCTTTTGAAGATTCAGCTTCAAACTTTTCTTGCTTTGATCCTTCAACAGTGGACTTCTTCTTCTCTACATATTTGGAAGATGAAGGTTGTTCAACTTCATATCCAAGACCAAGCTTACCCATGGAGCTTCTTTGTTGCCTTATCATTTCATCTAGCAACTCTGTGCTCTTCTCAAATTTGAGATTTGTATTGGCCTCTTCTAGTTGTTTCTTCAAAAAAACAATCTCTTCTTCTTGTTTGCAGCAAACAATCTCTTTCTTATTGATCTGTGACCTGAGAGTTTCTTCAATCCTTTTGGACTCTTCTACTTGCAGACTTTAGATCACTAATAACTTTGTTAGATTCCTCTTCACGTTTGCTACATACATCGACTTTATCATCCAGGTGTGACTTCAAGGCTTCTTCTATTTTCTTGGCTTTATGAATTTGTAAGAAGAGATCTTCAATCTTATCCCCATATTCTTCCAACTTCTTGGACAGTCTTTTGTTCTTTTTCCTTTCTATATTCAACTCTTCAAGTGCAGCGATCAACTCACCTTCTAGATCTACTTCAACCTCAAGGTTTTCATCACATACTTCAGAATTCACTCCTTCTATCTTTTCTAGTTCAATTTTCTCTTCCACAGGAACTAAAACTGACTGAGATGCCTTATTGGAGGAGGATCTATTCTTCTTACCCATTGCATACTAATCCAAGATCAACCCTAGCTGATTTAGCCTGACAAGGGAAACTAGCTCGATACCAATTGTTAGTATCACAATGACACTGAGAGGGGGGTGAATCAGTGTAGCTCTTGTTAAACTTAAATCTTCAACTCTTAAAGCCAAAACAATGAAAACTTAAAACCAAATAAAGCAAATATAACAAGAGAACATCACACAACATAAGATGTACCGAGGTTCACCGATTTGGCTACTCCTCAAAATGACTGTTTGGACTCCCATCCAAATCCAGCCTTTGCAAAGCACCAACTTTACAATCAATTTACCAACACCCACTGGAAGGAGCATCAACCCCTGATTTACCAGCACCAACTGGAAGGAGCACCAACCCCTGATTTACCAGCACCAACTGGAAGGAGCACCAACCCCTAATGCCAAGCACCAACTTGGACTTCAATTTTGAAACTAGAAGATTGACATAAAAATGCCTTCACTTTTACAAGACCCTGACTGGTCTATTGCTTACCCAACATCTACCACAATTCACAAAACACACACGCTTATCGCCCGCACTAAAATCCCCCACATAAAAATTCTCCAAGCAACACTCCTTTTATAACTATCCTTTCTCTTTGTAACTCCAATTGTAACTCCTTTCATATTCTCATACGCCACTTGTCAATTGTAACACCTTCTTTCATATTCTCATCTGCCACTTGTCAATTGTAACTCCTTCTTTATGTAACTCCTTTTGTATATATTGAGAAGGCATTTCGTCAAACACGTCACATGCAAATAATTGACACCATATTCTCCTACCATGACTGTTCGTTTTCTCGGTCATGACTATTCATTTTCTCCTTCGATGACTGTTCATTTTCTCCTTCATGACTATTCATTTTCTCCTTTGATGATTTGTTTTCTCCTTCGATGACTGTTCATTTTCTCCTTCATGACTATTCATTTTCTTTTCCCTTATGCATGCATTTGTTTTCTCCTTCATGACTATTCGTTTTATTTTCCCTTGTGCATGCATTTGTTTTCTCCTTCGATGACTATTCATTTTTTCCTTCATGACTATTCATTTTCTTGGTCATGATTTTCTTTTCGAGTCACAACATTACATGTCCATATCACACTTTTATTTCTCTCCTTTTGTCCAAATGCGACATGTCGGATATCGTGACACTTTTGCTTCTTTGCTTGCCTGCCCTTTTCGAGTCACAAAATGCGACATGTCGCGATATCGTGACACTTTTGTTTCTCTTCTTTCCTACCCTTTTTGAGTCAAAAATGTGACATGTCACGATATCGTGACACTTTTTCCTCCTTGCTCTTTCTCTTCGCTTTGGACCAGAAAATGCAACATGTCGCGATATCGTGACACTTTTTCTCCTTGCTCTTTCTCTTCGCTTTGGAGCCACGAAAATGCAACATGTCGCGATATCGTGACACTTTTTCTCCTTGCTCTTTCTCTTTGCTTTGGACCACAAAAATGCAACATGTCGCGATATCGCGACACTTTTTTCTCCTTGCTCTTTCTCTTTGCTTTGGACCGCGAAAATGCAACATGTCGCGATATCGTGACACTTTTTCTCCTTGCTCTTTCTCTTTGCTTTGGACCGCGAAAATGCAACATGTCGCGATATCGCGACACTTTTTCTCCTTGCTCTTTCTCTTTGCTTTGGACCACGAAAATGCAACATGTCGCGATATCGCGACACTTTTTCTCCTTGCTCTTTCTCTTTGCTTTGGACCGCGAAAATGCAACATGTCACGATATCGCGACACTTTTTTCTCCTTGCTTTTTCTCTTTGCTTTGGCCGCGAAAATGCAACATGTCGCGATATCGCGACACTTTTTTCTCCTTGCTTTTTCTCTTCTCTTTTGGCCATGAAAATGCAACATGTCGCGATATCGCGACACTTTTTTCTCTTTGCTTTTTCGCTTCTCTTTTGGCCGTGAAAATGCAACATGTCGCGATATCGCGACACTTTTTCCTTGCTTTTGCTCTCTTTGGTCGCAAAAATGCAACATGTCGCGATATCGCGACACTTTTTTTCTCTTTGCTTTTTTGCTTTTCTTTGATCTTTAGCATATGGGCCACTTCGGTCTTCTTGGAAAACCTGTAACAACTTCACCCAAACATCAAAAACATCCTCATAAGCATTTAACATCACTGTACATACTCTGAATAACCTCTGAACTCCTGTCCACTGCATCAACCGATCTATCTGACTGTGTTGACAACAATGACAATACTGTCGTTGCACCTTGCTCAACAGCTTGTAGATGATACTTTCATTATGGTAGAAGCTACATGTAGAGAGGTAAGGGAAATCAAAGAGATTCTTCATAAATATGAAAGGGAATCAAACCAATCGATAAAATTCATTAAAAGCAATATTTATTTTGTGAACACAGAGAGACAGTTACAATTAAGGAATACATAAAATTTTGGTTGTAATAAATCTCCCATCCATTTACCTTGCTATGCCACTTTTTCAAGATGTATGAAGGAGGAAATATGGTCTCCAGTGTTGGATAAGATATAAAAGAAGTTAGCTAGGTGGAAAGGCAACCTCCTTATCTAAGTAGGAAAAATATAGTTACTTCAAGAAACCTTATAGAGCATACCAATTTATTATATATCTCTATTTAAAATGCCCTCCAAGGTTAGAAGGAGGATGAAGAAGATATTTAAAATATTTATATGGACTAGGGCTAAAGATAAGAAAAAAAATCCTTTAGTGACTTGGGATAGAGTTTGCATTTCGAAGAAATTTGGTGGGTTAGGCCTAAAAAATTTACAATGTTTAACAAAGCTTTAATCTCAAAAACTACATGGAGATTTTGCAAAGAAGGAAGTTTGTTGTGGCAAAATATTATGAAAGCGAAGTACTTAGAAAATCACTTTTACTTCTTTAGAAGTGAAATTTATCCTAGACGATCAATCATATGGAATGTAATGCTAAAAATGAGAAATTTTCTAGGGAGCAATATAAGATGACAGTTAGGATAAGGGAAGAAAGTTTTCTTTTGGGAAGATTCTTGGATCCTTCAGGAACCTCTAATAAATAAATAAGTTTTTTGGGAGTTCTGGATTCCATTGGCAGATAAATATGGGAAAAATTTAAGGATTATATAGAATATCTTCATGGTAGAAAGAAATGGAAACACCTTTATTTAGATCTATATGAAGTTCATATTATGCAGGGTCTCCTAAATCTAAATAAGTTGATTAGGAGCTTCCACATCTCCCAGATCAACAAGGAGGATTCTTTGCTATGGAACCATTCTCCAAAAGGAATCTTCTTAGTCAAATCAGCCTATGAAGCTCATATTCTCCCTAGAGGAGGAGCTTATCTAGTGAAGAAGGTTTGGTCCCCTAATTTTGTGTTAAAGACTGCTTGATTTCTTTGATTATACCTTTAGAATAAGATTTTAACAATAGGTAATTTATGCAAGAGGGTTCCAAATGATAAATATATGTTCTTTGTGCTAGAAGGATGTTGAGTCATTAGACCACTTATTCAACCATTGTGAGGTTTCAAATAAGGTTTTATATGCTATAATAAACTCTCTTTTAGTCAAGTGGAGCATGCCATAAACCTTTAGAGATTTGTTTAACCAATGGAGATCTCCCTTTGTAAGTGAGAGCCTGATGAGATTATGGAGTCTAATTCTCTCGCACTATATATGGAGTATATGGTGGGTAAGGAATAAAAACATATTTAGAAATGAGATGAAGGATGAAGTATATATTCAAAAGAATAAAAGTTGCTATTGAAGAAAATCTATCCATTCTCCCAAAGGTTAAAGGGCATGACAAAAGAGAAGAAATAATAATTGTTGAAGGGTGGAAGGTAAAACAATCTAAAACCATGCATAATGGACTCAGCCCAAAAAATAATGAACACAAGATGGATGAAACCAAGACAAGGTTGGATAATACTTAAATTTGATGAGGTAACCAAAGGAAATATAGGAAGAGCAGGAGGGGCAGAGTGATTAGAGATGATAAAGGATAAATTTAATGGGATTATGTAGAGGATTATGGAATTAAGATCAACCATATGGTAAAAGCCAAAGCTATTTTTTAAGGAGTTAAAAAATTATATAATAGAGGTTATAAAAGAGCTATGGTTCACAGGGACTCTCTAAACATTATTAGATATTTGAAATCAAGAGAAACAAAGAATTTATTTATACTTAACATTATAAAGGACACTTCATGGATCCTAAAAGAGATGAGTTATGTTGTAATTGATCATATCTATAGAGAAGGCAATCATGCTATTGATGTTATGGCCAATATCGCGACATGATCAAAAGAGAAGAGAAAAAGCAAGAAGGAAAAAGTGTCGCGATATCATGACATGATGAGCAAGAATGAAAGAGTGTCGCGATATCACGACATATTGAGCAAGAAGGAAAATGTATCTCTTTTTGGCGATATGTTGAGCATGAAGGAAGAAGTGTCGCGATATCGCGACATGTCACATTTTCATGACCAAAAAGAAGAGAAAGAGCAAGTGGGAAAAAGTGTCGCGATATCGCGACATGTCTTGGTTTCGCGACTAAAAGAGAAGAGAAAAAGCAAGAAAGAAAAAGTGTCGCGATTTCGTGACATGTCGTCTTTTCGCGACCAAAAGAGAAGAATAAGAGCAAGAAGGAAAAGTGGCATGATTTTGTGACACAATGCATTTTCGCGACCAAAAAAGAAGTGAAAGAGGAGGAAGGAAAAAGTGTCGCGATATCGTGACATGTTAGAAAAAGTGTCACGATTTCACGACATGGAAAAAGTGTCGCGATTTCGTGACATGGAAAAAGTGTCACGATATCACGACCAAAAGAAAAGAGAAATATCAAGAAAGGAAAAGTGTCGTGATATCGCAACATGTTAAAATAAAGAGTGTCGTGATATTGTGACATGGTGAGCAAGAAGGATTTGGTGTCACTGTCCAGCGATATGTTGAGCTTGAATAAAAAAGGGTCATGATTTCGTGACATGTCAGATTTTTGCATCCAAAAGAGAAGAGAAAGAGCAAGAAGGAAAAAGTGTCGCGATATCGCGACATGTCGGTTTATCGTGACCAAAAGAGAAGAGAAAGAGCAATATGGAAAAAGTGTCACGATTTCGCGACATGTCATATTTTCATGACCAAAAGAGAAGAGAAAGAGCGAGAAGGAAAAGTGTCGCGATATCGCTACATGTTGCATTCTCGCGACCAAAAGAGAAGAGAAATATGAGGAAAGAAAATTGTCACGATTTCACATGTTCAGAATGAAAGAAAGGGTGTAGCGATATCGCAACATGTCGCTTTTTCGTGACCAAAAGTGAAGAGAATAAGCAAGAGGGAAAAGTGTCACGATATCGCGACATGTCGAATTTTTGTGACCAAAAGAGAAGAGAAAGAGCGGGAAGGAAAAGTGTCACGATTTCGTGACATGTCACTTTTTCGCGAACAAAAGAGAAAAGAAACAGGAGGAAGGAAAAGTGTTGCAATATAGCGACATGTCACTGTTTCGCGACCAAAAGTGAAGAGAACAAGCAAGAGGGAAAAAGTGTCGCGATTTTATGACATGTCATATTTTCACGACCAAAAGAGAAGAGAAAGAGCGGGAAGGAAAGTGTCGCGATATCTCGACATGTCGCTTTTTCGCGACCAAAAGAGAAAAGAAAGAGGAGGAAGGAAAAGTGTCGCGATATCGCGACATGTCGCAATTTCACGACCAAAAGAGAAGAGAAAGTGTTAGGAGGCGAAATTGTCGACTGCCTGTGTTTTAAGGTGTGTGTAATCCTTTGTAAGCATGTTGCTCTTTGTTGGCTATGTGGCCCCAGTAGGGGGCTAAGGACAGAATGTCCCTATTGAGGTCTTGTTCCGCTTAAGCTTTGTGCTATTTTTGTAATAGGTTTTGGGTCAACCTGTAAAACCCGGTAGTAATGAATTTGTACCTTATTTACCAAAAAAAAAATGTTATGGCTAATATGGGGGTAGATAGTGGTTAAAACCAAATTTGGAATGACAAATTTCCACTACCATTACAAATAGTAGTTGCATTAGAGGCTGAAGGCCAGCTTGCTAGAATGAATAATATCATAAATGAAATGAAGTGAGTTGTCAATTTCTATCAAGGTCATTGAGCTCAAAGACAATGCTTAATTTGAGTCTAGTCTATCTAGGCAGTATATTTATAATTTATTTTTTATTAATGTATTATTAGCACCATTCATTCCTAAGAGGAAAGGTGTGTGATTTTTGCTAGGATCTCTTTTGTTGGCTTATGGTTTTTATTTTCCAATATGATCAGGTCTCTCTTGTAAAAGGGTTAGGGCCCCTTTCAAAACCCTATTTTTGCACCCAATATAAAAAACAAAAGAAAAATTACATATTCAAGAAATTTCAGAAAGGTTGGAAGGTTTAAAATGCCATACATAGTATACAATAGAATAAATTGAAAAGGATACATCAATAAGTTCCTTAAAATTAATATTAAGAGAAATTAAAAATGAAAAATTTCTTACCACTTGGTAATTATTTGTATGGAAAACTTCAAGAGGCATATGAAGATTCTAAAAGTAATTTTACATTACCTAGTGATATAGGACACTTGATGTATATGGTATTTCTTTCTCATGAAATTCTTAAGGAAAAGAATAGAAGACAAGAGGACATGATTAAAGAATTGAAGAAAAATTTCATTGATTAAAGATAAGATGCATATCCGTGAAGGCAAGGTGAATACAAGGAAGAGAAAAAGAAGAAAATAAAATTGAGATACTTGAGAGTAGGCACCTCCAACAAAATTGAAAACTTTGTGAGCATAATTTGCTATAGTTGAATGCTACTTTAGATCTAGATCAATATCTTTAAGTGAGTGTCCACCCATTTAAACTACATTAGGCAAATATTCTAAGCACTGAAAAATTCTCCCCCTTCCACTATTTTCTTCCTTGCAAAAATGTGTAGGTAAATATCCTCTAGGTTATTAAACATTGTGTGCTAGTATGCATGGATTCTTAGAAGTATCACACAAAATATTATGCATTAAGTATCCCTACAAATATTTTATAGCCCTTTGTTTATGTTGATGATAGCTAGATTATGAATTGAATTAGATTTTGTCAGAGCTATCATTAATTTCTTGGATATTATTGCTCATGTGAATATCCAACTCATTTATTTCCGTTTTTGTTCAACCAATCATAGCTCACTACCACGAAATTCACATTCATGCAACTTGTGCATACTTTAATCATCTTGTTATCATAACATACGACTATCAATTTGTCATGATGTCTACTTTTTAAAACTCCATTGCTGAGCACCACATGTATTTAGCTTACACATATAAATATGTTCTATGGTGTCATCATAATAACCTTTGGCATCTACATTAATAATTAAAATATTGAGAGAATTAATTTCACACACTTTCGCTATCGTGTGAAATAACTATAGTTGTTTGCAAAGGGAGGACTAGACTAGCCTTTCTATTGGGCTATGAAGTCAAGAAAATGGTAGAAGAGGGAAAGAGATGACTTTAGAAAGATGAGAAATATGAAGAATGTGCATGAGTTGTAAGAATTATACTAGAAAAAAATAAAGATGATGGTGAGAGAAGAAGATAAAAAAAGGTGAGGAAGTCATACCTATATATCACATGTTATGAACCCTCATCGCTCCTAGTTGTTTGCTTTGGTATTTGCTTCACCTTTTAAATATATTCATGTTTGTTGTATTAACTTCCAACACCAATAAAACCAAAGAGGTGAAGCATATCCACTTTTATTAAGGCATTTATTTTAATTTTTGCTTCTCTTATTCCCGCTTTATCTTTATATACTCCATGAATTCAAGAAAATCTTATAAATGATCATTTTAGCTGGTCAAGATCTTTGAGAAAGGGGCATGTGTAGGCCTATTGAACTGATAGACCATTTGAATCAAATCCTCTATCCCTATACCTCACTCTTTTAGCATCATTCAAGTGTCCTTAAGAAATGGTAAAAGCCAAGTACTATAAGGTTGTGGCTACTATTGCCAGACTTCTTCACAAGCTAAGAAAAAATAGACATTATCAATGGAGGAGTAGTTCTTGCAAAAATCAAGATAACATTAGCTAACATTGGGATGGTTTCTTGACTACCATCAATTAATAGACTAGATTTAGCTAACATCAAGAAGGCTAAGATTGCTCATTATTTTCCTTAGATGTTATCTTATCTCTTGTAGCCATAGGGATATTCAGGTTTAACTTTAGATTTTGCATAGGGACCTCACTTATTTCTTTATTTTACTAATGCCTATCCACCATATACCCTTAGGATGATATTCATTCTTAGGTGTGAGTGGTTACTGGGAAAGGGATTCCTTTTATATAGGCTTTTTCTCCTGAAGGAATCATATTTTGGTCCATACTATTATTCTTGATTGTATCTAATTTTTGAGAAGAAATATCTCATTTTATACTTAGTTTAATCATGTGATATGCTCTGCATGTTTTCAAAGCTTATTTTCTATCCCTTTTGACCAACTACCGTATTATTTAGCTTGTATACAACTTTTATTTACTTGTTAGCTTATTTACATAAAATTGTGGTATATCTTTGTACACTAGTTGTACCTAATTTTTAGCTCTTGCATATGAATCTAAAATGAATCAATTAGATAGTTCTAAATTTGTACTTTTTCTTGTGATATTCATCTTGGAACTTGTAACTTCTTTTGTCAAGTTTTTACCACAATATTGCCTTTGAACTTGTATTAATTTCCAAACTTGCTTGAAAAATAACATTGAAAATCAACACTAGTGGCTCTTCTTCAACATGTGAATGTCTAATTGATTTCTTAATATGCATTGGTCTATGTACCATATCCCCAATTAGTGGTTAGATATTTTCAAGGTGCATGATAATCACTATATTGGGATACAATTTAGAACATTCTTTGATAGAATACCATTTTCCTTGTGGGTGTCCCAAAATTTTTATATTTGCTTGTTGGGACATGTAGCTAGCCATATAATATGTCGAGTCATAGTTATCTTGTAAATTATTCCATTTACCTAGGTTTGAAAATCATACTACTTTGCAACCACTTAGGGATAACTTATTGTAGATTGGCTATTCTTAATCCTTTGACTAATCAATTATTTTTACCTCAGTTAGCTTTGTGATATTTTCTTCTTGATATTTTCCAATATGGTAAGGTCGAAGCTTTTCAGCTTGAATATGAACCATATTTTGAATACATGGGATAATCATATAATATTATACTAAGTGTCATATTATTTATTCCAAGATATCCTTGGATAAACTCATCCTGAATATTAGTGGTAAATAAATGACCACAACATTTTGAATTGCTGTTAAGTATGGCAACCTACATTACAAAATTAGGACTTTATGACTCCCACCTTTTGAACTATCACCCCTTTGATTTGTAGTGTTCAAAAATTGAATATGCTGTACTATATGCCCATAACATCATAGACTTCTTGGGACATGATGGAAAAAATTGATTTTGGATCCACCACACAATTATGTAATACCCATTCTTCTAAGCACAATGATAGCTAAAAGGGAAAATAATTAACCTTACCCAAACTAAGAGATGACTACTTATGTTCTACTTTAGAATTTAGACAAAGAATTAAGTCAACTTATAAGCCATGCAAAGCTATTTCAACAAAATTTACTTGATAAAAAATTAACAAAGATTCTTTGAGATCCTTAGCCTCTATAATAATATTGACTTGCGATATATACTTCACCTTGATCACCTTTTGAGCTAGTGCTTGGTAGATTTTAACCATGTTCTCCCTCTATTTTATTGTTATGACAAAATAGTATAATTTTTTGTAAGCCTATTTTCTTTGGCAATGTGAGCATAATACTTCCAAACTGCATCGATTTGCAAACATATTTGGCATTCACATTTTTGGGTAATATTCTTATAAAAATGAGACATTATATACTTCATATTCCTATAATTTAACCTCCTTTTGCTCTATTTCATGCTTCAAATTTTCTATCTTCTTGATTTGTTGAGCACAATGTGGCCATGTATGATAATCTAATCTTGTACATAGGTCAACTAGATCCATTATAAAGAACTTTTTTATTGTGAAGGAATGGTCTGGGTCCATTGTGAGATCTACAACATCTTATGACTATTAATTTACTCCTATTTTTTTTTTATTAGTAGTTGCCATTGTTATGACTATCAAATGTTGAACCCTTGAGCTTGATAAAACTAGAATTTCCCTCCTATTTTTTATTTTAGTGATATCAAAGTGTCTCATGCAGATTTCACCTATGCACATTATTTGATTTCTCAAAGAGATTTCTTCTTGAGATATTTTTTGTTCTTGGATTCATCATTTTGTTTTTCAAATTCTATAAGCTCATTGGTAAGGTGTTGGATGATATCTTTAGCTCTTGAGTTGTCCAAATTTTTGATCTATATGCATCTTGTTGAAGAACAATGATATCAAGTCATTTTATATATTGGAGTTATCATTTGTGGCAATGGTGAACTTGTTAAAGGGGTCCATGGGTTCGTTTGGTGAGGCAATGGGATATCTAACTTATCAACTCTAGGATGAATATTTCCCACTGGATTTAACATATTCTCAGTCCTAATAACCATTTGAAAATTTTGTGGATTTTTTTTCTCCTTGTAATGCTAGATTTGAAGGCCCAAATATGGATTTAAAGCTTGGATATAGTAAATATAAGTTTGTTCTTGTGATGGTATTATTTTCCATGGAATTCTATTCCATAAATTTTTGAATATAATGCTAAAATATAGGAGCCTTTCCTAAGGATAAATTTTGATGTAGGAAAATTACACGAGTAGTGAGAAGAGGTCCCATGGATAATTAAACACTAAAAGTAGGATTTTAGTCAAGTCATACCAAGCCTTAATGCTTTTGTATTTTAAATATCCATACCATTGCAACACCTTACCTTGAAGGGATTGAGAAAGTAGTCTCATCATAATGCCTTCAAAGGAAATATTGCAAAAGGTGGCCAAGGTTGAAATATCTTGACAATGCTTAGAAGCAATTTTTCTACTACCATCATAGATGGGCAATGAATTCAATGTAGCTTGGAGAATATCATGGAGCTCTAGGAGATTAAGTAGTTTGGTACTATTTCAAGCTAGATAAATTTAACAAATCATAGCTCTAAAAACTTTTACTAATGTAGTTGTGGAGCCATTTGATTGGTACATGGTGAAGTATATTGGATTTTTGGTATTATTATCATTCGATTCTAAGATTTTCTATCAATGTTGTTGTTTCCAACTATTTGGATTCTTGATTTCAAAAGAGTAACCAGGTGAACATACATTATTTTTATATGAGGTCAATACTATTCACCAAAATCTTGAGTCATGTAGGTAATTGAAATGAGATATATAAAATCATGTTCTATAGGGCGTGCCACAAACTCTTGATCCAAAATTTGACTAAGTGGATGAGTTACACCCTCAAGACCTCAACAAGGATTGGAAGACCCAAAATTGAGGTTTTCTAAGTTAGCCTCTAGAGTAGGTCAATTATTATGATTCTAGTTAAACTAACAAACAAAAAGAAAAAAATAGGGGTTGAAGACTAAAGTAAGAAATGCACAGGGTTAGTAGCTAGAATTAAAGTGTAACATATTCAACAACAACAAGAGACATAAAGCATGAGAATCTCACACTTTGAATTAGACAATACTACCTAAAAGACTAGTTATCCTTTGATATTATAGAACATTTAACAATATAAAGCACTAAGTATAACTAAGAATTTCAAAAACTAATGAATAATAAATCTAGGGATAATGTTGGAAATATTGAGTATATTGGTTGTCATTGATGTCAAAGGATTCATGAGGTAGAAATAATGTGATGTCAAAGGATACATGAGGTAAAAATAATATGGTAGTCAAGCATATTCTACATGGGTTTGATAGCAAGCTATGGATAAATTTCAAGGTAAGGTATATCTCCCAAGAAAGGAAATTATTAAAATAAAAGGGTTTATAATATTTATTTTTTAAATATTATTACAAGGAGGACAAAAGGTTTAAGAGTGGGTTTAGAAGGTAAAGTTTAAAAACAAGAGGGCCAAAGGTTTAAATAAAAGTCTCTTGGGAAAATAGTTTGAAGGCAAAGGTTCAAAAGGAAATATTATAATATTTATTAATATTATAATATAAGGTTATAAACCCTAGGTGCCAAAATGCACATGGAGAAAATAAATTTGAATTTCATATACATCGACATATTGGAAGAAGAAGGAATCCATATAAATATGGATTAAAAATCATTCACTTGGTGATGATTTTCGATCAATGCAAAAAATTGATTTCCCTCATGCGCAAGTGTGAGAAATAGAGATAAGGGAAGAAGACAACTTCGAAAAGGCAGCGATAGAAGATTTAAAATATATTTTTGGTTGCGAAGGTTGTTCTTAGCTGGACGGCTAGCCCAAGTGGTAGCCTAGCCTATGCTAGGGCATGGGCGAACAAGAGGTTCTAAGGTCGATTCATGGCGGTGACCCTTTTGCATTGGAGACTAGGTAGAAAGGAAAGAAATAAAAGGTGTTTTGCGTGCCTTACTACCCGTGTGGATGGCTAGCCTAGTTGGTAGTCAAAGTAGCACTTAGACGTGGGCAGACAGGAGGTTTCGGGTTTGAGTCACAACGGAAGTCATTTTTTTGGTTAGCACATTGGGCAGAAGATAAAGGGATAAAACCCTTTTGGTGTGCCTTTGTTTCCATCGGGTGGGCCAGCCCAGCTGGCACTCTAGCTCACGCTAGAGCGTGGGCTGCGTGAGGTCTTGTGTTCGATTCCTAATGGTGACAAAAATTGGTAAGGGAAAAATAAATTTTATTTTTAAATTTAAATTAAGATAGGGAGTCATAAGGTTTGTTGTGTGGATCTTAAGTTGATATTTTTAGAAATTATAAGGTTGGAACATAAGGTAATATTTTTGGAAATTAAAAGGGTAGAAAGTATTTATTTTAGTGAAAGAGAATTGAGGAAATATTGTTGTGTTTTCAAAGTATTATTTTGTAAGCAATAAGGAGTAATAAGGTGTAAATTGTGATTTTTGATATTGTGTATTTTGGAATATTGTAAAGAGGTTGTAAAGTTTGATAAGGCCTTATTTTGAGTGTGTTATAAGAGAAACTTGCTAACCTATTTTGAAGTATAAAAGAAAAGGAAATATTTTGTTAAGACAAGTTTAAGAGAGGCTTATACAAATAAAATATCATTGAGGTAAATTTGAGGTATGGTGATATTATTCCTTCTTTAAGGTGTTTGGTTGAGCAAATATTTCTGAATAATAAGGTGGAGAAATAAGGATTACATATGTGCATTATTGGAAATATTTGAGTTAGGGTTTGTGAAACAAATTGTGCATCCTTGTTGAAAGAAATTGGAAACACTTGTGTTAGGGTTTGTGAAAAAATTGTGCATCATTGATTAGTGAAATTGGAACCACATGTGCTAGGGTTTGAGAACAAATTGTGCTTCATTGTTTAAATGAATTTGTGAAGCATTTGGGCATTGATTTGAGTGGCATTGAAAGTGATTGTGAAAGTGTTTGAAATCAAGTTTTATGAAGCAATTTGTGCATTGGGTTTGAGTGATATTTGGAAGAGAACATATTGAGCATTTGCATTGAATATTATTCTTTATATATTCATGAAAGAATTCTGGGTAGAATATGTCTAAATTGCCTAGTTGAAGAAAGTATTTCTGAAAGAGATACAAGCATTATTTTGAACATCATTTGTGTGCAAGATTTGGGATTGGTTGAGCATGTGTTATGAGCAATTTTGAGCATGTGTAATGAGCAGTTTTGAGCAAGTGTTATGAGAAGTTTTGAGCAAATGTTATAAGAACTTTTGAGCATGTGTAATGAGTAGTTTTGAGCAAGTGTTATGAGCAGTTTTGAGCATGTGTAATGAGCAATTTTGAGCAAGTGTTAGGAGCCGTTTTGAGCAAGTGTTATGAGATTTAAGAAGTGTTAAATTGATTATTGAGAGATTTGAGCAAGTCTTGTGAGAAGACTTGAAGTAGGTTTGAGGTAGATTTGAGTAAGTCTTGTGAGAAGACTTGGGATAAAGTTGAGATAGATTTGTGCATGTAATGTGTGCAGATTTAGGATAGAGTTGAGATAGATTTGTGCATATAATGTGTGTAAATTTGGGATAGAGTTGAGATAGATTTGTGCATGTAATGTGTGCAGATTTAGGATAGAGTTGAGATAGATTTGTGCATGTAATGTGTGCATATTTGGGATAGAGTTGAGATAGATTTGTGCATGTAATATGTGTAGATTTGGGATAGAGTTGAGATAGATTTGTGCATGTAATGTGTGTAGATTTGGAGCAGAGTTAGAGCAGATATGTATACCATATTTAGAGGTAAACCAGAGTAAAAGGAGAGGTGTCTCCTATGGATAGAGTTCCATAAACCAGACCAGCAAGGGGATAGAGTTCTCCTATGGATAGAGTTCCACGAACCAGACCAGCAAGGGGATAGAGTTCTCCTGTGGATAGAGTTCCATGAACTAGACCAACAAGGGGATAGAGTTCTCCTATGGATAGAGATCCACGAACCAGAGTTAAGGGGATAGAGTTCTCCTATGGATAGAGGTCCACGAACCTGAGCATAGGGGATTGAGATCTCCTTTGGACAGAGGTCCATAAACATTGTAATAGGGAATTGGTTCCCAAGAGATTTGTTGAGAAAATTTAGAAGAAAGGTTTTCTCCATGGACGTAACCCACATTGGGTGAACCACGTTAAATCTGTGTCTCTCATGTGTGTGATGATTTATGCATTGCCTTGTTACTGCTATTGATGATATTGGTTAATACTGCTTTGGAGAATTATTGCAATTGATACTATTGGATGCTATTATTTGGGAAAGAAAAGTAAAAGTTTATCTTATACTATTCACCCCCCTCTTAGTATAATCTTGTGTTCTTCAATTGGTATCAGAGTGGGTTCCTTCAAAAAAAGTCTAACAACTTGAAGGAAGATATTACAAGAACACAGATGGCTTCTCAGAATGGATCTTCAACAAATAAGGCTCCAATGTTTGATGGGAATAATTATGCTTTCTAGAGTATGAGGATGAAGACTTATTTGATGGCACAAGGATATGAAACATGGCAATCTATTGAGGATGGGTTCACACCTACAACCACTCCTCCCACAGATAAGGATGGCAAGCAATTATATGTGAATAATGCCAAGGCTATGAATGGAATCTTAAGTGGATTATGTGAATCAAAATTTGTGAAAGTTATGCAATGCAAATAAGAAAAATAAATATGGGATAAATTGAAGCAAACATATGAAGGAGATAGCAAGGTCAAGTTGGCAAAACTTCAAACTCACAGGAGGAGGTTTGAAGAATTGAAGATGAAAGATGAGGAAGATATTTCTAAATACTTACTCCGTGTTGATGAGGTTGTTAATACCATGCGTGGACTTGGAATGGATATTGAGGACTCTAGTGTTGCTCAGAAAGTATTAAGATCACTCCCTATGAGGTATGATGCAAAGGTTTCAGCAATAGAAGAGATGAAGGATCTCGATAAGTTGACAATGGATGAGTTACATGGAATTCTCATAGCTTATGAGATGAGGACAGAAAAAGATCAAAATTCCAAGAGAGAGGCAACATTCAAAGTTTCAAAGAAGACAAAAGATAAGGAACCAGAATCAAGTAATGAGTCAAGTAGTAATGAAGAAGCTAACTATGTGAGAAGAAATAAGAAAGACTCAAGAAAACACAAAGATATAAAGACTGTGAAATATTTTAATTGTGGTAACTTTGGTCACTATGCATCAAATTGTCCACAAGATGGAAGTAGTAGCAATGAAGAGAAACAAGATTATAAGAAAAAGGAAGAAAGAAAATTCAGGTATGAAAAGAAAAATAAGTATGGTCAAGACAAGCATGAAAAGAGGAATTTTCAAAGGTACAAGAAGAGTTTCTATGCTAAAGAAGCAAGTAGTGCTTCAAGTGACAGTGATGAAAGTTTCTCAAATAGTGAAAAAGAAGAGATTCTATTTTTGGAAATAGAAGAAGAAAAGGACATTCCTATTAAATATCAAGTAGAAGGAAAAGAAGATGCTCCTATAATTGAAGACCTAGAGGAAGGTTCAGAAAAAGAAGAAGAAGCCACAGTTGATCTAGAAGAGGAACTTATTGTTGCTCTCAGAGAGTTGAAAAGAGTTAGAAAGTAGAACTCAAGACTCAAGGCTCAAGTTCAAGAAGATGAGGAAATAAAGGAAAAGCTTCTACAAGATCTCAAAAACTCAAAAGTTAAGGCAAGGAGATTTAAAGAAGTCATGGTTGAAAAGTTAGAGGTAAAAGAGTTAGAATGTGAAATATTAGAACATGAAGTGGTTTCTCTAAGGATGGAAGTGAAAGATTCTAAGGATAAGCTGCACAAGTTTGGGAAAAGTTCAAAAGCTTTGGATAACATTATCAATGCACAAAGATCTTCATTTATCAAAATAGGACTTGGTTTTGAAGAAGGACAAGGGAAACAAGAAGAAGGGTCAAGCTCAAGCTCAAAAGAAAAGGAAGTTTCAGAGGAAGAGATTGAAGAAGAACCCAAGACCTATGTTGATAAGTTGAAGAGTGGAAGCTTCATTGAGAAAGAAAATAATGCACAAACAAGAAATAAGGATCATCACAGAGAAGGCAAAGAAAGGACTAAGAGACCAGATGTTTCAAGACAAGATGAATATTTCTTCCAAGGGCATTGTTTTTCATGTAATCATTTTGGTCACAAAGCTATGCATTGCAGGGTTCATGGAAAGGAGTATGACTTCACTAAGAGGAACTTCAACTCATTCAAAGATGGATATTTCTTTCAAGGCCATTGCTACTCATGTAATCACTTTGGTCATAAAGCTATACACTGCAGGGTTCATGACAGAGATGATTATGGCTTCACCAAGAGGAACCTCAAGTCATTTGCACCTTCCAAGAACTACAACATCAGGTGTTACAATTGCAATAATCTTGGGCATAAGGCTAAGTGGTGTAGAACAAAGTTTCTAGAACTTCCAGAGTCAAGCAAGAATAGGGACACTCAAAAGGATCAAAAGGGTATGATTACAAAGGTGTTGAAAAAGAAGGTTGAAAAGGAAGAAGAGCATTGTAAATTGGGAGTAGATTTACTCCCACCCCAAAATTAATCACCTCAAGGAGAGGAGGTGGTGAGGGGGCTGAGCTAAGAGTCTTATATTTTTAGCCCCAAAGGAGTCCCTTTTCCATTGATGTCAAAGGGGGAGAGTTTCAGTAAGGGGGAGAGAAATCAGTAAGGGGGAGCAGCTTCTCAAGGGGAGCAGATTTGGAATTCAGTGGTTGGAAAAGAAATTTTTAGAAAGGGTTGCCATCAATGACAAAGGGGGAGATTGTTGGAAATATTGAGTATATTGGTTGTCATTGATGTCAAAGGATTCATGAGGCAGAAATAATGTGATGTCAAAGGATACATGAGGTAGAAATAACATGGTAGTCAAGCATATTCTACATGGGTTTGATAGCAAGCTATGGATAAATTTCAAGGTAAGGTATATCTCCCAAGAAAGGAAATTATTAAAATAAAAGGGTTTATAATATTTATTTTTTAAATATTATTACAAGGAGGAAAAAAGGTTTAAGAGTGGGTTTAGAAGGTAAAGTTTAAAAACAAGAGGGCCAAAGGTTTAAATAAAAGTCTCTTGGGAAAATAGTTTGAAGGCAAAGGTTCAAAAGGAAATATTATAATATTTATTAATATTATAATATAAGGTTATAAACCCTAGGTGCCAAAATGCACATGGAGAAAATAAATTCAAATTTCATATACGCCGACATCTTGGAAGAAGAAGGAATCCATATAAATATGGATTAAAAATCATTCACTTGGTGATGCTTTTTGATCAATGCAAAAAATTGATTTCCCTCATGTGCAAGTGTGAGAAATAGAGATAAGGGAAGAAGACAACTTCGAAAAGGTAGTGATAGAAGATTTAAAATATATTTTTGGTTGCGAAGGTTGTTCTTAGTTGGATGGCTAGCCCAAGTGGCAGCCTAGCCTACGCTAGGGCATGGGTGGACAAGAGGTTCTGAGGTTGATTCGTGATGGTGACCCTTTTGCATTGGATATTGGGCAAAAAGGAAAGAAATAAAAGGTGTTTTGCATGCCTTACTACCCATGCAGATGGCTAGCCCAGTTGGTAGTCGAAGCAATGCTTAGACGTGGGCAAATAGGAGGTTTCGGGTTTGAGTCACAATAATAGTCATTTTTTTTGGTTAGCACATTGGGCAGAAGATAAAGGGATAAAACCCTTTTGGTGTGCCTTTGTTTCCATTGGGTGGGCTAGCCCAGCTGGCACTCTAGCTCATGCTAGAGCATGGGCTGCGTGAGGTCTTGCGTTCGATTCCCAATGGTGGCAAAAATTGGTAAGGGTAAAATAAATTTTGTTTTTAAATTTAAATTAAGATAGGGAGTCATAAGGTTTGTTGTGTGGATCTTAAGTTGATATTTTTGGAAATTATAAGGTTGGAACATAAGGTAATATTTCTGGAAATTAAAAGGGCAGAAAGTATTTATTTTAGTGAAAGAGAATTGAGGAAATATTGTTGTGTTTTCAAAGTATTATTTTGTAAGCAATAAGGAGTAATAAGGTGTAAATTGTGATTTTTGATATTGTGTATTTTGGAATATTGTAAAGAGGTTGTAAAGTTTGATAAGGCCTTATTTTGAGTGTGTTATAAGAGAAACTTGCTAACCTATTTTGAAGTATAAAAGAAAAGAAATATTTTGTTAAGATAGGTTTAAGAGAGGCTTATACAAATAGAAGATCATTGAGGTAAATTTGAGGTATGGTGATATTATTCCTTCTTTAAGGTGTTTGGTTGAGCAAATATTTTTGAATAATAAGGTGGAGAAATAAGGATTACATATGTGCATTGTTGGAAATATTTGAGCTAGGGTTTGTGAAACAAATTGTGCATCCTTGTTGAAAGAAATTGGAAACACTTGTGTTAGGGTTTGTGAATAAATTGTGCATCATTGATTAGTGAAATTGGAACCACATGTGCTAGGGTTTGAGAACAAATTGTGCTTCATTGTTTAAATGAATTTGTGAAGCATTTGGGTATTGATTTGAGTGGCATTAAAAGTGATTGTGAAAGTGTTTGAAATCAAGTTTTATGAAGTAATTTGTGCATTGGATTTGAGTGATATTTGGAAGAGAACATATTGAGCATTTGCATTGAATATTATTATTTATATATTCATGAAAGAATTTTAGGTAGAATATGTCTAAATTGCCTAGTTGAAGAAAGCATTTCTGAAAGAGATACAAGCATTATTTTGAACATCATTTGTGTGCAATATTTGGGATTGGTTGAGCATGTGTTATGAGTAGTTTTGAGCATGTGTTATGAGAAGTTTTGAGCATGTGTTATGAGCAATTTTGAGCAAGTGTTATGAGAAGTTTTGAGCAAGTGTTATGAGCAGTTTTGAGCAAGTGTTATGAGTATTTTGAGCATGTGTAATGAAAATTTTTGAGCAACTGTTATGAGAAATTTTGAGCATGTGTAATGAGCATTTTTGAGCAAGTGTTATAAGCAGTTTTGAGCATGTGTAATGAGCAATTTTGAGCAAGTCTTATGAGAAATTTAAGAAGATATGAGATTTAAGAAGAAAATGAAGAAAAATTTGAGCAGAAAATTTGAGAGGTAGAAAGTTGAGTAGAGATAGTGAGGAAGATTTGAGCAAGTATTATGAGAAGACTTGAAGTAGTTTGAGGTAGATTTGAGCAAGTCTATGAGAAGACTTGGGATAGAATTGAGATAGATTTGTGCATGTAATATGTGCAGATTTAGAATAGAATTGAGATAAATTTGTGCATGTAATGTGTGCAGATTTGGGATAGATTTGAGATAGATTTGTGCATGTAATATGTGCAAATTTAGGATAGAGTTGAGATAGATTTGTGTATATAATGTGTGCATATTTGGGATAGAATTGAGATAGATTTGTGCATGTAATGTGTGTAGATTTGGGATAGACTTGAGATATATTTGTGCATGTAATGTGTGCAGATTTGGAGAAGATTTAGAGAAGAGGTGTGTACTAGCTTTGGAGGTGAACTAGAGCAAAGGAGAGGTGTCTCCTGTGGATAGAGTTCCACAAACCAAACCAGCAAGGGGATAGAGTTCTCCTGTGGATAGAGTTCCACGAACCAGACCAAAAAGGGGATAGAGTTCTCCTGTGGATAGAGTTCCACAAACCAGACCAGCAAGGGGATAGAGTTCTCCTATGGATAAATATCCACGAACCAGATTTAAGGGGATAGAATTCTCCTATGGATAGATATCCATGAACCTGAGCATAGGGGATTGAGATCTCCTTTGGATAGAGGTCCATAAATATTGTAATAGGGAATTGGTTCCCAAGAGATTTGTTGAGAAAATTTAGAAGAAAGGTTTTCTCCATGGACGTAACCCACATTGGGTGAACCACATTAAATCTGTGTCTCTCATGTGTGTGATGATTTGTGCATTATCTTGTTACCTCTATTGATGATATTGGTTAATATTGCTTTGGATAATTATTGCAATTGATACTATTGGATGTTATTGTTTGGGAAAGAAAAGTAAAAGTTTATCTTATACTATTCACCCCCCTCTCAGTATAAGCTTGTGTTCTTCAGATAAATATAGATAATATAGTAACTATAATGAAATAAATCATTCTTTTAGCTTTAAAAAAATACTTAATCAAATTGGTATACAATCATGATCTATAATAGTTGTTAAAAGAAATCAAACAAAAATCCAGTCTTTATTCAAAGGTGCACAATATAGTTATCATACAATATGAAATTATAAATTCTAAAGAGTTAGGTAGATTAGCATTATTTATTACAAGAGAGATTACAGACCTATCATAACAGGTGTAGGAAGTAGTTGTTACACTTAGGTCAACTATACTCAACAACTTTAAGCATATTTTACTGATGTGTGTGGCATATATTCCTCTTTTGAAGCTATCTTGTGTGTTGCATCATTTGATTCTAACCATATAATGATAGTCCACTCATTTTTATTATGTTGAGTTAGCTAAATAAGGACAAGTGTGTGAGGGAGGTGTCTTTGATCGTTGAAGTCTTCTGATAATAATAATAATACTAGGCAACTGATTGGTAAACATGACCTTGGTGATTAGGATAGGTTCAAAAGATATGACACCAAGAGGGAGTGCTTTTTCATGTTGGATGGTTTACTTTGGATGAATTTCAATCTGGCCACTATTTCCTCCTACTAGGTTCTATAGCCTTGCTAATGACATAAGCAGTGTTAATGGTTTGACCTTTTACCCCATAGTCAAATTCTACATTTTCTATTATTAGGTGTTAGAGATCTCACTATTTTTTTATGATGTCATTGCTTCTAGAGTCCATATATATTCTACACATAGCCACATATACCCAAGCATAGTTTTGGATTCTAAATTTTATTACCAGATTCTATGCTTTAGACTTATTTTGCATTCGTCACTCATTGTTGTTTTATCAAAATTTTATACTCTTGATGATGACATTATCACTTCAAAAGTTTGGTTCCCTTGGAAACTTTACAAAGTATCCCATCAGATGCCAAATGAGCTTATTATTTATTTTTCTATACATGCCATACCAAATACCTTAGAATATTATCTACTTGGGCCCATATTTCATACCACATTGGATTTTTATGCTACCTCGGTGACATCAACATCATTGTTTGTCTAACATTTTTCAATATTTGTATCTAATAAGATTTTCCATAATTTCAGACACCAAAGCATTAACATCCTTCTCGAATTCATATTTTGGAGAATGTTAGATGATGGAATTTCATTATGTATTTTTTGGCATTAGCACTTTAAATGTCCAACCACTTTGCCTTTGATGTGTTTGGTTTTTCTTGTTTATTTTTATTGCTTTGGAGTTAATTTTAGTTTGGTAAGCTTCTGATTACTACTTTGTTACTTACCTTGCCTATTTTTTGCATATGACCATGCATTTTTGCTCTTTGTGTTATTCTGCAATAATTTGGCTTGTTTTTTGCCTTTCCTTTATAACTAAATCTACCACAGAAGCTTCATATTGTTGTGGTCTTGTTGCCTTCAAAACTTTTGTATGTAATTTGCTATACTAATGCTTTAGCAAAATAACTATATGGCTTGAACAAAATCATAATTCGCCTCACATTCCATGATTGTGGATGTAGGTGGTGAAACTTACCTACACTAACATTATGAGAAATTTTTAAGGATGAAATTTAAAGGTGAGTGCATACTAATAAGTCACTTTTATGAATTTTAGACCATTAATTCTCAATGATATCAATTTAGACATATTATAACATGAAATGGACTTAAAATTTGACAGTCATTAAAAGATGAATTGAAAATTTCTTAGTGTAGATTGTTATTATATTTTCTTCTTTTAATAAATTTATTCTTGTCATATAAAATACATGAATTTATATAATTTAGAGTGTTAAAATTCATTTAATAATAGTGAGTAGCTAAATTTTGATGGTGCTTCTAAGGGGAACCCGGGACCTATAACAATAGGAGGTATTCTTAGAAACGAGAAAGGAGAACTGATTGGTGCTTTTGCTGAATTCCTATCAATACAAAATTCTCATTTTGCGGAAGCTAGGGTGTTGTTCCAAGGTATTTTGCTGATTGAATCTTTGGGCTTCCAAAAAGTAGTTGTGGAGGGGGACTCTCTGAATATTATTAATCTTGTAAAATTTTCAAGCCCATCGAATTGGAATATTGCCAATATTATTGAGGAAGCTGTTAGAATCCTTAGCTCAAGATCTGAGGTGCAAGTGCAACACATTTTTCATGAAGGGAACAAAGCAGCGGATCTAATGGCCAATATTGGCCTGACTCAACAAGGTCTTATGGTGTGGACATCCAACTTCCCCTAGAACCTTCAAAACTTAATCATGGATGAACATGGATAGGTGTTGGACTTTAATTTTTTGGGGATCGAGGAGGAATTTATATTTGTTCATCTTTAACCCATTCTTGATCAGTCATTCAATCACAAAGGAGTACGTGTGTCAGGTATTTTCTATTCTCCTGCTAACTGGGTGGTTGTTGGACCCTTTCGAAAGGTTGGGTCAGTTGGATTGGCATATGATATTATGAACTCTGCTGACTTGGCAACCCCACCACCTTCCTTGGACTGGTGGGGTAGAGGACAGAAGTGGTTCCCTTTGGGCACTACTGGGATAGATGAAAGTGGCTATTGTTATTGTTAATGATATTTAGGATATTGTTAAGAAGCAATTGGATTCGACAACCCATTAGGGCATTGGAGACCAGGGAGTTGCAGGTCTTTTTGTTGATTCTTAATATCCTCCCTATGGGTTTTGTTTGTCTGGTTATCTCTTATTTGTGGTTCTGTTTGGAGATTCCTTCTCTAGCGTATTGTACCCTTCTTGGGTTGTGGTCTTTGTTGTGAAAGTCTTAGCTTCTACTATGGCTTTCCCTGTTCTGTATGTACTAGGGTTTGGGGATCCTCTCAAAACCCTTACTCTAAAAAAAAATAATAGTGAGTAGCCAATTGTTGATAATCTAGACATGATCCCTAAAATATTTATAACCTTAGATGTATGTGAAAATTTTCTTTTGAATATCTTTGTCTCTATATAAGTGTGTTTGTGTATTTATATCTATATGTGTAGACGTGTCAAAGATAAATTGCTAATTTTATATATATATATATATATATATATATATATATATATATATATATATATATATATATATATAAAATCTACACTATAGGATTTAACTATTTATTCGAATAGTTATAACCTAAAATATCATTTTTAAAGCATTTATGAAGCATCTTCATCTTAAATAATAATGATTTCTTATATAAAAATAAACTAGAGAGGGTTGATTATCATGCTTTCCTGCTGTTCTTTAATTGAACAAATGTACTACTGAACACTTTTTTTGACAAAAATATAGCCACCATGTTCATCCAAATAGAACCTCTCCAATTCTCCAATGAGAACTTGCCAATATTTCCAATCAATATTATCTCCTTGCATGTTGTCTACAATCCCCCAATGAGGACTTGTAAATGTTTCCCATCAAGATTATCTTCTTGCATGTTGTCTACAGGGAAAACATTCTTTATTTTAGTTTGTATACTCAATACACTCCAACACTTAGCCACTCAACAACATTGCCAATCACACTTATAACCTAAAATGTTGTTAAATCATGGAACTTCCAAGATTTTAGTTTGGCTGAACAACTTCCCAATTTCAAATTTAGTATCGTTACTGGCCCCATCCACTCAACACTTGCCAACCTCACCAATTACACTCGTCACCTTGCATGGTGCCAAGGATAATTTACTGCTAAATTTTAGTTTGATCGAACCACTTCACCAATTTGAAATCTAGCACCTTTGATGTTCATTAATTTTAGCATTTTTTTTAAAGATAGAAACTTTCTTCATTTACGCTAAATTTGGCAACTTTCTTAACTTTATTAAACATCATATTTATATAAGTTGCTAAAATATTTTATTCTGTACATTGGAGATCATAAAAAGTGATTCAGATTGCATTGTTACTACAATGATATGTAAGTTGGAGGTGATACAATGGTGTTTCAAATTGCATTTTTATTGTATGATATAGAGAACAAAGACTACAGTTTCGTTGTAATGATATAGAGGACCAAAAAAAAATAGTTTGAATTTGCCATTTGTTAGTTGGAAGATATAGATAATTTTCAATTAGCTTGAAACTTGTATAAATTTGGGAGACAATTTTATTGTTCAAATAAAAAAAATTTCCTTTAAATTTTACGAATGAATGTGCTATTATATTCCTTTGTATAGTTGGTGACTTAAATCATCAAACAATCAGTTGATATGTATTCGATTTCTTTTAATGAAGAACAAACATCTTAATTTAATGGAAATCTTAATTTAATGGAAGGTTGAGATGTAAGAAGATTTTATTGGAATAGACTTTTTGACCCACATGTATATGGTTTTTTCATGCTTTCAAAAACTCATCTTTCATCCATCTTTAGTTCTTATTTTAATCACAATTGTAGAAGCTTTGAAATAATTATATTCAACTTGTAGATATTATATGTTATACATGGTGAAAATATAGAAATCAATTCATACTTATTTTGAATGGTGAATTTTATTAGGATAAAAGACAATGTAAAATAAAAATATATAACAATTGAAATGTTTTTTTATAAATGAATATAAAATTTAATTTATATTTAAACTAAAGATGATATATTGACTATTATAAATATAATCAATTGACAAAGTGAAAATAAACAACTTTAAGTAAATTATATAGAATAAAATGTTGTAATGTTAATAATAATCAAAAGCTAAGAATGAATATTGGATTAATTTTTAAAAATGAAAGGTCTTTAATCAAATAAAATTAATTAATTTATTGATGACAAACACATTTGGTTGAATACTAAAAAAATATTTCCATAATATATTAGCTTGAATATTTTATATAAATAGTTGTAAACCTAATAAAGTAAATATGAAATATGGATTAATCCTATATAAAATATTAATTTTTTTAATTATATAAAATAATATTTTATATTTAAATTAAAATGAAAAGTCAATTCACAAAGATGGTGCAGGGGTCCCATGCCTACAACTTTTCAACCTATTAAAAAAAATCAATTTTAAAACTCAAAATAAACTATATAACTATTGATGAGATTAATCTATATATTATTTTATGGTGGAATCATGGCAAAGATTTAAGGAATATAGTTACTACCTTTAATTCAATTGATAATTTATGTTACTTGAATTTTGATATATTAAAATTAGGGTTTGAAATTTGCAAGTATCATTTAGTGAATGTAAATCATAAAGAAGTTGGTTAGATAATTTCATCAATTTTAAATATTAAATATTTTAATATTATAGAAATAATTTTAGAAATTTTACTAGATTTTTAACATACTAAAGTTATCCTTTGCCTTTTATTAACTAAAGAAGGTTTAACAACATGTATTAATATTAGGATTTTTCATATAAAGTTTCCTTAAAAACATAGCTTTTAACAATAAAGAAGTTCTTTAGGTTTCTTTTTAACCTAAAATTTTTGTCACTATTAGGGCAATGGTTTGGGGTTTTTCCAAGGTTCAAAATGTGGTGTTTGGTTGTGTGTTAATTCCCTATTGATAAGTGTAGCTCTTGGCTTTACGAGGGGTCATGGTTGGGAGGAGATTGCTTAGCCCTATGCATGGGTCATAGCGGTTTATCATGGTTGGGAGGAGATTGCTTAGCCCTATGCATAGGTCATAGGGGTTTATCATACTACTCATTTAATTTTACCCATGAGGGCTAGGTGGATTAGTAAGAACCTGGGGGTAGCTTGTTTTCAAAGGTAGTAGTCTAATGTGAATCCTCTAAGTGTACGTCAGACTAACAATAACAGTACAAATCCTAAGTGATTGGTGGTTGATAGGGATAAATATTTCCATATTTATATTTATTATCTGTTGAGTTGACATATTTATATGTATTATCCATGGATGATAAAGTTGCTATAAATAATTGGATAAGGTTGCTTATCCAATTGGTGAGGACAATAATATTAAATTAAATAATTATCATCTTCTCCATAATATTTTGGAATGTAATCTATGTGGCAAGTTGATCTTATCCTCGCCACATATTTGCCACCTATGATGGTATTGTAATAGGAATTTAATGCCTATAAATATGTACAGACTTCTCAATGTAATTATTCATATTAAATTTGATATTACAGATTTTAATTATTTCAATATCCGTATCAGTTTGGTATCAAAGCAGTCGTTCTTGCTCCTTTTCTATCCTATGCTACCTAAAAAGAGTCTCTCCCTTGAAAAGATCTCTCAAAGACACAAAGTGATCTTAATGGATATTGAGTCTATTTGTGTTGCCTTGCTAGCAAAAAAAATGGTATCTACTAAAGATGAAGTTCTTCCTACTGAAAAGGAAGAAGATGTTGAAAAAGAAGTAAATTTACCACTCCTTGAAGGGAATGTTCCTGATGTTGTTTCCTTTAATGGTGATCTTGTTTTGTTTGATGCAACTCTAAAAATTGTAGATTCATTTGAGGACTCTCTTAATGAAGCCCACGAAGTTGAAGCTAGCAAGATGCAAATTTTTGATCTATCTTACCATGACATAGAAGAGGAGCTTGTGGCTTCCATGTTGCTTCAATTTATTCTCTGTGGTCCATTGGCTCTACAACCATGGCAACCTCTTTGTGATCCTATCTCCTCAACGATATTGTTGCCATCACTTGCCTTCATCAACAACATAAACTATGGCCCTCAATATTTCTATGGCTCTATCCTCCTCTTCGGATACTCTGTGTTGTTCCTATTTTCTTATGGCCCTACTTTGTGTGCTCTCCAACCAACACGTGCCCCACCATGGCCACCTCCCACAATTTTCTTGTGCAATTTTCTTGTTTTGCTTTCTTGTGCAGTTTTCCTATTCAGTTTTACCTCGTAATATTTTTGGTGGTTGGTGGATCTCTCATAGCCAGATGGTTCGTGACTTTCCTTCCCTTTTGACCGCATTGGAGCCCAATGCTCTTACGGTGGGGAGGAATGATAGGGATAAATATTTCCATATTTATATTTATTATCCGTTGAGTTGCCATATTTATATGTATTATCCATGGATGATAAAGTTACTATAAATAATTGGATAAGGTTGCTTATCCAATTGGTGAGGACAATAATATTAAATTAAATAATTATTATCTTCTCCATAATATTTTGGAATGTAATCTATGTGGCAAGTTGATCTTATCCTGCCACCTATTTGCCACCTATGATGGTATTGTAATAGGAATTTAATGCCTATAAATATGTATAGACTTCTCAATGTAATTATTCATATTAAATTTGATATTACGAATTTTAATTATTTCAATATTCGTATCTATGGTCCCCTTCACATTGGATCAACAATAACAAGGCATAATAGGTTTGATGGAAGCAACCCCTGTGGTTTGAACCTTGCACTTGTTGGTTACTAAAAGTAGTGTGGTTATGATCAACTCTCCTATGTAACCAAAGGAAAACAATAAGTTTAACATGCACACTAATAAAAAAATTGGCATACCAAATGGATGTCCTAAGAGGGACAAACTTTCAAAACTTATAATGCATAGGCATCAATATATAGTTTATGTATTAGAAATTTTGCATAACCTAAATGTATATTATAATACATAGATATCTCTAGTTACATCCTTTATGAGTACAAATAGTTTTCTCATCAATTTTGCCTAATTAACCTAGTAATACTATCAAATAATGAATTAAATATTCGTGATTATAAATATGAGTACATCTCATGTGGCTAGGAGGTTCACCAGGTGGAGCTAGACCTAGTTGTTGGTTAGGGAGATCTCATTTCCATGTGCCTATTTTCTCTAGCTAATGTGGTGAGTTGGGGTGTATCTGATGGCATTGATGGCTCTATAGGTGATAATGTTCACACGCTTAAGGAGGATGGATGTACTATTTTCATTCCTTTTAATATTGATTGGTAGAATATGAAGGATGAGGGACATTCACCTCATGAGCATACCCCCATGATTGACACAATTTAATGCATACTTTTTGTTGTTGTGGTTGGTGATGGGTTTAACCTTGTTTTTGTTATTTTGAGTAATCACTTTCTAACTCAAACTAAGTTAGTGTGACTACCTATTGGGGTGTGCCTACCCACCCATTTTTTTTGTTGTAAAAATTTGTATTTTTAAATTAATTAAAAGTTAGGCCTTTACATTCAAAAAAATCTAAGATCTAATATTCCATTTATCACAATAATATTATGTAAGTATAAGATGTCCATATCTATCAATTCTTTTCTTTTCCTAAAAAAAAATCTATAACTTTCATTTTAGAGTTTAAAAAAATTAAAATGAGATGGATATTTTATACCTTAGGGTATTGCAAGCCTTATAGTGCTATTTTAGTACTTCATTCCTATAACCATTAGTCATATTTCAATATAACATTAATTATCCAAAGATAAAAACTAAACCATAACTTTTATCAAAAGTTGAAAATACAAATAAAAATAAAAAAACTAAAAACTAAAATTTATAGTGTCTCGACAATGATTACATCTGGTAGGATATGAACAACCCTAGGTGGAAATACATCAGAGTACAGGGTTTGAAGCTGAGTTCGAAGAACTTCATAATATTTTAACAAAAAAAATTCTTCCCTCTAGAGAAGATGAGGATCACATTGCTTGGGCCAAGACTAAAAGTGGAGATTTTACGATCAAATCCACCTATAACTTGCTCCTCAACAATGAAGACCAAAAATTTCAACCGAATTTGATCTGGATCAAGGGTTTGATCCCTAAAATGTCTTTTTTCTCATGGTTGGTGATCCAAGGAAAAATTCTTACCATGGAAAATATGTTGACCAAAGATATGGTTATTGCTAACTGATGTCATATGTGCAGGGCTGGGTGGGATTCAACCCAACATTTGTTCCTAGAGTGTTTGGTGGTAGCGTCCATCCTTGATGAAATTTTCTAGGCTTTTAGGATCTCGTGGGTCAAGCCAACTTTAGTTTTTGAAGTGTTCCAACAATGGCCTCAACTATTTGTTAGTCTAAAACTTAAGTACGTTTGGAAAATTTATTGGCACCATTTCCTGTGGCAAATATGGTTAGAAAGGAATCACAGAGATTTTAAGGACACTAGTCATAGCCTTAAAACAATCCTCAATAGAATCCTTGCCTTTGTGAAAGAAAACATTAGTATCCTTGCTGAGGAGAACCGTATAATCCCTCCCTAGGAAAGACAAATTGCTTTAGCCTTAGGTATTGAGGAAAAGCCTTTCATCCCTCTATCCAATCCCATAAATGGGGTCTCTTGGGAGCCACCCCCTAGGGGTTGGTTCAAATTGAACTTTGATGGTGCAGCTAAGGAGAACCCGGGAAGAGCAAGAGCTGGAGGAGTAATCAAAGATCATCAAGGAAACTTGGTTAAGGCCTTCGTTGAACCATTGGGAATTAGAACTAATAATGAGGCGAAAGCTAGAGCCCTTTTGAGAGGGTTAAAAGTTTCCCAGGAGACTCATGAAAATTTGATGATTGAAGGTGATTCCATGAATATCATCAACCTGTTAACCAATGGCAGAAAACCTCCATGGAGGATTGAGGTCGTCATCCATGAGGCAAGGATCCTTTTTACATTAAGATAGGATAGGAGGATTCACCATGTGTTTTGTGAGGCCAACAAAGCGGCTATCAAATTAGCCAATGTGGTATTGATACGGGAAGTTTGATGATGTGGACACAAGGGGTACCACGTGAAGTGGAAGACATTATTAGACATGAAAAACACACTACTAATTAAGGAGAAAGGTGGAAGGGTGTTTTTTTTCCAAGTTTTTCATGATAAGCATAGAGTTTTTTCTCTAAGTCAACTCAAACGGCTATCGCTGTAAGTAATGTTAATTGTCATGTTGAACTGTCTTTCTGCAGTAAGTGTAAGGTGCTATAGGATAACCAACATAATTTTTGAAAAGAATATTCTAAGGATGACTAGGATGCGCAATATCAGCATATGGCTAGATTTTGTATTAGGTTTTGGGTTAACCCGCAAAACCCGGTAATTAATGACGACTTTTATTTACCAAAAAAAAAATTCTACTTGCTAGTTATAAAGGAAAGGAAAATTTATCTTGCCATATATAGAGGAGATCAAGTCCTATTTACATAGATCAATAATTGAATAATATAAATATAGTTTACAATAAAAAATGAATGCATCCTTTAGACATCAAGTTACCTTTGTAGGAATTGTTAAACCATTTATATCTATTAAGACAACCACTTAATGTTACAAAACATATCCAAATCAAGTTTACTTATTTTTCTTTAATTTAAGGTTTTTATATGTTATGATTTTTTTTTTTTTGCTAATATAATTATAGGGATTATAGAGTGCATGTTTTCAAGAAATATTATATAATATAATTGGTACATTTTTAATTAGTCTATTGAAATAATTATACTAATTTTTTTATTTGGACTTGTAATGGGATAACTTATATTCAAGCATGGCATAAAATATATAAAAAACTTATTTTTGAATTTTTATTTGCAATAATCTCTCTCTGATTTTATTTTAAAATTATATTAGCATGTGCTATATTTTCCATTTTTTAAAATAAATTGGTTACAAGATATTGAAATAGGTGTTTATCACAATACAATAATAGTAGATCAAAAATATCAAATTAACAAATATATGATAGTTGTACAAGATTCAAACCCTATTTTGACAACATCAAGTGCCTTGAATATTGAAGACTTTAGTTATTGATTTATCCACTTGAGGATTTTTTAGGTTTTTTGCTCTGCTAGGGTTTGATGAGGAAAGCTGCTTTGCTGGAATTTTTTTGAGACCTATCTGGTGGGCTATGAAGGGATGGCAGTAGTTTTTGGAGGAGGTATGAACAACTGGAGGAATGTAGTGATGGCATCAGGTCCGTCACAGAGCGTGCATGCTAGGGCTGGTATTTCTTTTAAAAATGATTGGAAGGAACAGGATTTTCCATTGCATGCCAGGAATCGCTTGTTAAAGAACAATGGATGTTTGGAACGATGTGAAGCCAGGCCGATTCTAGTGGTTCAACCAGACTCGGTGGCAGAATATGTGGAGTATTTAACCAAACATGCACTTATTGGTAAATTTATGGGCATCCGAATTTCTCTTCCCTTTATGGAGGCTTGGGTTAGGAAGACTTGGAACCCTGAAGGTGATGTGGAGGTGATGTTGAGTGGAAACAACTATTTTATGGTGGTTTTTTCTTGTCTTGTGGATCGTAACAAAGCATTTGAAGGAGGTCCCTATTTTTGTAACCAAGCGAGACTCTTTCTTAAACCATGGCATGTGGGTTTCAACCCATCAGAGGAGCGACCGTCATGGGTTCCGGTGTGGGTTCGGCTTTCATGGCTCCCCTTGGAATTTTGGAGAAAGGACATCTTGCATATGATTGCCCTTCTACTTGGGAAGCCGGTTGGGCCGTCAGGACAGACGTTGGATAAAAAGGTAATATCTGTTGCCCGTATCTGTGTTGAAATTGATTTAAACAATCCTATTCCAGATTCTATTGAAATACAGTTCGGATCAACCACATGGGTTCAAAAACTTAACTATGAAGCTCTTCCATTTTGTTGTCAGATTTTCCATGAATATGGCCACTTACAAAGAAAATGCCCTAAGTTTGTCCTGCCTGTGGCTTCAAATCCTGGGCCCTCTCAAGTTGTACAAAATATGGATAAAGGAAAAGCCCCGATAAAGGAGGGGGATCAGGATAAGGAAGGCTTTGTTACGGTAAAACCTCGGAACAAAGGAAGAAAGGCAAAAAGAGACATTAAGGATAACCGACCAGATGCTCAACTCAATCGTTTTGAAATTCTAGAGAATCTTGATTAGTGCGTGGAGATACCTGAAAAATCACTACCTGTTATAGATATAACAGGACCAAATCAGTTGTCTCTTCATGAGGTGGAACCAAGGGAACTAGATACAGGGGGTTTAAATGAAGAACAAAGGGCTTTGGTTTCGAGTATAGGTGATATGGTTGGCCCTAGCCCTGGAAGTGAAGTTATCTTAGAAAATGGCAAAGATTTAGATGTGCCCTCTCCTACCCAGGCACTGATGCAATCATCCATGGACTGTAAAAATCCTACGGTGCTGGGATTGCAACATAAAATAATTAAAAAAAATGCTTTAGATAAGAATATGAAGGTGGGTTGGAAGAAAGACCAGGATAAAATTAAGTTAATGGGGGAGACTTTGGTAGAGTCAGGTTTGGTGAGAACATTGGACTCCCATTTTTATAACCCCCAAAAATGATTATACTTTCATGGAATGTAAGGGGGTTGAACAACATCCCCAGACAAAAAGCTGTTCATGATTTGATTCGTGTTCATTCTCCGGATGTGGTTTTTATTCAGGACAGAGTATTGATAACTGGGAGAGTCTCCCGTCTGGGGATTCTCAACACCTACGGGAGTTGATCCATAAGGGTGTTCAGACTTCATGTGGTTTATTTTTTTTGGTTTTCTTTGGGAGTTAACCTTGTCTAGTGATTTAGCCTGTCTTGTTGCTTATTTGAGTCCTGGGTGGGGGCTCAGATGTACTTTGTAATCCAAACTTTTTATCAATAAATTTTTACCCCTTTATTTAAAAAAAAAAAAAAGATTCAAACCCTATTTTTTATTTTAAAAATCAAAATATTTAACTAGTTATAAATTAGTTATAAATTAAAAACACTCTCTTATATAAATATTTTGTTCAAGTTTTCAAATCATATTATATAATATAAAATTTACATAGAAAAATATTATCCACTAGAAAACTATGCAACTTCAATGATTTAAAAAAAAAATTATTTGAAATATTTTATTTAAAATGACATACCATATCTTAGTGCAAATGCCATAGATATTTACTTAATAAGTATTACCTTAAAATAAATATTTTTTGCTTTATTTATATATAATATATATAAACTATTTATGCACTATATAAAATTATATTTAGTTATTTAAACTATCTTGAATTTGTCTTAGGAATTTTGATCCAAGGTTTTCCTCCATAAGGTTCATGCTTTAAGTTATTTAAACTTGTGCAATCTATAATATAACTATAAATATCCATATTTATAAATATATTTAATTATATTTTAAATATTAAAATTAGAATGTCAATAGGCACTTCAACTCATAAGAATGGCAAAAATAAATTTCAAATTCTAGTATTTTTTATTATTGTACTTTTATTTTTTTGATGTTATGCACGCATATAGATCTATAATATTATTATAACTCAAAAGTGAAATAGGATTTCATC
The DNA here is from genome assembly GCA_028583015.1 of Wollemia nobilis. Lineage (NCBI taxonomy): Eukaryota > Viridiplantae > Streptophyta > Pinopsida > Araucariales > Araucariaceae > Wollemia > Wollemia nobilis. The sequence continues at coordinate 3,786,669 of JAQPPZ010000754.1, forward strand.
CCTCCAAAAATTTATCAAAATGTCAAACAAATCCAAGTATTTTTTTGGTTAAGAGTAGAGGTAACCATTAGTACGAGGTATTCCCATCATATAGCTTGAGGTCTTCCAAGTGCCTTACTACTAAGCTTGCTATGGATATATTGGCCACTCAGTTACTTGATAGTATCTTGAAAGAGTCAGTGGCACTGACTATAATAGTTGCTAAAATTAAATCCAATGTGTGCCATGAGAATTGCTTTCAATCCTTGGACATTGTTGAGTGCCCTTTATCCTACTATTAATCAATGTCTCTATTGGTCAAATATCTGCCTATAATACAAATCTTATGTTTGTGCACCCTAGACACAACCAATATTGAAAGGTCGAAGGAAAGAGATATCATTCAAGCCAATCTATAGAGAGCTGGCTCCCTTACTATTCCTACATCGATTTTAAGCTTAGAGTTGTGGGAAAGAAATAAAAGTAACAAAAAGAAATGGGAAATATAACCATATGCCAGAAGATGTGGGATTAGGGATACATTAGCAGTAGAAATTCAAATCAAACATTATAACAACATATAACAAAAATAAGGTAAAGAATGCACTTACAATTTCATGAAGATAACTTCCAAATTTACATTCTAGTACTTACTCCCTCACTAGCAATGTTCAAATACAGATTTAGAATTTAAACTTAGCAGATAACATACATGAATATATAATAGAAATGATTAAAGTAGAAAGAGATAATACATATAAACAATTTACAGAATCAGAAGCCCAGATATTTCTATTTACATAGAAAACTTGAAGCGTTTTTCTATAGAATGTCTATCCACCCTATTACATTGAAAATGTGTAGTATTTATAGAAGTTTTCACCTCTATTCATTTAATAAAAAAATATGAAATGTTTATAGATCAAGAACCTTCGTGAAGAAATTCCTCCTTGAAATCATTGAAAATATTTCTTCCGTGACAATGATCCAACTTTTAAGGAAAAACTCCTAGGAAATCAACAAATTCGGGTGTCGATGCACGAAAAACTACAAATATGTTCATTGACTTGATATATCCATTGTTCTTTGGAAGTTTGTCCTTGTCCAAAATGTCTTGGAACTCATGAAAATCACCCTATGATTTTTAATCCTACAACATGAAACCAATAAACATAGCTAGTCTTCACCTCAATCATTAAATTCTCATCATTTGTTTGATCTGAGAGACTTTGAAAAGTCTTATTTGATGCTTGAAAATGATTTCAACCAAAATAGAGTGATGGGTGAAAGCGCTTCATTTAAATTTCATCACTTCATCCTTATTCATGCTTATAGGTGGAGAGAGCACCCATAAAACAATAACCTTTATAATTTAACTCACCCTTCACTTCTGAATCATGCTTTGCATTATTTTTGGTAATTTATCCCAACACAACCCATGACTGATTCATTTTAAAAATATTTTCATTACATTTGCTCCATCATTGTGACAATAGTCAATTTTGAGAAAATCTGAGCAAAAACACCTTATTATATGTCTTTGATTCCATTTTCGATGCTTCGAACTACCTTGAATCATTTCGCCCCTAAAAGGGGTGATTGAGAGCTTCACCTCTCTCATGCGGTGAAAGCGCCATAAAACACTCTCCCCTTAACTTTTTTGAGCGAAAAACAAAATTGCTTTCACGTCGTGCTTCACATAAAATATTTTCTTCTTAAATACACGTTCACCCCAAAAAGAGGTGAAAGACACAATCATCCTTTACCTTGGATGAACGTAGCTTTGATTTTTCCACAACCTATCTTAGAACTCTTCCGCTTTTAATGTTTACCCGAAGTGGAGACAAAAATGCTTGATGCATTTGTAGGACCATTTTCATGTAGCTTCGCCCTTGGGAGGGGTGAATGGGACTTTCACCCCTCACCTAGGGTGAAAGCACTACCATTTTTACTCTCAAATTTGCATAATGACGTGGGGCCCAAAACCTCTGTTCTTTATATGCGTTCACCCAAAGAGAGGGCAAAAGATGTTTTCATCCCTCTCTTGGGGTGAACGAAGCCTTGAATTTTTAAAGCTATCTTGGTGCCTTGCTACCTTTGCATGATGTTCACCTAAAATGAGGGCAAAAACATTATCGTTTCATGAATAGTGCCTTAGTGGGACCCATGGTGCAATGCCTCCGAACTCACCATTGTTGGGCTTTCATCCTAGGGAGAGGCAAAAGAGAGTTTCACCCCTCACATGAGGTGAAAGTCCAATTGAATTTTCAAAGCACTAAATAGGCGAATTGTCTTTTATTTTTTATGATGTTCGTACCAATGTTGGGTGAACGATGCTTTCACCCCTCCTTTGGGGTGAATGCACTCCTTGATATTACCATCACTTCTCAACTTAGGGCCACCATGCGCCTTTCATTTTAAGTATGTTTTCACCCCAATGAGGGGCGAAAGGGAGGGCAAAGTCATATTTGCTGACTTAACATTTTTTTTCTTTCAAATTTACATTTACACCGAAGTGAGGTGAATGGGTTTGTCATTCCACTTTTGGGACGAACATATTTTTACCATTTTTTCAAAAACAAAGCCATCTTCACCCTGAGGAAGGGTGACCAATATTTTCACCATTTTATTTGGGTGAAAATGTTGTTACATCCACTTTTCCCTTAACCTTTAAGCATTTTTTTTGTTGACATCTTCGGGCGATTCCAACTGATTTTTCACACCATTTTCCACAACCAATTTTCCTTGTAACACCCATTATTTTCAGCATGAAACCCATGAAAAAAAAAAGAATAATATTAACACATAAAAATAAACTGCAATACATTATACTAGCCAAAATATTGCAACATAGATTCAATATATTTTACCACTTTTACAAAAAAAAATATTCAACAAAATTTTATCAAAATTTTAATGTGGCATGGTACAAAACTACCAATATTTTTGGTGGCTCTCGAGGTATCCAGCTCGCATGGATACAAGCAATCCCAGGCCTTTATCCATTGGGTTCTTAGTGGTCTACTTTATGGGTTGCCTTGGTTGGTGCTTCTAGTTTGGATGCTTTTTTTTGCCCCTTCTCAAATGCTACCTTCTCAGTCACCACTTGCTCTACTACTACCCATTCTACTACTTCTTGTTCCACTACAGACTGCTCTTCCTGTTCCTTCAAAATTTCATAGGTTATTTCATACACTGTAACTACTTCAACCTAAGCATTTGTGGTAAATGGGTAAGGAACACTGAGCAACTCATAAATGTACCACAAAATATAAGTATCCTCCAATCTAAGGTGCTTATATCTCTATGCTAATTCAAACAAGGACAACTCCATGTGAGTGAATCTCTTCATGAGTGGTAACATTTGTTATTCAATAATTGGCTCCTCCTGCATCTCGATTTTTAATACATCTTGCACAAAATTCTTCCAATATGCTTCTATCTATTCTTTTGGTAGTGTCTCACCCCATTGGTCTGTAAAATCTAGGAATTCCATGTTAGTGAGAGCATCAAAATTAACCATGAAAAAATAATGCTCTCACTCCATCGTGTTAAGGAGTTTCCTACCTTCTCTCACTAAATCCAATCTATGAAAAGAGCCATGTAACATAAACTTGGTGGTAGACCAAGCTCAGTCCATATCACTCATGGGGTGAATACACATATTAGACTGGGCTAGGACTTGGATCTTTACTACCAACTCCAAATATGGCTCTAGCATCTCCTCAGTACTATCCACTACTTGCTATCTTAATTGAATATGTATCTGATCCTCATAGAGGTATTGCAGAACTAGAACTGCTCTCGCTACCAACTTTTCACAACTTTGAGCCAATTGAAGGCGAGCCTCTTTAATTTTCTTCTAAGAAAAGCCCATTAATTTCATAGCCTTATCTACTAATTTATTATGTATGGAATTGAGATGTATCTTTAGTGTCTACGCTTGTTGCTTTATCATATACTTTAGCTTTTGGTGAGTCCCTAACTACTGATGCCATTACTCAATCTCCTTCACTATCTTCTCCTGTTGCACTCTACTTTCCACCAAAGATTCTTCAAGTTTGACAATATTTGCCTCGAAATCATAAAATACCTTCTTGTAATCTTCGTCGTGCAAGTAAATTGAGCTCATATCAACTTGGATATTCCCCATATTTTTAGTAGGATAAATATTCATCAGGTCCTCCATCACGATATCATAGGTGTAATCGCTTGGCATCATTTATCCTTGTGGATTTTAGACTAGAGGAATCATCTTAGTAATGTGAGCCTCAATAGAAACTGGATCAAAGATGACTTTATTAAGTGGCTTAGCTGGAGCAAGCACCTTTTTTTTCCTATGACTCTTTAGCCACCATGAAAAAATGAGATGAGCTCGACTAATATTCTTGGTAATTGGTTATTCGGTCATCACCTTGATCTCAGGCAATACCCACAACTCCAAAAATGGGATGAAGGGGAATAGAGCCTATGGCCAATCTAGCTTGAAGGAATAAGAGAAAACAAAAATTAGAGAAGGAAAAAAAAACTACAGAATGAATGGAAGCACCAGGATCAGCTGTAGTTATACTCACTCTTGGAGGAGCTTGCATACTTACAACTACAGTGGAAGTAGTGACATAAATGGAAGGTGAAGGATGAAAAAATGGATTTGAACCTGATCCAAATGAACTAAAAGAAAGGGAGGTCAAGGAGAGGGGAAGAGAAGAAGGAGAAGTAGTGACTTGTGGGGGAGAGGTAGGAAGTGAAATGGAAATAGAGGGTATACCAAAAAAATGGAAAACATATATAGGAACTTAAGGAAATGAAGTGATAGCCACTACTTTATCTTGAGTAGAAGAAGAGGGAAGAGGAGATGTACCTTCAGGTGCGTGCATCGTGTGGTCCAGTGATGGAGGTGGCTGCGTAACATGTTCCTCTTGTTGCTTCTTTGCTTTTACCTTGATATCTATGATCTCCATATGCTGGTACAATGGCTGCTCTTAAATCAATGGAAGAATCTGATCAATGCTAACTTGAGTAGCTGATACTGGTAGAGAAGGATTAACAACAGTTGTAGCAACTACAATTATGGAAATTATAACAACTAAAACTACAATCGTGGACATAGAAACAATGTTAGTTCTTGGCTTCTTTGTAGCCTTCAGAAAAGGAAGTGCCTCTTCTATGCTTTGCTTCACTAAAAAAAATACCTCATCTACACTCCATTTCAATCGTTGAGATCTTATTTTAAAAACAAATGGTTGTTATTCTTCCTCATGTGTTGCTTCCTCGGTTGCTGGGTGCTCTTATTCAACCATGCTTTCTTTGCTATCATATTTTTGAAAACTTTGAGGTATGACCTTGGAGAAATCAATAGGTTGATAGATGTTGACAAGTTCAACATATGCCTTCGAAAATGCCTTGTCCATATTCAACCCATAGGCAGATGTAACCCTGTGGACCCTCATATTCCACCAATTTACAATTTTTTCCTTAGTCCATGTAGGCAGATGTTATTTCATCAAGAGAAATAGTCGAAGTGGAGGAATGTGATCTTTATGCACTATAGGGTTATATTCGACCTCTTGCTCATAGAAGTTGTACCACGATGGAAGTGACATCATGGCTTCAACATACCACTTCAAATTGTGCCCATAAAAATTATTATAATTTTTCTAGATATCTAGCCATGGGCAGTAAAAAAAATTCTTGGCCTTAATTATTTCTAAAAAATGACCCAATGGGTCATATATCCATGTTTGCAGAAGTTCCACTAGACCCAGGTCTTGAAGCGCCTCTGTGAGTAATCTATTCTGGCCAACCTGGTTCAATTTTATAATTTCGAACTTAAATGGTATCGTGCACGTCGTCCTCTTACCGTACTCTACTCCATAAATATTATTCACATAATCATTCTGGTGCACCATATCCATTGCAAAAACATGCTCGATGGTAAAATATGGAAGTAGGAATGGCTTATCCGTGAAGCCAAAAATTCTTACAACCACACCTTGAGTTAGCAAAAATATATCACCTTTTTTTTCCGTGACAACTACTTCTCTCATTTTCTACAGAACCCTTTCACTCTTGCCGCAAATCAGCTCAATTGCAAGGCCTAAAAATAAGTGGTTAAAATTATAAAATGACTCCCTTCTTGATAGAGTGGGAGTCCACACATAAACTGATAAAACCTTGTTCTCCTTATCAACATGTTTAACTGCAATAAATGAAAATACTGATGTAAATAAAAAAATAAATACCAGACGAGGAAGGATGTATGCTTGAATGATGTTGCTTCTATCGTATTCATATTTTCTAATTGAATATACATTTTTCAATATATAAAATCAGCCTAGTCAAAATAAATCGTGTTGGTACTCACCCTCATCACCGTTGGAGCATAAAAATCCACCTATGATATGCATTGTGCAAATATCACCTATCATTTGTGAATTGTGGAGTCTATAAAGAGACTAGTAATCCATGCCAACATTAAAAATATCCGGGCTCTTAAAATCTAAAAGCTGCTTTGGCAACTTCCCTAGCTGCGGCTCTCGAATTAATTATGCCTCCATAAACTAGTGCATTGTCATAGTAGACATACATATTTATTCTTGTTCATTAATGTGTAGTTTCTTGAAGATCATGTCAGAGGGGGGTTTTAACCCATAGGTAAATGCTTCCCTCACTACGTCGAACGAGATGGAGAAAAGCACATCTCCATTCACACTTCGAATAGCCTTGGTAGCCGGGTTATAAAATCGGGCAATCAACTTCACCAACTCTGGATAAGCATGTGCATGTGTGAAACAATATCAAAATAATTGTGCATAGTATGACACTATTAAAGGGCTCTTTAGAATTAATCCTTGCTTAACTATACATTCCACATTTTGCTAAAGTTTAACCACACCCTTATTTGGTGATAATGTAGTCCTCAATTTTTGCCATTGTGTTAGAGTACGGGTCCAAATCCACATTCTCATTTCTTTGAGATTTCTTGGATTTTTTTTTGCCTTATGATTTCTTTTTCAAATACTTCAGTTCTACGATATCCTTCACTTATACGCTTTTCTTGCCCATCGTGTAAACTTCTGGTAACCTTGAAAATGCTTTGCAATTTTTGCAACCAGAAAGCTTGAAAATGCACAAGCAAAATTTTAAAAAATTAATCTTTGGATGATTTTACCTATTCTATTTATAGAGCATGCCTTCAACTACCCCAGTAAATGCAGTGAATCTCTTTGGAAAATTAAAAAAATATGTGTGTCTTGGTACTGTTGGTCATCAAATCTGCCTAGGAAAGGATTTTGGGTGAGTGTATGCGCCCTAGACCTGGACCAACATTGAAAGGCCGAAGGGAAGAGATGCCCCTCGTGCCAATCTCCGGAGAAAGGCCGGCTCCTATGCTAAACTACTTGGGTGTTTGAAGATAAGGGTGCAGGAAAGAGATAAAAGGAGTGAGGGTTAGAGAAATTGGTGATTTAAGGTGGGAGAGAACAGGAAGCACGATCACTAACTGGCAACTTGAATGGAAGCAAAGAACACCAAGAATAAATGAAAGAAACACAATATCAACCTTCCTATGTATCCTCCAGGCGAGTTTCAGAGTGCAGTCCCCGATCGCACACCGGACGCAGGGTTCAACTTTCTCGGTGTACAAAAGAAGAAAGACAAAAGAATCAAGCACAGCAGGCAGCATAAAAGAGAGCTAATAAGACATTTTTCCACTCCTATGTATCCTTCAGAACGAGTTTCAGGGTACAGTCCCCGATCACACACCGGACGCAGGGTTCAGCATCTCGGTATACAAACGAAGAAAGACAAAAGAATCAAGCACAGAAGGCAGCATAAAAGAGAAGAATTGAGCCCAAAGCTCTTTAGTATTAATCGCAGGACATCAAGTTACAGCGACTTTCTTAGCAGATAGTTCCCCCCTTTTCTATTACAATGCCTGGGTTTTTATAGAGGACCCGGGCCTCTGAGTCATAATTACATAGCAATGAGAAGTACGCCCTCGAGCCCTGAGAATTTGGCTCCCCGAGGCTCTCGTGATCGAGCTCTCAAATCTGTTACCAAAACTGGCAACCGTGACCGGGTCAACCATGGAAAGGTGCATTGATGAGCCGTCTGGACGTCCTTGGTCTCCGGGTGCGGTGCTCGAGTGGCCGCCATGCTCGTCGGGCTCTCCATCATGGCCTGATACTTCATTTTTGATTGCCAAAAATGAGCAGCGAGCTTACCGGGCACGAAAAATTGCATTTATGAGGCACTTGATCGCCTCGAGAAAATACCCGGCTTGGAACGCGTGCCCGTGAAGCGCTTCGCTAAGTTTTCATTCACAACTTCGCTTCGCAATGGTTCTGGGCCGAAGCAAAAACTCCTCTTTGGTTTGTACTTCACAAAATTGAGCTTCGCAAAACTGCTTCGGGGGTGGGGAGTGCCGAAGCATATTTACTTCGCAAAATGGGCCTCTTTGTCCTTGCCACTTCGTTGACAAAATTGCTTCGCTGATGCCTTGGAGAAATACTTCGCTGCGATCCTCTTTCAAAACTGTGGTTCGGGAAGATTTCGGCCGAAGCAATTGTCTTCAAAAGATGTTGCATCCTTTTACTTTGGGTAGAAGTACTTCGCACAAAATTAGCCGAAGCAAATGCTTCGCAATGACTTTTGGCGAAGTAAAAATGATTCGCTGATGGAGGGGCCCGAAGTGAGTGCTTCGACAACTTTCTGGCGAAGTACTTTCAATGCTCTTTCGAGTCCGCTTCGCTAGTTTTCTGGCCGAAGTATTGATGGAAATGCTTCGGGTGCGAAGTAGTTTTCTTGCCTTCTCCTTTGTATTTTACTTCGGCAACGCCGCTTCGCAAAAATATCCCCGAAGTATTTGCTGGAAATGCTTCGGGCCCAAAGTAGTTTTCTTTTTTGCTAACTCACCTCCACTTTCCTTCTTCGATAAAATTGTTCTTTTGGATGTTTCTTCGCTCAACTTTCACCCGAAGTAAATACTTGAAGCGCTTCGGGCCCGAAGTTCCTTTTATCGCTACCCTTGTATTTTACTTCTGATACTACTTCAAAAACTTCTCAGATGAAAATCTCGTAAGCTCTTTCAAACACAAACTACTTCGCAAAACTTTTACCCAAAGTAGTGCTGGAAATGCTTCGGATGTGAAGCTCTTTTCATTTTCCCTTGACGAAGCTCTTTTCTCTAGCTTGTTCGACAGTGAAGTTCTTTCTTTTCTACTTTATATACAAAGGGGTGGCATTGAACCAAAATTGCTACAAATTTTCAAAATAAAAAACAACAAAGAAAAACTTTACAAAATACTGTACAAAATTTGACCCTTTTTTACCCCTTAAGAAATGTGACAAAATTGTCAACATTCTTGGTGGCTCGCGGGGCAACGAGCTCGTCTCGGTGGGAGAACCCTTTAATTTTGATCCATTGGGCCAGAGTCCTTTCCCGATCCTTCTCCTCCTTCCTCTGGGAGTGCTTCCGTAGCTGGTTCTTGTTCTCCTTCTTCTTCTTCTTCTTCCTCCTCTGCTCCTTCGTCTGTTGGCGTGGCCTCCTGCTGTGGTGATGGGACAAGACGGTCATGGATTCTCTTCATGGTTCGGTGAACGTGAGCCCAGACCCCTTTCTGAAATGGTTCTTGGTCTTCGAGTGCCTTGACCAGAACATGGAACCGATCAATCTGCCCTATGTCGGCATGTTTGATTCTTGCACCTAGGTCATTCAGACAAGCCACGATTCTGCAGTGTCTCAGGATGAAGTCGGTGACTTGTCCCTCTGTGACTGGCTCTTCCCACTCATCAATTTTAGAGACGTCACTTTCGAAATGGAGCCACGCCGGCTTAAGTTCTTCCCGGGTGAGAAGGTTCCCATCATCATCTATGAAACTCGGGAAACCCAAAGAAGAAAGGTCTTCGAAGTAACTCATTGATGTGCGCTGCTCCTGCTCAAATATATCTAGGAGGTCCTTCACCTTTTGCACTTTCTTCACCTTGGAGAAGAAAGCACGAACAGTGGCTTGGGCAGTAGACCAATCCCTAGCCGTTCGACTCATAGCAGCGACCTGCAGGTCTTGATATCTAATACTTTGGACCTCAAAGGCAAGCTTGAGTCGCCTCTTGATTTTTTGGATCACCTCATCTACTATTGGTCCCTTCTTAGCAATGGCATGCTGAGCTTCGGTGACATAAATTAAAATCGATAGGGCACTGGAGGCCCGAGATCTGAAACCTTTGAGCAGGTGAGAGCGGATCTCCTTGATTCTACCTTTGTCGAACAGCTCCAGGTTTGCTTTTTCGAACAATTGCTGTTGGGCCTGCAAGATCTTGTTCTCGAGCTCTTTGGCTTTTAGCTCATTTTTGGCCTATTTTTGTGCTTGTTGCTCGGCCGAAGACTGCAATTGTAGAATTTGTTGTTTGAGGGCATGTGTTTCTTTTTTCAACAACTTGCACTATTTCTGTGAATCCTCCAGCTCGGAGCGGATCCTAGCCAGCTCTTCTTCCAACTTGATGTTGGCATTTTCTGCTTCAAACCTGCGCTGATTGGCAATATTTGCATGTGCTCAAAAAGTTTCAACCCTGACATGCATGGATGCGGATTCGTCATCTATATTTAAATGCTCCAGGTCCTTGGTCTTCTCCTGGTAGTCGTAGTCAGCTGGAGTCATTTCATCCAGAGGCTTCTGGACCTTAGGGACCTTCCTAACCTTATGTAACTTTTCGCCCTTCAAGTCGAAAACCGCACATTTTTCAACTTGGGCCAGAGATCGCCCTCTTTTCTTTCTTGCCTCCTTCAACATTTTCTCTGTATTTTGTCGAGCTAGGAGTAGCTTCTCGGCCAGGGGGCGCTCCTTTATTAAAGATAAATCTATTTCAGAAAAGGCCGAATCTCCAGCCAAAGGTGTGAACAAATATAAAGAACTAACGGGGAAAGATTCCCCTGACGGCTCGGAGACGGGTGTAGCAGGGGCTTTGGCAAGCGGGACTATGCTTTGAGCTATGGGAGAGTGGGTTACGGGGCTTGGTGTTGGGACACTACCTTCGCCTTGACTTAGGATTGAAGGAACGGTGGCATGGGTAGGCGAAGTGGTTTCAACGGGCCTGTCCTGGTCAGACGACTCGGGTGGAGTGGAGCTATGCAGGATTGGACTGGCAATGGGCAGTATCTGAGTGGGGGATTGACCTTGTAGGGGATGGAGAGATTGATGAGGACTTTCAATCGGGACTACCGTGGATGCGTCGGAGACCAAGGCGAAGGGAAGAGAGTGCGTACCTGCGTGCCCTCCTGGCAAAGCGGTCGTGGTGACATCTTGGGTGGTTGGCTCTTGTTCCTTTTGGGCTTCAACACTCTCGACCTCCACAACTTCTACTTCGGGGTCTTTCTCTTGTTGGAGGAGTTCCTCCACATCAATGATATCTATTTCAGGGACCGTCTCAGCACTTGGTGGCCCTGCATCCTCAATATTTGCTTCAACCGGGCCTGATGCAGGTGATTCAGCAGGAGTACTTGTAGGCTTTGTGCGAGGGCGCTTTGGGTGGCTCGGAGGCACTTGAATTTGCTCCTGCCTCTTTCTTTTCTTTCTCTCCAATGGTTGCTCTGCCTCTTCGGCACTTGTGTCATGGATTTTCGATGGCTTCTGTGGTAGTGCTGCAGGCGTAGCTTCGGCCCCTACTTCCTTTTCTTCCTTCGAGGCATCCTTAGCTCCTCCTGGGCTTTCGCCTGACCCTGGGGTAGCTGGGGGAACAAAATCCGCAAAGGATATAGACTTCCAGGTTTTGACATTGGTGTCATAAAGAATCGCGAAGTCTTTATCCGATGCTAAGAGTCCATAAGAGTTCACTTTTTGGCGATGGACTCTCATTATCCACCATTCCCGAAGCTTTTCCTCGCTCCAATTCTTTACTTCCTCCTTCAAATCGTCCCTTGCCTTCTTCCAAAATGTGGAGCTTGGAGTCGGGAGGGGGTACTGATCAGGGTCGAACTCGACCTCCATAGGATAGAACTCATGCCATGGAGGCAATGTCCTCATTCTTTCCAAATGCCACTCCAGATCTTTTCCATTGGGGTTATTCCTTTGTTCCACAACTTCGGGGTGAGGGCAGATGTGGAAGTTCTTGAATTTTAAATGATCCCTCATCACGCCCAAAGGATCATAGAGCCATTGCTGAGGAATCTGGAGTAGGCCAAAATCGGCAAGCTTTTCCTCCAGGAAAACGTTCTATTTTAGGGCAAAGACTTCGATTACGCCCATCCTGAAGGGGAAGTCACAGGTATGTGCCCACTTCCGACCATGACCATATACTGCATTTGTAGAGTCGCTCTACCGAGCGACTTCCAATGCGAACTGATATTCGAGAGGGTAGACTGGTAACAGGAAGGGCTTCCCTATGAAGCCGAACAGGCGAATCACCAATCCCTGTGTCAATTGGAAAATGTCCCCCCTTTTTCCCTGCACCACTCTATCTCTCAAACTGAGTGGTACCCGAGGACAAGAACCTTTTAACAGATGCATGGCGGGTCCCAAAAATTGTTGATTAAAAGGATAATAGGACTCTTCCTTCAATAAGAGGGGAGTCCATTGATACATTGGCAGAGGATTTCCATCCTTGCCGCTTGGAGAGATGGCGATATGGGGAAACCGCTTATGAACCTGGTAGAAGTACAACCAGACAAGAAAAGAATAGGGTGCGAAGTACTGGCTTGTTGCTGAATTCTTCATGCTAGTGAGCCTTGTATGCAGGGTTCGGGCCACCCATTCTGCCCAGTCAAAGAAAACTGGGTTGGTGTTCGGCCTTGAAGCGTCAGGGGCATAAAACTCCCCTCTTGAAATGCATTCGGCCAAAGACACCTGCCAGGGCTGTACTGAAGCATCTGTTGACAAGCCCGCCACCCATGCAATGATGGAGAAAATATCGATGTTTTTGAAGGCCTCCAAGGGTAAGGGCATTTGGGGCAGCTTGTTTGAAGGTAGCCCGCTCTTGAGATTCTCATGCAAGAATTTCAATATGTAGTTGTTGGAGGTGAATCTCTCCATTTGTTCGCTTAAGATGACATTGCGAACAGAATAGCCCTTGGGCGGACCCTGCTGTGGTGCGAAGGCTGCTTGTACATCTTCCTTCAGGATGGAAAATAGTTTGTGACCCGAAGCGTCTAACACTTGCCTGGACGCAGGTTGGTAATTCTGTGCGATAGCGTAGATCAGCTCGGGACAATGGTGAGCAGGCGGGGTTAAAAACCAGTAAATCTGGGAGTAATATGCAGTAGCTCTCTTATTTTCTGGGGTGAGTCTGCTTGTCATGAACTCTATGGTGCGTCGGAGATCGGATACACCCTTAGAGAGCTGTGTGTCTCTAATCTTCTCCCACCCATCAATTGGTGGTTCCACAAGTTGTTCTTCTTCTGAGTCGTCCCCTTCTTCCATTGGCTGCTTTTCGGGGCGAGGGGGGAGACTTAGCTTCTTCGGAGTACGCTTTTTCTCTTCCTTGCCCTTCTTTGTTTTTTTGGGGCCTGCAACTTCGGGCTCTTTCCCCTTCTCCTTGGAGTTTTTCTTTCCCATGTTGCAAGTGATAGCGGTAGAGTTCTTGATACAGAGAGCTTTAATGCGAACGGCCAGATGCAAAGGATAGGAGGGTTGCAGAGTATCTGAAGGTTCTTAGTCTAGCTTGAACTGATGGACAAATAACTTCCCTCTTGCTAGGAATTCACGTTTTATAACCTAAAAAGGCAACCACCTGAATTTATGGCACCTACTAAAATTAAATTTACACCTCGGACGGAAGAGGCTACCGTATTCTTAAATTGATTCTGCAACGACGTGGTACACAGGGCTACATGCTTCGATGATTACACTTTGTATTGGAGATGCAACCCGCTGCCACCTCGTACCTTGGTGCGAGCTTTTCCTTTCCCTTTTTCTAACTAAATTACCTCGAGAAGTGCTCCACCACCTTTTGCCTTAAATTCATCCACTTTGTACTCCTTTCAAGGCTATTGTCGGCATGTTCTCCGAGGCACATTTCAAATTCTCCACCTCGCACGTGGTCGGTTCGGTGAAGTGGAACTTAATGTTGAAAATGCTTCACGGTGAACCTTTGGTTCGGACTACCTTTCGATGCTTCGGGCCCGAAGTACTTTCCTCTTTGCCGTGTTGACGCTCTACTTTGCGAAGGTCGCTTACCAAAGCTTTACCCTTTTGAAATTCTTAAGTCTAAAAATGCTTCGGGTGCGAAGCTCTTTTCATGCCTTTGTTTGAATTTTGGTTCGGCCTTTTGAGAGTAACATATTTCACAATGAACCTCCTTGCACCTGCTACTTCGCATCAAAAATCTTCGAAGAGGGTTTGGAAGTGTAGTACTTGGCTTTTGTGATCTTGGAACAGGATGTACATACAAATGCAAATTATATACAAAAGTACATATACACATTTTTTTTTTTTAAAGAGAGAAATCGTGTTTTACTTTAGCGATGAAAAGTCTTCAGATGAAGACCATTGACAGAGATCGGCAAAACTTGGCCATCTGCATCTTTGAGGATGAAAGAATTGGTCGAGTTCACCTTCATAATTTCAAATGGCCCATCCCAAAAGGCGTCCATCTTGTCATGATTCCCAGGCTTGGCTTTCCAGGAGTCCCACTTCCATACCAGATCTCCCACTCTGAATGTGCGATCGGATGATTTCTTCTTGAACCAATCTTGGGTGACCTGAGCATGCTTAGCGAAGTTTTGGTAGGCTTCTTCATGATCTTCCTCTAGTTGTAGCAGCTGAGCTAACCTATTTTCCATTGGGCTAACTCCATCTTCTGCCTCTAACAGCTGTAGTGCAGGGATTTCTACATGGATGGGTAAGATGGCCTCCTTGTCGTAGACCAAGGCATAAGGTGAAGTCTTGATTGACTTCTTGATAGAAATTCGATCGGCCCACAAAGCTTGATCTAGAAGGAGGTGCCAAGTCCTTTTGTTTGTCTCTATGAGCTTTCTTAGCACCCTCAACAGAGTCTTATTGGTGGATTCTGCCAAGCCGTTGCCCTGTGGATAGTAATTGGAGGATACTTTATGATATATCCCATATCTGTAGAGGAATTCATTGATTTTAGCACCTGTGAAGCCAGGGCCATTGTCCATGATGATCGCTTCGGGGATGCCGAACCGGGTGATCAATCCTTCAAGGAAGGCTATGACAGTCTCTTGATCTGCATGCTTTGTAGGAATCGCTTCGGCCCACCTGGTGAAGTAGTCAGTTGCGGTCAGGATGAACTTATGTCCCACGGAGGAGTTCGGTGATATGACCCCTATAAAATCCAACCCCCATTGCTGAAAGGGAGTTTCTACTTGTATCGGATGAAGGGGCATCGAAGCATTTCTGCTTCGGTCGATGAACTTCTGACACTGCTCGCATTTGCGACAAACGGTGAAGGCATCAACGAAGAGTGTGGGCCAATAATAACCCGCTTTGATGATCTTTAGTGTCGTTGTTCTCCCTACGAAGTGACCTCCAGATAGTCCTGAATGGAACTCTCCTAGGACTTTTCTTTTATCATCATCTTTGATGCATTTGAGAAGGACCCCATCAATATTCCTAAAAAATAGGCCTTCGGGGCGCAGAGTGTATCGAGAGGACCGCATCCTGAAATGTCTTCGCTATGAAGCATTTAGATGCGAAGGACAACTGCCAGTGTGGAAGTATTCAACTATTTCACTGACCCAATCTTTCTCGTCCTCTTCCTGGTTAGCGAAGCATTCTTCGACTGGTAAGTCATCCCACTGAGATTCTGTAGCTTCGGCCGCTACGCTCTTCGCTAATTCTTGACACAATGCACGACCGTGAACCAATTTGGTGGGCTTGATCTCAATGTCAAACTCCTGTATCTTGTTCACCCAACCAGCTCTTTTGCTTCCCAATTCTCCTTGGATGATGAAATTGTGCACATCGGGGTGAATGACAAAGACTGTGACCCGACTTTGAGAGATGAACTGTTTGAACTTTCTGAGGGATTTCATTACTGCATGCACCTGACGTTCTATGAAATTATATTTCTCTTCATGGGGATTGATCACTTGGCTCAAAAACGCGATGGGGCGCTCCTCGCCATCTTCCCCCTTTTGTGTCAGGACAACAGCATAGCTTTCGGGCTCCCCTATAGCATATAGGATAAAATCCCTACTGTAATCAGGATTGATCAAGACCGGTGCCTGAGCGATTCGAGCCTTAATCTCTTCGAATGCTTCCTTTCTTTCTTTTGTCCAGCTAAATTTGGTGCCCTTCTTCAGGAGTTGGGACATTGGCTTGATGACTTGGGCGAAGTCAGGGACAAACTTCCTCACGAAGTTGATCTGGTCGAAGAAATATTGAAGTCCTTTCTTGTCTGCTGGGAGTGGGAGCTTCATTAGAGCCTCGGCTCTGTCAGGATCTACAATGAGGCCCTTTTTTGATATCGCATGTCCCAGCAACTTTCCTTCGTTGACTACGAATATGGACTTCTTTGGATTGATCGAGATGCCAAACTCTCGGCATTTTTCGAAAACTTGTTGTATATGTGTGGGGTGATCTTCCCTTCTTCGGGAGAAAATGGTCATGTCATCCAGATAGATGATGATAACCTTATTTAGAAGCTCACCAAAAGCAAGATCCATCGCTCTCTGGAAAGTGGCACCAGCATTCGAAAGGCCAAATGGCATTCGCTGGTAAGCAAATGTCCCCCACTTGGTGGTGAATGTTGTTTTGTGCTGGTCTTCGTCCCTGACCCAGATCTGATTGTATCCAGAAAAACCATCGAGCAGAGAGAAGCGTTGAGCTCCAGCCATCGAGTGCAAGATTTGATCGATTTGTGGGAGAGGATAGTGGTCCTTGAGGGAAGCCTGGTTCAGGTTGCGAAAGTCCACGCATAACCGTATATCTCCGTTCTTTTTTTTGACTGGGACCAGGTTCGCTACCCATGAAGAGTGCTTGATGGGATAAATGATCTTCGCCTCGAGCATCTTCAGGAGTTCGGCCTTCATTAGGACCTCGATCTTAGGATTAACCGGTCTTTGCTTTTGTCGAAAGGGTTTGACCCCCTCCTGCAATTCGATTGTGTGTTGAACCAGCTGCCGATTGTATCCCCTGAGATCTTGATAAGACCAAGCAATTATGTCAGAAAACTTTTTGCACAGATTCTGTATCTGTTCTATCTCTTCTGAAGTGCAGTCGGTTCCAACCTTTATTGCTTTTCCAGGTTCAAGCTCTAAATCCTGATACTGCTTTTCATTGACTTTGATCATGTGAGAGAGGGCTCGATCATTCCGATCAAAGAGGCTTTCAAGGGTGATTAGTCCCTTGGGAACGTGGTTATTCTTCAATTGAATCAGCCCTTCATATTCTCCTTCATCAGAGCTTCTGTCTTCGACTGTGGCGGCTTCTTGGATCATGAAATTTACAATCTGCTCGTCGTTGTCAAAGACTTGCCAATGCAGATCTTTGTCTGGGATAGAGGGTCTGTAGATCATCCTCACAGCTTTGGGCTTGTGCACCATGTCTTCTGTTGGAGAGTACTTGGCTGCGATGGATGCCAGAACATCGGCATGTCGGTTCTTTTCTCGTGGGATTGACTGCAGATTGAGAGATTCAAACTGGTCGAACAGGTCCCATACCCTATTGCGGTATGATTTTAGATAATGCTTCTTTGAGGTACACCTATTTGTGACCTGGTTGCAAACCAGTTCAGAATCTCCGAAGATTTGGAGATGCTTTATGCCTAACTTGTCAACTTTCTTGAGTCCTAGGCATAATGCTTCATATTCTGCTGCATTGTTAGTGCAGCTCCATGTCAACCGGTAGCAATATTCCTTTTGCTCTCCGGAGGGTGAAATTAGAAGAATCCCTGCCCCAGCATCATTTTTACATCGGGCGCCATCGAAGAACAACTTCCATAGTCCTTCTTGGGCACTTGTTCTATTCTCTGGTTGGGAGTGTTTTTTAGGCTTGGCGATCGCATAACACCCTATCTCGGTCTCTACCATGGCATTAAAGTCTGCCAATGAGAACTCATCTTCATAACTTAGTTGCGCAAGAGATTCCTCGACCAGGTCTACCTGCTCTATTTCCTCCACTATTGCATTCACTGGATCGCTGCTTTCTTCTTCGGACATCTTCTGCACAAGAAAGGAAGAAGGCTTTTCATTGTAGATCTTCACCTTCTTTCCTTTGAATGGAATCTCCAGATGAGAGTAATCCATAGACAGATATCCGCCCAGCTTTGCCGTGAATTCCCTTGACAAACACATACTGAAATATGGCTCCAAGTCGACTACCACTACCTCTTGTATGACCGTGATCTGAGGCATCTTATGTAGTCGGATAGGAATGTCCTTGATCACCCCTACAGTCTTCACTGGAGTACCATCCAACTGGAGTACACCTTGGCTGCTTCACGTATATTCCATCCCTATTTCTTCGCAGACTGCTCTTGGCATGACTGTTGTAGCGGCCCAGAGTCGATCATGCAATTATGTACAATATACCCTTCCATTTGTAGAGATAGGTAGAACGGAGGTGGTCTATTCTTCCCCATGATGGATGTGGATAGGGTCTGCACAAGAGCAAGCGGTGCCACCTTTTTTGCTTTAATTGTCTTCAATGATTCTTGCAGTAGGTCTACTTGTCCAGGTAGTTGCAGTGCATCGTACAAGCTGATCTTGGCTGGAATCTTCTTCAACTCCTCTACAATGTTGTATGCCAAGGATTTGAGTGCTTTGGGCTCCTTTCTAGGTTCATATCTTGTGCGATACTGCTCTGTAGCTTCAACTCTTTGCCGCTTAGTCAGTGAAGGAAACTTGAGCTTTTCCTTAGCCTGTTCCTTAGTTTCTACCTGAGGTGGCTCGACAGAGGCCTTTTGAGCCTTTTCTTTGATCGGTGCAGGTGGAGGAGCTTCATTCGGGGCCGAAGTAGATGATTGTCCTTTCTCGGGTCGAACTTGCTCTTTTGAAGGAGCCATCTGAGTAGCATCTACTTCTATTGCCTTCTTTCCTCCTCTGGTAAGCACTGCAACCGGCTCCTCCTCGCCAATTGTCAGGTTCTGACTCATCTGCCTAATGACGTTGACTTGACCGTTATGACTACTGTTTGCCAGCGTTTGTACATAGTGTTGGTGCAGGGTGCAGGTATTCTCTTCATGCGGATCATTGCACGTAGAGCACCAATATACATAATCGAAAGTGCTCGGAGCTTCATCAATCGCAGCATTTCTCGTCGAAGCCTTCCCTTGCTGGACTGCTTGGTCTTTGGTAAGCGCAGGCGTAGGATAAGATCTTCTCGGTAGGAATTCCTGTTGCGCTTGCTTCTTCTTCACAATGGTCATGTCATTGGACAACATCTGAACTGTAGAGTTCAGAGACTGCATCTCCTGCAGAATTTTAGTTTGTATATCATCGACTTTTGGAACGAGTGGCAATGAAGCCATCGTCGGTATTGGAGGAAGGGCGGGGTGTTGAGGTGGTGCTGGTAGTACAGGAAATGCCGAAGAGACAGTGGGCTATGGAGTTGAAAATGTAGGGAAGTGGATTTGTGGAGCGGTGATTTGAGACACGATAGGATTCGGGTTCCAAGATGAGATCGGGAGTGCAGGGGTTGTGGAGATTTGTGAAGTGGCTGCGCTTGCATATTGGAATTGAAGGAATTCGAGAAGTATGGGCGTCGGCATCCTTTGGGGAAGCTTGCCCATAGCTATCAAATCCATTTCTGCCCTCTTGGCTAACTCATACAACTCGGGAAAAGTATTAACGTTAGAATATCTTACCATGAGACTGATATCAGGATTGAAAGCCCGAAGGAAATAGAGTGTTGCAGCTTCGTCGGTTGGTCGAAGTCCAATTGGCACTCTCTGCCAGGTTCGAGCGAACCTAACATTGAAATCTATGATCTCTTCTTGTGGATGTCTCTTGATCGAAGTGAACTGATGTAGGAGAGAGGTAGGATCGGAAGACTCATTGAAGTTTCCCATCATTTGCTCAGCTAACTGGTCCCATCCCGTAATACTACCGGGTGGTAGAGATCTATACCAATAGAGGAGTTTTCCTCTAAGGGAAAGAACCAGAAGCTTTACCATAATTTGCTCTTCTGTAATGTCATGGATCGCCGCCAGAGATATTATGTCCTGGATATGCTCTAGAGCAGTCTTCCCAGTTCCATCGAACGTTGGGATCTTCTTTATGGTAGCAGGCGGCACTTGCCCTTGTCCTGCTAGATTCAGTGGTGACAAAGAATCCCATGCTGGGGACAACCTGGGTGGTTGTGGCTATTGCATTTGCTTTGTTGTTGTTGTTGTTGTTGTGCCATACTTGCTCCTGGATTTTGAGAAACAGGAATTCCCGAAGCTCCCCCTTGATTGCTAATAGGACAACTAATAGGAATGGAGGGACTAGGACGCTTCGGTGAGTTGGGAGGATTGGGAGGAAAACTAGATGATGTACTATCAGAAGTTAGGCCTTGTCTACCAACAGAGGATGTTCCTTGTAACAATGACTCGGGGGTGACCAACCTTGATTGCTCCCCAAAGGCATCAATATCTAGCTCAAAGAACTCGGTTTCCTCTCCTCTATTCTTAACTCTCCATCTCGTTTGCATGAAGGCACAAACTTTTGGTACTGGTCTTTACGACTTAAAGATTCTTGGGTAAACAGAGTCGCCAGATGCTAAGAGTCTTTCAGTAATGAGGGCATCGGTCCTCACTACCACTAGTCAAGTGAGACTGACCGGGTCACATCGAGAACTGGTTAGAACTATTGGCCCCGGTGAAGACGGGTTTGAGATTTAAAATATGGGACCTTGACTGGTTATGGATCTTACTGAGACAGACACAGTCGGTCCCACCGGGCGTGCCAAAAACTGTTGGTCATCAAATCTGCCTAGGAAAGGATTTTGGGTGAGTGTATGCGCCCTAGACCTGGACCAACATTGAAAGGCCGAAGGGAAGAGATGCCCCTCATGCCAATCTTCGGAGAAAGGCCGGCTCCTATACTAAACTACTTGGATGTTTGAAGATAAGGGTGCAGGAAAGAGATAAAAGGAGTGAGGGTTAGAGAAATTGGTGATTTAAGGTGGGAGAGAACAGGAAGCACGATCACTAACTGACAACTTGAATGGAAGCAAAGAACACCAAGAATAAATGAAAGAAACATAATATCAACCTTCCTATGTATCCTCCAGGCGAGTTTTAGAGTGCAGTCCCCGATCGCACACCGAACATAGGGTTCAACTTTCTCGATGTACAAAAGAAGAAAGACAAAAGAATCAAGCACAACAGGCAGCATAAAAGAGAGCTAATAAGACATTTTTCCACTCCTATGTATCCTTCAGAACGAGTTTTAGGGTACAGTCCCTGATCACACACCGGACGCAGGGTTCAACATCTCGGTATACAAACGAAGAAAGACAAAAGAATCAAGCACAGAAGGCAGCATAAAAGAGAAGAATTGAGCCCAAAGCTCTTTAGTATTAATCGCAGGACATCAAGTTACAACAACTTTCTTAGCAGATAGTTCCCCCCTTTTCTATTACAATGCCTAGGTTTTTATAGAGGACCCGGGCCTTTGAGTCATAATTACATAGCAATGAGAAGTACGCCCTCGAGCCCTGAGAATTTGGCTCCCCGAGGCTCTCGTGATCGAGCTCTCAAATCTGTTACCAAAATTGGCAACCGTGATCGGGTCAACCATGGAAAGGTGCATTGATGAGCCGTCTGGACGTCCTTGGTCTCCGGGTGCGGTGCTCGAGTGGCCGCCATGCTCGTCGGGCTCTCCATCATGGCCTGATACTTCGTTTTTGATTGCCAAAAATGAGCAGCGAGCTTACCGGGCATGAAAAATTGCATTTATGAGGCACTTGATCACCTCGGGAAAATACCCGGCTTGGAACGCGTGCCCGTGAAGCGCTTCGCTAAGTTTTCATTCACAACTTCGCTTCGCAATGGTTCGGAGCCGAAGCAAAAACTCCTCTTTGGTTTGTACTTCACAAAATTGAGCTTCGCAAAACTGCTTCGGGGGTGGGGAGTGCCGAAGCATATTTACTTCGCAAAATGGGCCTCTTTGTCCTTGCCACTTCGTTGACAAAATTGCTTCGCCGATGCCTTGGAGAAATACTTCGCTGTGATCCTCTTTCAAAACTGTGGTTCGGGAAGATTTCGGCCGAAGCAATTGTCTTCAAAAGATGTTGCATCCTTTTACTTCGGGTAGAAGTACTTCACGCAAAATTAGCCGAAGCAAATGCTTCGCAATGACTTTTGGCGAAGTAAAAATGATTCGCTGATGGAGGGGCCCGAAGTGAGTGCTTCGACAACTTTCTGGCGAAGTACTTTCAATGCTCTTTCGAGTCCCGCTTCGCTAGTTTTCTGGCCGAAGTGACTGATGGAAATACTTCGGATGCGAAGTAGTTTTCTTGCCTTCTCCTTTGTATTTTACTTCGGCAACGCCGCTTCGCAGAAATCTCTCCCGAAGTATTTGCTGGAAATGCTTCGGGCCCGAAGTAGTTTTCTTGTGTTTGCTAACTCGGACCGCGATCTGGACTTTCCTTCTTCGGCGAAATTGTTCTTTTGGATGCTGCTTCGCTCAACTTTTGCCCGAAGTAAATACTTGAAGCGCTTCGGGCCCGAAGTTCCTTTTATCGCTACCCTTGTATTTTACTTCGGTGATACTACTTCGCAAGAAACTCTACCCGAAGTAGTGTTGAAAATGCTTCGGGTGCGAAGCTCTTTTTCTTCTGAACGCCGCTTCGCTCAACTTTCACCCGAAGTAGCTGCTGGAAACGCTTCGGGCGCGAAGTAGTTTCATTCTCTTTTCTTTGTATTTTACTTCGGTGAAACTACTTCGCAAAACTTTTACCCGAAGTAGTGCTGGAAACGCTTCGGGTGCGAAGCTCTTTTCATTTTCCCTCGGCGAAGCTCTTTTCTCTAGCTTGTTCGGCAGTGAAGTTCTTTCTTTTCTACTTTATATAAAAAACAACAAAGAAAAACTTTACAAAATACTGTACAAAATTTGACCCTTTTTTACCCCTTAAGAAATGTGACAAAATTGTCAACGAGTACCCTCACTTGGTACATTCACCAACGTTTTATCGGGCATTCACCTTCATCTACCACAATAATATTTTTGAAATGTGTGCTTTCGCTATGTTATGCCCTCGAACAGTGTGCGATGGATTCTTAATGGCTACCTTGGAAAAATAAATCTGCCACAAACCAACCAATCAACGTATTTTTGAGAAAACCGAGAAATTTCATCCCTAGAAAATGTAAAAATATTATTTTTTGATAATCCAGGCGAAAACGTTCTTCTTGGGGTGCTCCAAAAGTGTGAAGAAAATTCTACTGGTGCTCAAAAAATCATCACATGCCCAAAAAATATCTGAGGAGCGAAATCGCTTTGGTGGCGCACTTTGTCTCTTCTTATTTTCTCCCTGAAATGCCTTGCACCTGTTTGATTTGATTTCCATGGTGAAACCCTTCTTTTAAAGAAAATACATGTTTTTACTTTCACCTCAATTTAAAAAAGTACTTTTTAAAATCCTTTTCTTTCTTTTTATTTTTTAGAAAAGCTTCTAAATTGGAGCTTTATACTTTGCTTTTCCTTTTTTTTTTGTTTTATTTTTGCCCTCCTCTTTTCTTTTGATAAAAATAAGGCACATGAGGAAATAACTCATTCACCTTTTTTATTATCTTTGAAATTTTATTGAATTATTTTCATGTAGTTTCTCCCCTGTAAGAGGCGAATAGGAGTTTCGCCCTTCACACGGGGTAAAAGCACCGTTGACCATCTTCTGTTTGACTATCATCGCATGTATTTGAAATTACATTCGCTCTAAAGAGAAACACAAGAACATTGCCCCACCTTTGTAGTGATCTTCTTTGGCTTCACATGTGGAGCCCATGATTTGCTTTTGGATGTAAGTGCTATCATCTCAATGAGGGGTGAAAGGGGAGTTTTACCCCTCACTTGGGGTGAAATCCCTTTTATCTTTTCAATCATGGCCTTGGAACTTTTCATTTAGTATTTCTCTCTTTAAAAATGCATGTGCCCCAAAGGGAGGTGAATGGGGCTTTTGCCTCTTCCCTGGGACAAAAACGCTTCCAGATGATTTAATTCCATGATTTTAGAATTGATTCCCACACATTTTTTATTTTGTGCTTGGAATTTCCAACTAAGGCATCTCATTCCCACTTTCATACTTTTGCTTGGTGCCTTCAGATGTTTTTTCTAAAATAATTTTTTCCCTAGGACTTTATGCAAAATAACATCTCCTTTTCCCCCGTAATCCTTTGATTCTGACAATAAATCATATTTTAACCTCAGAGCCTTCAAACCTATTGCAATATTACAATAAAATATTCAAATTCTGCCTAAAACTTATAATGAGTCATAAGAAAGCTATTTTGGGGTGAAATCAATTTTGAGAGAGAGAAAGCATTTAAAAAATAATTTGTATTTCTTGAGGGTAGCTTGGCATTTTTTTTGTTTGCCATATATAAAGCAGTAAAATACTTGCAAAAAATGAAATTTGTACATATTTACATACTTGCACCTCTGATTATATCACTGAAACTAAGCCTTCAAATGAAGGCTGTTAATTGGAATCGAAATATCCAAACCATCCATATCTTGAATATGATACACATTCACTGAATTTACCCCTAAAACTTGAAAAGGACCTTCCCATATCATGTCAAAATTGTGGTGCATCCATGGCTTGAATTTGTTCTCATTCCACTTGAGGACTAGATCTCCAACCTAAAACTTACGTTCTGTCTCTTCTTGCCAAACCACTTCTACATCATTTTAGCGTATTCAGTAAAGCCTCATATGTTTTTTTCTCTCTCCTATTCTAGTTGCAGAAGTTGATCCAAACTTACACTCATTGGATCAAATTCATTATCTTCATCTCTGAACAATTGCAAATTCTAGAAAACTGGAATCTTGATGTTGGTGGGTAAAACTACCTCTTTTCCATCTACTTGGGAGTAAGGAGAAGTTTTAATAGAATTCTTAATTGATATGTGGTCTGCCCATAGATCTTGATTTAACAGCATATGGTAGCTTCTTTTGTTGCTACCAAGTGTTATTTTTAAGATTCGAAGCAAATTTTTGTTCGTGGATTTGGCCAGACTGTTTCCTTGCAGGTAATAATTGGAAGAGGTTTTTAAGTAAATCCCATACCTACTTAAAAATTCGATGATATTTGCACAAATGAATGGAGTTTGATTGTTTGTCACAATGATGTCTGGTACACCGAAACGAATAATTTGTCCTTCGAGGAAGAAGATGATAGTAGCTTGGTCCACTTTCTTGGTTGGAATGGCCTCTACCCACCTGGTAAAGTAATCGGTCACTGTCAAGATATATTTATGATCAATGGATAAATGAGGATCGATAACTCCAATGAAATCCAAGTCCCAATCCTAAAATGGAGCTTCTACCTAGATTGGATGTAAGGGCAGAGATGCATTTTGACTCCTGCCCATGTATCTTTGATAGTTATCATAGATTTTGGCTAACTTTATGTGTATCTATGAAAAGGATAGGCCATAAGTAGCTAGCTTTGATGATCTTCAAGGCCATATGCCTTCCTGCATAATGTCCACCAAACAAGCCAGAGTGAAACTCCTCCAAGATCTTTTATTTTTTTGACTCTTTCACGCATTTGAGGAGTACTCTGTCTATGTTTTTATGGAATAGCCCTCTTGGAAATAGGACATACCTGAGCACCTACAGTCCGAATCTTAATTGTTGTGAGGCATAAATATGTGATGGAAAATTCTCAGATATGAAGAATTCAACAAGATCTTCTATCTAGTCACGGTCGCTTGTAACTTGATTGGTAAGATTACTCTCATCGATAACCTCCTCTTGTGGTGGAGCTAGAGCTCCAAAGACTGCACTTTTGGCCAACTCTTGGTTGGCCAAATTTCCACATTATTTTCCTAAATATTCAAAACCCAGCCTGCTCTTTTATCACCCATTTCTCCTTGAATGATGAAATTCTTGACATCTGGATGAATAACGTAGATGACTGTCTTGTTCTATAAAATAAAATACCAGAATTTCTTAAGAGATTTCATGACCTCATACACTTGCTTCTCAATGAAGTTATATTTTTCTTGGTGTGGAGAAATAAACTGGCTCAAAAAAGTAATTAGTTTTTCATCTCCACCATCTTGTTTCTGTGAGGACAACGACATAAATTTTTTGTTTACCTACTATGTAAAGGATAAAATCCTTCAAATAATCTATATTAATCAGTACTAGCACTTGAATGATTCTCTCCTTGATCTCTTGGAATGCCTGTCTTCTTACTTTTTTCCACTTGAAGTTTGCATTCTTCTTCAGAAGTTCAATCGTTGGCTTTACTACATGTGCGAAATCAGATATAAAATTTTGAATGAAATTGATCTAGCCAAAGAATGACTGTAGATATTTCTTGTTAACTAGAAATGACAATTTCAAAAGCACTTCAGCTCTCACAGGATCAATCACCAGTCCTTCTTATGAAATTACATGGCCCAAGAGTTTTCCCTCTTTGATAGCAAAAATGAACTTCTTCGAGTTAATAAAAATTCCAAATTCTCGATACTTTTTGAACTCTTGCCTTAGATGAGAGACATGTTCTTCTCTGCGATGTGAGAAAGTAATCATGTCATCAAGGTAAATTACAATAACTCAATTCAGCAACTCATTGAAAGCAATATCCATAGCTATCTGAAATGTGGCACCAGCATTGGAAAGACCAAATGGTATCCTTTGATAGGCGAAGGTGCCCCACTTTGTAGTAAATGTTGTTTTGTGATGGTCCTCATCTTTCATCCAGATCTGGTTGTAGCTTGAGAAACCATCAAGCAATAAAAAACTTTGGACTCTAGCGACTACGTGGATAATATGATCAATCTATGGTAGAGGATAGTGATCTTTCAAATATGCTTGGTTCAGATTGTGGAAGTCTACACATAGGCAAATATATCCATTTTTATTTTAAACTAGAACCAAGTTTACCACCCATGTTGAATGCTTGATAGGATAAGTTATTTTTACCTCTAGCATTTTTAGCAACTCTGCTTTCATAAGAACTTAAATTTTTGGATTTACAGGCTAATGTTTCTACAAAAAAGGCTTCACCCCTTATTGTAACTCGATGGTGTGTTGGATTATATTTTTTTCATATCCTTTTAGATCATGTAGCTCTAGGTTATAATGTCAAAATTCTGATAACACAAATTCTTAATATCCTCAAGCTCCTCTGGTGTACAGTCAGTTCTAACTTTGATTACTTTTTTAGGATCCAACTGTATTTCCCTATACTCCTTTGCATACATCTTGATCTTATGTTTCTATGCCCTATCATTTTGATCAAACAAGCTCTCAATAAAAATAAGTTCCCTAGGAATATGGTTACTATTTAGTTGAATCATTTCTTCCATTTCCTCTCCGACCAATATTCTTTCTTCTGCACTAGCAGCTTCCTTAATCAAGAAATTAACTATTTGTTAATCACTATCAAACACCTGCCAATAGAGATTTTTATCAAAAATAAAAAGTCTATAAATCACCCTCACAGTATTTGGTCTTCTGACCACTTTCTCTATGTGAGAGAAATTAGCACCAAGGGAAGCCAAGATATCTTCATGTTTGTTCTGTTCTCGTGATATTGCTTGAACATTTAATGTTGTAAAAGACTCAAACAAATCCCATACCTTGTTGCGGTAGGCCTTTAAATAGTGTTGCTTTGACACATATTTGTTTGTAGTTTGATTAAAAATAATCTCAGAATATCCAAAGATCTACAACTATTTGATTTCCATTTTTTTAGCTTTTTTCAAACCAAGGTACAATGCTTCATATTCAGCGATATTATTTGTTCAACTCCAAGTTAACCGTTACGAGTAAGTATTATGTAACCTCAAAGACAAAACAAGAAAAATACCACCTCCTACACCATTCTTGTATCTTGCACCATCAAAATACAACTTTCATAAATGATCAAAGTTAGGGTCCAGGGAGTCAAAATTTTTTGTTTTTGTCTGATCGGGTTTAGTTATGGTATAACAATCGATATCAGTTTCCACCATCGCATTGAAATCCATTAATGAAAAATCATCTTCTAGGTGAATCTCATAAAGATATTCCTCCATAAAATCTACTTCTTTCACTTCTTATGTCATCATGTTAACTGCCCTAGTGGGATTTTGTTCTTCTTCAAGTCTTTCTATGTGAAAAGTAGAAGGCTTTTTGTTATAAATCTGGATTCTTCTCCCCTTAAATAGAATTTACAAATATGAATAATATAGAGAGAGATACCTTCCTAGATTCACTATAAATTCTCTTGAAAGACACATTCTAAAGTATGCTTCTAGATCAACTACAACCACTTATTGAATAATAGTTTGTGGTATGCTGTGTAGAACAATGGGAATATCCTTAATCACACCTACCATCTTGACTGGGGTTCTATCTAGTTGTAATATGCTTGGATTTCTCCTCATGTATTCCATCCCCATGACCTCACATACTGCCTTTGGCATGATAGTAGTCACGGCATAGGAGTCAATCATACAATTATACACAATTCACCCTTCCATTCTGAGAGATAGAACGAAGGTGGTATGTTCTTACCAGTAGTCGAGGTTGTCAATATCTACACTAACACCATATGGGTGGGATTTTTCTTCTTATAATTCATAGACTTGAGAAACTCCTGTAAGAGATCAACTTGTCCAAGTAACTGTAATGCATCATACAAACTCACCTTTGTAGGGATTCTCTTCATCTCCTCAACAATGTTATAGTTATAAGCACTAGAGCCTTTTTATTCACTAACTGGCTCGTATTTATTTTGGTACTATTGAGTAGCTTCCACCCTTTATTGATTGGTCAATGATGGGTACTTGAGGTGCTCTTTAGCTTGTTCTTTTGCCTCAGTTTGTACTTGAGAGGCTGTAGGCTATGAAGTTGATGCCTTCACTTGCAACTTCTTTTGGGCTTGCGTGGGCAATATATCCTTTAACAAGATAGAATCTTGCGGTTTAGTTGTTGTGCTAGGTGCTTTTGCTTGTGGGTTTACCTTTTTATCTTGTACCTTTTGCTGAGTAGGAACTTTCAGAGGCTCCATTTATTCTAGATTAATACTCACTAGCTTCTTCCTAGCCCTCGTAAGGACTAAAACTTGTTCTAAGGAAGGGACCATTAAATTATGATAAACTTCTATTATCATATTAATTTTTCCACCTACAAATTTTTTTGCTAATATCTATACATAATTCAAATGAACCTTGCATGTATCTTCACCATGAGGATCATTACATGTAGAACACTAATATTCTCGATTCGATGTGCTAGCTTTTTCATTTGCCAATATATTTGTACTCCTTTCGGGATCTTTGCTAGTGGTTGACTATTCTCTGGTAATTTGCAGTATTTGAAATCTTCTTGACCAAAAATAAACTTCAACTTACTTATTATTAATAGTCATAATATCATTTGATATTGTCCTTACTACCAAATTAACAAAATGTATTTCCTGTAATAATTTCATGTAGGGATCGGGATTTGAGGTTGCATATGGCACTGACAACGATAGAGATGTTGGTGGAGTAGAAAATTATAGGAATGGGACTAGGGATGGTAACTACAAAAGAATTGGTGTGGGTAATTATGGAATACTTGGAGCAGGGAGTTGTGGAACGAAAACTAGAGTGATTTGAGGTAGACTTGAGATCCATGAAGGAATAGGATACATGGAAGTCATAGGTTGTAAAAATTCACTAGAATACAAATGCTATGAAATATTAGGGAGAATGAGCATTGTTACCTTTGGAGGCAGCTTACCTATGGCAATCAAATTTACCTCAACATTTTGCACCTACGTGTACAAATATAGAAATGTGTTGACATTGGCTTGTCAGAATACCACACCAATATCGAAGTTGAAGGCTTGGAGATAGTAAAACACAACTTGCTCATGAGTAGGCCATAAACCATTAGGAAATATTTTCCAAATTCGAGAGAACATGAAATTGAAATCCACTATTTCCTCCTATGGGTATCTTTGGATGTTTGTAAATTGATGCAACAAAGAAAAAGGGTCAACTTGCTCATGAAAGTTCTTGATCAAAAATTTTGCCAACTAGTCCCATGTGGTAATAGTAGCGGGTGGCAAGGATCAATACCAATACAACAAATTCCCTCTTAGTGACAACACAAGTAATATTACCATAATATCTTCATATGCAATGCCATGGATTATTTCCAAATAAACCACATCTTAGATATGCTCGTAAGAAGTATTACCAATACCATTAGAGGTTGGCAAAGCCTTCAACGTTGCTTGAGGAACTAGATTCTGTGCTTGTATATTCAAAGCTCTTGAGCTATTCCATGTTAGGAACTACCTTGGTGGCTATGGTTGCTATGGTGGTGGGTTATGTGCTATGTGAACTAGTGTGTGAGGTTGAGGGAGAGGAACACTAGTAGCAGTACTAGTAGGACTCAAAGGGACATAAAACACACCGACTATCTATAAATATGTTGCTACTGATGTATGAGGTGGGGTAGCTAATTTGGGATGTTCTCCTAATTTTTGGGTATCAAGTTCAAAGAAATAAATGGGGTTTTTAGAATTTTTGGCCTTTTTTCTTGTGATCATGAAGTACCTATTTCTTTGACTTCACGTTTGAAGGCTCTTGGGTATAGCTGAGTCACTAGATATTTTAGATTTAACAATACAAAGGTGAACATCAAAACCTTAATATTGCATGTATATATCAATATGAGACTTAGGAGTCCCACTGGGTGTGCCAAAAACTATTGGTTAAATATCTATCTAAAATACAAATCTTATGTTTGTGCACCCTAGACACGGCCAACATTGAAAGGCAAAAGGAAAGTGATGTCCTTCAAGCCAATATCTAGAGAGGGCTGGCTTCCTTACTATTCCTACACCGGTTTTAAGCTTAGAGTTGTGGGAAAGAAATGGGAAATATAGCCACATGCCAGAAGATGTAGGATTGGGGATAGACTAGTAGCAGGAATTCAAATCAAGCATTATAGTAGCATATAATAGAAAGAAGGCAAAGAATCCACTTACGATTTCATGGAGATAACTTCTAGAGTTGTATTCTAGTACTCACTCCCTCACCAAAAGTGTTCAAATCTAGATGCAAAATTTAAACTTAGCAGATATCATACATGAATATATAATAGAAATGATTAAAGTAGAAAGAAATAACATAGAAATCATTTGCAGAATTAGAAGCATAGCTCTTTCTATTTACATAGAAAAATTGAAGTTTTTTTTGCAGAAGGTCTATCCTCCCTATTACATTGAAAATGTGTAGTATTTATAGAGGTTTTTGCCTCTATTCATTTAATAAACAAAAGACAAAATGTTTACAGATCAAGAACCTTCATGAAGAAATTCCCCATTAAAATCCTTGACAATCTTCCTTTCGTGATAGTGATCCAGATTTTAAGGGAAAACTCCTAGAAAATTAGCAAATTCAGGTATCAGTGCACAAAAATCTACAAATATGGTTGTTGAATTGATACCTCCATTGTTTCGTGGAAGTTCGTCCTTGTCCAAAATGTCTTGGAACTCATGAAAATCACCCTGTTATTTTTAATCTTGTAACATGAAACATCAAACATAGTCACTCTTTGCCTCAATCATTAAATTCTCATCATTTGTTTGATATGAGTGCCTTTGAAAAGTCTTCTTTGATGTTTGAAAATTATTTCACATAAAAAAAAGTGATGGGTGAAAGCGCTCCATTTAAATTTCATCATTTCCTCCTTATTCACGCTTCTAGGTGGAGAGAGCACCCATAAAATAGCAAACTTTATAATTTAACTCACCCTTCACTTCTGAATTGTGCTTTACATTATTTATGGTAATTTTACCCAACACACAGTCCACAATGTAATTTATTTTAAAAATATTTTTATTGCATTTTCTCCATCATTGTGCCAATAGTCAATTTTGAGAAAATTTGAGCGAAAACACATTATTATATGCCTTTTATTCTATTTTCGATGCTTCAAACTACCTTGTATCATTTCACCCCTGAAAGGGGTGATTGAGAGCTTTACCTCTATCCTGGGGTAAAACCGCTGTCAAACACTCTCCCCTTAACTTGTTCGAGCAAAAGTTAAAACTGCTTTCGCATTGTGCTTCACATAAAAAAATTTCTTCTTAAATACACATTCACCCCAAAAAGAGGTGAAAGGCACAATCACCCTTTACCTTGGGTGAACGTAGCTTTGATTTTTCCACAACCTATCTTAGAATTCTTCCATTTTTAATGTTTATCCGAAGTGTAGAAAAAAATGCTTGATGTATTCATAGGACCATTTCATGTAGCTTCACCCCTGGGAAGGGCGAATGGGACTTTTACCTCTCACCTAGGGTGAAAGTGCTACCGTTTTTACTCCTTTTAAATTTGCATGCTAACATGGTGCCCAAAACCTTTGTTCTTTATATGCGTTCGCTCGAAGAAAGGGAAAAATGTATTTTTGTCCCTCTCTTGGGGTGAACGAAGCCTTGAATTTTCAAAGCTATTTTTGTGCCTTGCTACCTTTTCATGCCGTTCACCCAAAATGAGGGTAAAAAAATTATCGTTCCATGAATGATACCTTAGTGGGACCCATGGTGCAATACCTCCAAACTCACCATTACTGGGCCTTCATTCCAAGGAGGGGTGAAAGGGAGTTTTATCCCTTGCTTGAGGTGAAAGTCCAGTTGAATGTTCAATGTGTTGATTGGGTGAATTATATTTTATTTTTGATGATGTTTGCCCCAAAGTGGGGTGAAAAATGCTTTCGCACCTCCTTTGGGGCAAACACACTCCTTTCTATTGCCATCACTTATCAACTTTGGGCCACCATGCACATTTCCTTTTAAGTATGTTTTCACCCCAACGAGGGGTGAAAGGGACTTTCGCCCCTCACTTGGGGTCAAGTCATATTTATCAACTTAACATTTTTTTCCCTTTAAAATTTGTATTCACCTCGAAGTGAGGTGAATGGGTTTGTCACCCCAATTTTGGGATAAACACATTTTACCATTTTTTCAAAAACAAAGCCATGTTCACCTGGAGGAAGGACGACAAATATTTTCACCCTTGTCTTGGGGTAAAAAGGCTGATACATCCACTTTTCCATTAACATTTAAGCGCTATTTTTGTTGACATCTTCAGGCGATTCCAATTATTTTTCATACCATTTTCCATAACCAAATTTCCTTGTAACACCCATTATTTCTAGCATGAAACCCATGAAAAATAAGAAGAAGATTAACACATAAAAATGAATTGCAACACATTATACTGGCCAAAATACTACAACATAGATTCAATATATTTTATCGCTTTTAAGAAACAAATAATATTCAACAAATTTTCATCAAAATTTTAATGTGGTATGGTACAAAACTTTAAATAGAATCTTATGGTGCTAACCTGGATTAAGATAGGTATTACCTTTCATCTACAAAAATTCTAT
Organism: Wollemia nobilis; assembly: GCA_028583015.1. NCBI lineage: Eukaryota > Viridiplantae > Streptophyta > Pinopsida > Araucariales > Araucariaceae > Wollemia > Wollemia nobilis. The sequence goes on from JAQPPZ010000754.1 coordinate 3,820,144, forward strand.
GCTACTCATCTAATTTGTAATTGTGGTTCTCAATTTTTCCTATAAGAAGATAAGGTCACAAAGGACCAACTTACCTTTAGACTACACTCCATATCTAGGGATCATGCATATTTATGGGTAAGATATGCTTAAGGATGTTTGGAAGAGGAATCAAACCATTTATATGTTTGTATGGCATTAAATCTCAATGAGATTATTGTGGACTTCTATTCTTTCTATTACCCTTATAAACCTTACAATAACTCAATTTAATTGGATGTATGCTACCTTGCTCCTCATCCATTGGATTCCCAAGCTGATGTAATATGATGGAGAATTATATTAACTATAGCTAGGTGAAAGGTAGGCCCTTGGGAATAGATTGACTTGGAACTTGAATTTCAAATAGAAACTGCTTGAATATTTTTTAATCCCTTGTTATGCTTCTCTTTTTCCATGGACTCATCTAAATATATTTGGTTCAAATATTGTTGAGATGTATTACGTTATATGGTACATGCTAATATAATCCTATGGTACCTTCATGGTACATTTGTAAATATGTAACTTATTATGGTCAAGTCATTATGTTAGAGTGTGAGTTATATTTCCCTTTTTATGTAAGTGTAAATGTGTAAGAAACGCACAAGTGTCATGTAAGAAAGAATGTGCACAAGTGTCTTGTATGTAAGAGTGCACAAATATAATGTAAGGATGTACACAAGTGTTCTAGATTAGAAGTGCATGTAGGACTCCATGAGTTTGAAGTATTTGACCAAAAAATAAAGAGAATAAAAAGTTCAAAAAAAAATTAGCAGCAACAAAAAACACAACAATTTTTGTAGCAGCGCATAAAAGTATGAATTTGAGGGACCAAAGTTGATCAAAATTTGATAAAATTTTGGAATTGAATTCTACATAAAAATACCATTCCAATAGTGTATCACATGCAAAATGGAGTTGTAAAACAAAAGTAATGAGCTTTGAAAGTTGACTTCAGGTTTCAAAAAAATACGGACACAAACATGTATTTCAGAAAATGAATGGAATAAAATATTTTTTTTTGGCATTAAAAACAAAATTAGAAGTGTTAAAATACTTTTTCCACAATATTCTTTAGTTATTTCACACTATTGTATATTTACAAGAGATAAAATGATGTTACGACACTTGATTTCACATTCTAGGTAGTCCAACAGTCATAGTGACTCTTCAAGGCCTATAGAAACTTTTGGGATTCTTAAAATTTGTGGGAAAACTTTTGCTTTTGTATTTTTCTTAGTCAACATTAATGTAATAACCCCAAAAAATAGCTACAAGAAAAACATAAGAAAAGAAAAGATAATTTTTTTAAAATTAAGTTACGAAGAGAGATTCATAAACCCATAACCAACATTTGAATTATCTAAGGTTTTAAGTTTACTAAATTTCTTAAATTTCCTATTGAGTTACATCTCACTCAATACCCTACATAATTCGATATGTGTAGGCATATTACATGTTACTACATATAAGATTATCCATATCATCATTCTTGATGATCTAAAATTATCACCTTTAGTATAGTCGAAGGAATACGCCCATCACCATACCATACACAAGTATATCTATGTAGGTATGCTATGCATATTATGAGTTAAGCTATCCATTTCATCTTCATGATGAGCTATCTTAAATTTGATGTAATCGATCAGTTTACTTAGTTACCATCACCCTAAGGGGTATCAATCCCTTAGGTCCCTTCTATGTTCACCCTAAGAGGTCTCAATCTCTTAGGTCACTTTCTAGGTTCACCCTAAGATCTCATTTTATTAGGTTACTTTTATGTTTAGCAATAAGACAAGAATAAATCTATTTACTTAAAAAATCAAGGAACAAAATCTATAAAGCAATAAGAAGTACTTGAAACAACATTTAGATGAAGATAACCATTAAACAAAAGAGAAAGCTAGATAACAAAGCATAGATAAATCATAACAGTAAATTAAAGATACATTTCCCATTCATTCAATAAATTATTACATAAATCCAAGCATGGTAAAACCTCCATACTCTTAAAAGAATAAAGTAATACATCATATTCATCTAGGAAATTTTTTCTACAATTCTAGTCTATTTGAGCATAAGTAAATTACTACAGTTATAAATCAAACTTGTGCATTGGTTCCAACTACCTCTTTGGTACTCCTTCCTTTCCATAGTTCATTTGAGGATAGTAGGGGATTAGGGAAACCCATGGTTCTATGAAAGACATACATCTAAATACATCTACCATTAACATTAAACTAGTGCATTTACCATTTACTTTACCAAATTGCAACTATACAAATTTAACTAAAGCATCCATGATCTCATAAGAATATTCTCATTTCCATTCTTATCTCTCATCAACTCTAAGAGAGTCATTCAACAATTACAAATAGATCACAAGTCTAGCTTTAATAAAATCATTGCAAAAACCATTATTTCAAATAACTAAGGTTTCATTCCTTAATTAAACAAATAATCTACATTCCTTTTTATTTGACTTAATTAAAGTCCCATTCCTTTAATTAACCAAATAAACACCATTCATTTAATTAAATTAATCAAAGTCTCATACCTTTAATTAACCAATTAAACTATATTGCCTTATTCAAATAATCAAAGTCCCATTCCTTTAACTATTTGAAATAAACCATTTTATTCCTTTATTCAAATAATTAAAGTCCTATACATTTAACTGCTTAAATAAACCATTTTCTTCCTCTATTCAAATAATCAAAGTCTCATATCTTTAACTATTTAAATAAACAATTTTTTCTTCTATTCAAATAATCAAAGTCCCATACCTTTAACTATTTAAATAAACCATTTTTCTCTATTCAAATAATCAAAGTCCCATACCTTTAACTATTTAAATAAACCATTTTTCTCTATTCAAATAATCAAAGTCCCATACCTTTAACTATTTAAATAAACCATTTTTCCTCTATTCAAATAATCAAAGTCCCATACCTTTAACTATTTAAATAAACCATTTTCTTTCTCTATTCAAATAATCAAAATCCCATACCTTTAACTATTTAAATAAATTATTTTTTCCTTTATTCAAATAATCAAAGTCCCAATCAAGTGGCATTAGATCAATCGGTTAGATTCCTCAACATTTAAGGAGGCCAAGGTTTAAATCTTTCCAAGCAATACATGGATAATATCCAAGATTTTTTATAATACCACTATGTGATGATGATGTAATATGGGTAGGGCCCATTTCAATCCCATGTAACCAATTGAAAAAATAATAATAAATGTCTCATACCTTTAACTATTTAAATAAACCATATACCTTTCTATAATATAGTCTAGTTTAGTTAAAAAAATATTATGTCATTTCACTATAGTATAACTAGTTGTTATAAACTAAAGATTATATCATTTCTCTTTTAATATAACCAACTATTATAAACTAAATATTATATTATTATTATTTTAATATAACCAACTGTTATAAACTAAAGATTATATCATCTATTTTAATATAACCTAATGTTATAAACGAAAGATTATATCATTTATCTTTTAATATAACCAACTATTATAAATTAAATATTATATCATTTATCTTTTAATATAACCAATTGTTATAAATTAAAAGGGTTACAAGAAGAAACAAAAAAACAAACCGACGATCAATTAACCAGGCAAGGGGTGATTCCAAAAACACCATATATTTCTAAAGGGGTGACATGACTACGGTAATAGGGGGTAAAACCACACCGTGACCACTACTATCTAGGATACCTATAGGTTTACAATAGTGGCCCACTTTGGCTAGGTAGATAACATGTCTCCTTGCTCGTAGGGAGATGTTGAATTCCAAAGAGAAGCCATGACCAACCCTAAACAACCGATCCATGTCATGGATAACTTAAAGAAAAAATTTCCTTACGTCGTCTAGAGCAGTGATAGTCTAAAATAGTGAGCATAGTTAGGAGGAAAGGCAACACTCTTAACTGGGTATGCGGTAAATAAGATCATAAAAAAAATTAGAGAGGTAACAATTAAATATCACCAGGTCAAGTCTAAAATATTTAATATCTTTGGAGCACCGCCACAACCATAGTAAGCTCTGAAGTACATCACTAGCTAATGTAGATAGCTACTGAGATACAAGATAACCAATCACTAGGTAGATCAAGGAGATTTCAATTATACCAAGGCATGGGCAACCCAACTAAACTTCAAAGGGAGCATTTCAAAAAGGATGATGCCCATTCTTATTCTAAGTAAATAAAGAACATCAAAACCCCATAAAAAATAACAAACCCTGCTATTTACCCCAATGGAAATGAATGTCCCACACCCATTTATCAACAAAATCTACTATAGGGTATGGTAAACCAACCTATGAATCTTAAACTTGGTTTCATCTTTGAGGCATTGTTATTTCAACCTATTCACTAGTTCTATGCTTCTTTTTTCTTTCTCCATCGCAATGATGAATTATCCCACCATATTCTCCATTTTATTATCTTTTTATTCTTCCACCAGCAATGAGTTCCTTTCTATACCTCAATCTTGTCTCTCATTAACTCCACCTGCCTGCCATTACTCATCTTTTCTCTTACTATTCGTAGGGTAGGAGATTTTTTTGTTTTTTATTATATTTTCCTTGTTTCGAAATCCTATCATAAATGAAATTCCTTCTCATGGTTGGTAAGAAAATTCTATTATTATTTATAATAGATCTTTATTAACTATTTAAATAAAACTCTATTATTATTTAAATTAGATCTTTATTATCTATTTAAATAAAACTCTATTATTATTTAAATTAGATATTTCTATATATATATATATATATATATAGGTTCTTCACTAGCAACATGTTATCCTTTTAGCAATTCAGAGAATTCAAAGGCAACCAAACTTATGCATATTTTCCAAATCAGTGATGCAACAAGTTATGAAGTAAAAGACAACAAATTATATGCAATAAACAAAGTGGAAATATTTCCATCAATCCAATCACCCGTCTTATCCAGATATTTACAGTAGCTACTAGGCTATCAACTAAGGCTCTAGGTGACTAGCTATTGACGATTATCCCTAAACCGCTAATGCATACCTATATGAGGGTAGTCATCCATGTTACCCCTGAGTTGTATTAATCATCACTTCCTCAACCTCAAGTATCCCATTTCTGGTGGATGACCCTATTTCTTCCACCTAAGAGCGTACATGATCCTTCACATTGACAATCTATCAATTACTAGTATCATGTTCTTCAAATCTAAATAAATCTAATCATTGTATAATCATTCATTTGCAAGAAAAATAAGTATCAAATTACTATTGATCATTACATAGTTTTTCCATGTTATAAGTCCTACCAAGGAGGGTCATGACATACTACTCCCTTGGGACTAAACATAATCTTGGGTGTTTTCTATTTTATAAAAATATAAATTATTACATTATAGTTTCAAAAAATAATGAAAAATGATTTTGCACGTCCTCTACTTTTTCCAAGTGGTATTTCTTTCAAAAATATGGTCCCACTAGACCTTACATTGTTCAAGAGTCTAGTTCCACATAGACTTAGAAAAAAACTCAAGAATATTCACCAAAATTACTTAAATAGCTTTTGGGTTTGCCATCCACAATCTAGAAACATTCCATACATGTTCAGGGTTAGCAACATATTTCCTAAGCAAGGATATGTGGAAGGTGTCATGGATCTTTGATAAGTTAGGTGGTAAGGCAAGTCAATATGCCAACGGGCTAATATTTTTAGTGATCTTAAAGGGTTCCACAAATCAAGGATTCAACTTTATGGATTTTATAGCACTCTTCATCAGTTTAACCCTTTAAAATACATTATCTCCTATAGAATACTACCTTGGAGTTATTTTTAGATTAGCATAATTTTTATATTGATCAGTTACTTCTTTAAGTCTTTATTTAATCACTTTCAATTGATACTCCATTTCTTTGACCATATCTGACCCAATGACAACTCGATATTCTAGGTTATTCCAAGATAATGGTATTCTACAGTTCCATCCATATAAGGCATTAAAAGGAGCCATCCCTAGAGAGGAGTGATATCCATTATTGTAGGTGAACTTCACAAGGTGTAGATAGTCTTCCCAATGATACTTTTGATCTATGCAGTGCATGTGGAGTATGTCTTCACGTACTTGGTTTACTCTTTTTCTTTGACGATCTATCTCAGGATGGTATGCCGAGCTTATATTTAATTTTGTGCCAATTGCATGATGTAGGGCTTTCTAGAATTCAAAAGTAAATATGGAATCCCTATCCATAATTATTATTTTAGGAAACCCATGAAATCAAAATACTGCTTTAGCAAATCTATTAGCCACTACCTAAGCATCATCCTTGATTTTCCTTGGTATGAAATGTGAAAACTTAGTCAATCTATCAACTATTACAAGTATTGCATCATGTTGATACCTGATATTGGGTAAATCTAATATAAATTCCATAGATAACCTACCATTTTTACGTAGGTACATCATATGGATTCAATTATCCTGTAGGATGCTTGAATTCAACCTTAACCTTCAAGGCATCGAACCACAAAATCGATGATATACTTCTTCATTCCTATCCAGAAGAATGTCCTTTTCATGTTTTCCCTCATTTTGTCCCTCTAGGATGAGCTAAATAAGGGGGTCTATGGGTTTATTGCATTATTAGATTCCTTAGATCGCCTATTTTTGGTATGGTGATCCTATATTTGTAGCACAAAATGTCATATTTTATGCTAAATTCCTTATTACCTTAGGGTATATGCTCATCTTAGCCCAAATTTTCTAGCAATACTTATTGTGATATTTCTCCTATCTCACTTGATCCATTATATTTATGTGACTCTAGTTTATGGTTGTTATGTGTTTCCTTCTGCATAAGGCATCAAAAATATTATTCTCTTTCACCTTTATATACTCAACCTAAAAATTATATTCAACAAGAAACTCAATCCATCTTCTCTATCTCGCATTGAGTATAGGCTAGGTAAATATATACCTCAATTTTTTATGGTCAATTTTCAATTCAAAGGGTCTTCCTACTAGATAATGGCACCGAACCTTTAGAGCGTACACTACTACAACTAGCTCTAAGTCATGCGTAGCATTATTAACTTCATGCTTCTTAAACTTCCTTGAAATGTATGCTACTACTAACTCTTCTCGAAAGAGTACTCCTAACCCTTCTAGTGATGCATCCATGCATACTAAAAATTTCCCTTGATGATTTGGAATCTTCAATATTGGTGTCATAGTGAGTTTATGTTTTAGCAAGGCAAAGGTAGCTTCAAAATTTTATGACCATTTCAATTCCTTTCCATTTATCTGAAGGTTAGTTGTTGTTGTACTCTTAGAGTAATCCTTTATGCAACATCTATAGTATCCCATCATCCCTATGAAGCTTCACACTTTTTTTACATTGGTAGGGGGTGGTCAATTCAAAATAGCTTCAATATTCTCTAGGTCTACTGCAACCCCTTATGTAGATATAATTTACCCAATATATCGTAGCTTCGACACATAAAAATTACTTTTTTCTAGATTTCCATAGATTTGATTCTCCCTTAGAAACTCTAACATGATATTGAGATGTTTATCATGCTCCTCCTTGTCTTAAGAGTATAATAAGATATCATATAAAAATACGAGGAAAAATTGATCTAGATGCTTCTAAACACACTGTTCATTAGACTCATAAATGTAGTTGGGGTATTAGTTAGTCCAAAGTGTAGGATTGTAAAATCATAATGCCCATACCTAGTTTTGAATTCCATTTTGTGAATGTCTTCCTCACGTATTCTTAATTTATGATACCCTAATTTTAGATCAATATTTATGAATACTATGGCATCCCTTAGTTGGTCAAAAATATCTTTGATTCTAGGTAAAGGATATTGGTTCTTGATTGTAGCCTTGTTAAGCATTCTGTAGTCAATACATAATATTAATGAACCATCATTTTTAATAAATAAAACTAGTGCACCCCAAGGTGACACACTTGGTTTTATTAATCCCTTCTCCAATAGCCCTTGTAGTTGTACCTGTAATTATTACATATCAATAAGATTCATCCTATATGGATATTTATGGATAGGTTCCACTCCTAGAATAATTTCAATGGTAAAATTAAATTCTCGCATAGGGGGAAGTCCAAGTAAATCCTCAAGAAACACATCCTTAAAATCCTATAAAATTGGGTGTTTCTCAAACACTTCTCTTTTTTGATCTTCTCCAACTTCATTGAGTTTTATGATATAGACTATCCCTCCATTCTTGATGAATTTATTCAATTGCATAGCTAACAACATATGGGGTTTGAATACCCCCTACTCACTATGAATTCTCAGTATTTCCTTACCTTTTTTTGAAGACTCAATTCATCTATCTTAGAAATTGATCAAGGCATTATGGGCCTATAACCAGTCCATCCCTAGGATCACATTAAAAGTATAAAGTGGAGTTACATACAAATAACCTTCAATGGAACCACTAGTTAAAGTAATCTTTTCCATTGGAAAAAATTGGTTTACTTAGTAGTTTTACCCAAAACCATACTCAACCTTCCACCCTTGGGGTAAGTATCCTATCATTTTCGGCATATCCATGGCTAAATTAGATGAAATAAAACTATTTTTAGATCCACTATCAATTAAAATTTTAACTTATTTACTAAATATTTAACCTTTCATAAGCAATAGAATAGCTTGCCCTTCTAGCTTCTAGTTTTTAATTGTAGCGTAAATTCGATGCACGGGTTGCTTTCCCTTGGAACTAGATGTACTCGGTCCTGGTTGATGTAGATAATGACTAGCTTAGTGAGGGCCCCTAAAATTATAACACCCATTCTTGGGTCCCTTATGATTTTTAGGTTTTTGTTCCCCTGCCTTACTTGTTGGGGCTGAAGTTTATGGTTTTAGAGGTTGAGGTTTAACATGTTTGGAATTGTTGTTGGTTTTCTTTTGGAATTTCTTCTTAAATCTTATCTAACTTTTATTATTTCCCTTCTCATATTTCAATGAATTCTTGGCTTTTAGACCTTGTTCTTGTTCCTATTTCAATAATTCTTGACTATTCCTTTTGCTAAGTGCTTGCTGATCTTTCTCAAACATGACATACTAGTTGAATTGTAAGTCACATTCTACCTTTTTAGCTAGGTCATACATCTTCTATAGTGACTTGGGTTCATGCATGTTTACATCATGTACCACTATTGATTCTAATTTGAGAATGAACTTGTGAATTCTCATCTTCTCATCATAAGAAAGTACATACCTTAGTGATCGTACCAAATTTTTCTAATATATCTCCATAGTTTTGGTTCCTTGTCGAAGGTTGGCAAAATCCTCAAACTTAATGCATAAAAATTTTCTGTGAGGAACCTCTTTTTAAATATTACAACAAAATATTTCTTTTTAATGTCAACATGTTCGATCTTATTCTTATCATAATAAGTTTCCCACCAATATAAAGCAACCCATTCTAGGTAGATAGTGGCCCAAACTGTTCAAGTTCCTGGGGAATAGCCATTCACTGTAAAATAAACTTCTAATTCCTTTAATTATGATTTAACTACATCCCATCACATTCTCCATCAAACTTAGTGATGCAAATATTTTTCAGATCCTTAGCCAGTTCTTTTTCCAAAAGAGCTCTGGATTCTAAGTATTTTGCAGTTAGTCCATTGGATTGGCTAATCTTTAAACATCTAGCTTGTAAATTTTGATTCACAATGGTTTCCAATATTTATTTTATTTGATCCTGCATGGTAGCAATCATAGTAGTGAGGTTTTCTACCTCTCTATTGGAATTTTTGGGATCCTCATCCTGAATTCTTTCTTCAACATTACTCTATCGAGTCTGCATAGTTGAAGGTGTAGGTCTCTATTTTTAAGCCTCAGGTGCCATTTATCCTGATGATAACCAATAAGATAAGGTTAGGGTATAGTTACACCTTTGAATTTAACTACTAGTGCAAGCCATAATACATAGGTCTCTTGCTAAAAACATCACTGGAAGTCCTTACTTATTATAAGTAAGGTCTCGCTCTTGGAGTTAATCCCCATTAGATTCTATTAAGCAGGGGATTCTAGGTCTTCATAACTTTTGCTTAAAATGTAAGCAAGCCTACATAGAAAGACATACAAATTCCTAAAACACATTAAGAAGCTCTATCATCTCATACCTAGAGCTCTGATACTAGATGTAATGACCCCTAAAACTAGCTAGAAGAAAAATATAAGAAAATAAAATAATTTTTTAAATTAATTTACGAAGAGGGATTCATAAACCACTAACTGAAATTTGGTTTATCTAAGATTTTAATTTTACTAAGTTTCCCAACTTTTCTATTGAGTTACATCTCATTCAATACCCCATACAAGTCCATATGTGTAGGCATATTATGCGTTATTGCAAATGAGCTTATCTATCTCATCATTATTGATGAGCTAAATTTATCACCTTTAGTATAGTCAAAGATATACATCCATCACCATACCATACACAAGTCTATCTGTGTAGGTATGCTATGCATATTGTGAGTTAAGCTATCCATATCATCTTCATGATGATATATCTTAACTCTAATGTAATCAATTATTTTACTTAGTTACCATCACCCTAAGGGGGTCTCAATCCCTTAGGTCCCTTCTATGTTCACCCTAAGAGGTCTCAATCTCTTAGGTCACTTTCTAGGTTCACCCTAAGATCTCATTTTCTTAGGTTACTTTTATGTTTAGCAAGAAGACAAGAATGACTCTATTTACTTAATCAATCAAGGAAAAAAATCCATAAAGCAATAAGAAGTACTTAGAAAGGAAACAACATTTAGATGAAGATAACCATTAAACAAAAGAGAAATCTAGATAACAAAGCATAAATAAATCATAACGGTAAATTAAAGATACATTTCCCATTCATTCAATAAATTATTACATAAGGAGATTGTAGAGAATACGTAATGGAGATTGTAGAAAATATGAGATGGATATTGCAGAGAATAATATAGACAAAGATACAATGGTAGGGGATTTGAATGATAAGTAAATATTGTCCTTCCAAGAGACCCTCACGTGCTCCAAACTGTCTTCTTTAGGGTATGCATTTGGAGAAAAATCATCAAGTCCAGTTGGCTTTGTTATGATTGGGATTTTTAGAGCTACAAAAGTGAATGGTTGTCTTGAACGAGCTCTAGATAGGCCTATCCTGGTGATTCAACTAGATTCAATTACAGAGGATGTTGAATACCTAGCTAATAATACCTTAATTTACAGATTTTTAGGAATTTGGGTCCCTCTCATTTCATTGGAATCTTGGGCTTGAAAAGTATGGAATCCGGTTGGAGATATGGAGATCATGCTGGGGGAATAATTTTTCATGGTTTTTTTCTCTTGCATGGAGGATTAGTAAAATATTTTTTGAAAGAGGGCCTCATTTTTATAAATAGGTTGGCTTCTTTATTAAGCCTTGGCATGTGGGATTTAACCTTGAGAGGAAATTCCATCACAGGTTCTATTTTGGGTTTGACTCCCTTGGTTACCTCTGGAGTTTTGGTGGAACAATATTATTCACATGATTGTGCTATTTATGGGGAAGCTGGGTACTTCTCAAAAAATGATGGATAAAAAGGTAGTTTCTTGTACCTGTGTTTGTGTTGAAATAGATTTAAATAAGCCTTTGCCAAATTCTATGAATTTTTTTTTGGATCCTCTTCTTGGATTCAACAGTTGGACTATGAAACCCTTCTATTTTGATGTTGTTTGTGTCATGCATATGGACACCTTTAGATAAAATACCCAAAATTACCTGGGAATTTATCATCTAAGCCTAAGCCTCCTAAGAAAGATAGTGGGATAGATAAAGAGAAAGCTCCTAAGCAGAATAATGGATCTTTTGAGGGGAAATATCCAATGCAGGATAGTGGGACTGATAAGGAGGGTTTCATTCCTATTAATTCCTACAATAAATGTAGGGGTTTGAAGAGATCCATTAATGAGAGGCAAGTTGATGGGTTACATAATAGATTTGATGCTTTGGATGACTTGGACCAATTTTTTGGGATTAATCTGTAAAGGGATCTATCTATTGCTCAGATGGATACTAATAAGTATCTGGGTAATGTGATTGTTCTAGTTTTGGTGAATTGTGTGACACAGACTATTGAGAAAAACCAGATTTCTATTTCTTTTGAGAAAAATATGGTTGTTTAGGAGGATGGTGTTATGGCATATGATCTACTACTGGATGATTTGGTGGGTTTCAATCATGGAAAATTTTCTAAGGTGAGTTCTATGCTAAGATTGCATCAAAATAATTTTAAAAAGGGGTACCTAAAAAGTATTCTAAGGTGGGTAGGAAGAAAGATGTGGAGAAAATTAAACTTGAGGGGAAGTCCTTGGTTGAGTCAGGATTGGTTAGGCCTCATGAATATCACTTTTACACCCCTCATAAATGATTGTTTTATATTGGAATGTGAGGGGATTGAATAGCATCCTTTGGTAAAAAGCTATTCGTGAGTTGATTAAGTTGCATAAGCCTGATATTGTTTTTCTACAAGAGTTAAAATTATCAGTTTATTGTTTGTTTAGTATTACTTTCAAATTGTGGCTTCATGGTCAATGTTAGTGTATTGGTACCTAGGGCAGTGCTGGAGGTATTGTTAGCTTTTGGAATCCGTAAAAGCTCTCATATATGATGGGTTTCTAATATATTTTCTCTCTCTATGGTTGCTTCTTGTAAGGAGTCTAATGAAGCGGTCTTATTAACTAATTTTTATGCCCCCTCTAATATTTTGGGAAATTTATCTTTAGAATCATATTCGGGTGGTGCGATTAATGGTTCCTCACTATCCTTGGATTGTTGCTGGAGACTTTAATGGTATCACCAGTTTGGAGGAGAAAAGAGTTGGTGTGGGTTCTCTTGGATAGACGTCTTTGAACCTTAATGATAATATCATTTTCTTAAACCTTGTGGATATTAAACCTAGAAATGGTATGTTGGAGAAACAAGAGATGTAGTATTGAGGCTATTTCTGAGAGATTGGATCGTTTTATGGTTTATCCTTTTTGGATAAGTAATAATTGGCTTTAAATTTTAGTTTATAGGAAATATTGCTTTAAATTTTAGTTAATGTGGATTTGGAAGTCTTCTCTGCATGAATTAATGCGAGTTTTGTGGTTACAGGGTAGGCCTGCTCATGGAACTGCTATGTTCTATTTTGTTAAGAGTCTCCAGTATATGAAATATTAGATTAAGAAGTGGTATATGCAGAGTTTTGATAATATTTTTAGGGCTAAGTTGGTTGCTCAAGAGAAGTTAGATGCTATTATAAGACATATTAGGGATTATGGCCTCACAAAGAGAACTCTTAAAGAGGAATATGATGCTCTTAAGGAGTTAGTTGAGTCAGAATTGAGGAAGGAAATTTATTGTAAACAGAAGGCTAGAATTGATTGGTTGCAGGAAGGAGACAAAAATATTGCTTTCTTTTTCAATTCGATAAAGCTATAAGGTATGATAATGTGATTTCTTCTCTTATTTATTCTCTTGGGGTCCAGTTGATTGCTACTCAAGATATTTAAAGGAAGGTTGTAAGGTTTTTTCCTCTTTGTATTCCGAGGATTTTCCCTTGGCGGTTGCTAAATAAAATAGAATTTTGGATTGTATTCCTTCATTTGTCACTGCTGAGATGAATGAGTTGCTCATGAGACCTGTTTCAATCAAAGAGTTGGAGGGTATTGTTTTCCAAATGAAGAAAGGGAAAGCCTCGGGGTCTAATGGATTTCTTATGGATTTTTTCTAAGAATTCTAGAATATTATAAAATTGGACCTTCTGTAAGTTGTAATAGAGTCTTTCAAAACTAAACAAATATTGAGAGATATGAATTCTACCTTCTTGGTGCTTATTCCTAAGTGGTAAGAAGCCAATTCTCTGGATATTTTTAGACCTATTGCACAATGTAATGTGGTGTAGAAAATTATCTCCAAGTTGATTGTTGAGAGACTTAAGCCTTGGCTCTGTAAGGTTATTTATGATGAACATGGAGGTTATGTGGTAAGTAGACAAATCCTTGATGGTGTGTCTATTGATGTTGAGACCATTCATTCTATGGGAATTTATAAATAAAAGCTATGTTTATAAAATTGGATATGGCTAAAGCTTATGATAGGGTTAAATAGTATTTCTTAAGTAAAATTCTCCTTGATTTTAGCTTTGAATCCAATTGGGTTAGTTGGGTGATGAGATGTATTACGTCGCCATCCTATTTTGTCCTTTTTAATTGTGAACCTTCTACTTTGTTTCAGGATTCGAGAGGTCTCTGTAAGGAGGATCCTTTATCTCAATATTTGTTTATTATTATGGCTAAGGGTTTGGGTAGGCTTCTCAAATCACATATCAATCAAGGATTTATTCATGGTTAGAGGTGGGGTAATAGTTTACCTGAGTATTCTCATCTTCAATTTGTGGATGATACTACTATGATGGATATTGCCTCTATTAGGGAAGAAACTAATTTTATAATATCTTTGGATATTTATTTGGTTGCTTTAGGGTAGAATATAAATGAGGGAAAATCCTCCATCCTCTTTTTTAATACTAATCCTCTTATACAGGTTAAAATTTCTCAGATTCTTTGGTTTTAGATTGGAGTTCTTCTTTTAACTTATTTGGGAATTCCTCTTTATGTGGGCCCTCTACCTTGAGGCATCTGGAATAATAGTTTGGATAAATTTTGAGCTAAAGTCTCATATTGGACTATTAAGTGGCTTTATTTTTTTGGTAGAGTGCTACTTATTAAGTCAGTGGTTCAAGCTTCATGTATTTATCGATGCATGATTCAGGTTACTCCTGCTAGTTTTATTCATGATCTTGAATCTCTGTCAAGAATATTTTTATGGATTGGAAATTTGGAGTCTTCAAAATGGAGTTTGGTTAAGTGGGAGACTATTTTTAGACCAAAACAAGAAGGTGGTTTGGGTCTTCCTTTGACTTCTCTTTCTGGTCAAGCATTGCAACCAAGCTTTATTGGAGATGGTGCATTTATCAAGACCATGCTTGGGCTAAGATTATTTCCTTAAATTACCTAAATGGGATTGAGGGCTCTAAGATACCTAGATACATTTTTTTTGGTAAAGGATATTTGATATGGAACACCCTTAAGAAGAGGGCTACTCTTGTTAAGCAAGGATTGTTTTGGATTTGTCTCAAAGGCTCAAAGGCTCTTTTATGGCATGATTTTTGGGATAGTTTCCCTAAAATTTTATCTATGTTTCCTCATATTCAGGAGCTATGTAATTTTTTCTTGGCTACTGGTTGGTACAGGGTGATGGATTATAAATTTTCCAAAAGAGATGGGTAGGTGGAGGTATTTCAGTGGAAACATCCTAGATATTGGCTAGTAGGTGATTTTGTTCAGGATAGAGAAGAGTTGGCTCCTATTTTATCTACTAGGGAGTTCTCTTCTTTACAGGATGATGATGTTTTAGCTTGGGTTTCAGATCCTAGAGGGGTTTTCTCGATGGCTTCTAGTTACCGTGTTTTAGATAGACAACATTTTGAGGATGAGTTCCTTGCTGGAAACGGGTTTAGAATAAGTTTTACTAGCCCAAATACAATTTCCATTTGTGGTTGGATACTAGTAACATATGTATTACCTGGGATAATATCCAAAAGATATGTTTTTAGGGCCCTTCATTTTGTTTCATTTGTGAATATAGTGATGAATATTTAGGGTATTTGCTCTTACAGTGTTCGTTTGCACGAGAAATTTGGTATCTTTGGTGGAGGGTGTGAAAACAGTCTTTTTCTCATGCCTCTTATCTTGTTGAGTTTTGAAGGAGTTTAGAAAGACCTCATGCTAAGGATTTTTTATTCAAGTTGCGTGGAGTATTGGGCCCTCATGTATTATATGGCATATTTGGCTTGAAAGAAATCGAAGAATTTTTCAAGGTAGAAAGTTAATTGTTTATTAGATTTATCAAAATATTATTGGTATGATCCAAGAAACCATTTCTTCTAAATGTCATATCAGTATTCCTTTGAAAAATTCTGAGATTTTGATGATGCAAGATCCGGGTTTAGTGGAGAATGGACCTCATCCTTCTTTATAGGTTGGGAGGAGAGGCCTCAATCAAAAAGTATAGAGAGATGGTAGATGGCATTCTCTGCCTCGAGGGGTGTTTAATATTAATATTGATGGCTCTTCTAGAGGTAATCTTGGGTATGCAAGTATTGGTGGTGTTGGGAGAGATAGTAGTGATGCAACTATTTTTATCTTGTTATAAGGGGAAGCAAAATAATAATTATATGGAGGTCCTTACTATTCATTTTGCTTTGGAAAATGGTTATGCTCTAGGATGGCAGAAGATAATCTGTGAGTCAGAATCTTATATTATTATTAATTTTTTGAAGACTCATAATATTTCTAATGTTCATTGGTAGCTAGCATTAGTGGCTTGGTAGATCATTCAAATTTTTTGGCATCTAGATTTTATTTCCTTTGTTCATATTCCTAGGGAATGGAATGGTATGGTTGATTTCCTAAAAAAATGGGCTTCTGAGTTTCTAGAAGACTAGAATATTAGGGAATGGGATCAGCTCCCATTGGATTGTTCTTGCAATCTTGTTAATTTACGTATTGCAGATATGTATGGTTGAGTTTGTTGTTTGTTGGGTGTCTTTTGGTTGGGTGCTCGATGATTTTGGGGGTCTCTTTCTTGTGGCCCTTGTAAGGGTTATTGTTTTGGGATTATTTGTTTCTTGTATGGTTTTATTGATTCAATAATTTTTTACCAACATATAAAAAAAATTACATAAATCCAAGCATGGTAAAATCTCCTTCATATTCATCTAGGGGTTTTCTCCCTCCAATTATAGTCTATTTGAGCATAAATAAACTAATACAGTTATAAATAAAATTGGTGAATTATTTCTAACTACCTCTTTGGTCCTCCTTCCTTTCCATCATTCATTTTAGGATAGTAGGGTATTAGGGCAACCCATGGTTCTATGAAAGGCATGCATCTAAATGCATCTACTAGTAACATGAAACTAGTGCATTTACCATTTACTTTACCAAATTGCAACTATAAAAATTTAACTAAAGCATCCAACCATCTATTGTTTAGTTGATCTCATAAGAATATTCTCATTTCCATTCTTATCTCTCATCAACTCTAAGAGAGTCATTCAAATATTACAAATAGATCATAAGTCTAGCTTTAATAAAATCATTGTAAAAGCCATTATTTCAAATAACTAAGCTTTAATTTACTTTTTATTTGAGTTAATTAAAGTCCTATTCATTTAATTAACCAAATAAACACCATTCATTAGATTAAATTAATCAAAGTACCATACCTTTAATTAACCAATTAAATGGATGAAATCTATGCTATGAGCTTTGATAGTGAAAATGGAAGCAACAACAAAAAGGGTGAATTAAGGTGATGGCACAAGCAACAACTTTGATGATGGCATTGGTGGTATCATGGATAGCAACGGGTTAGAAGGAGCTGATCTAAATCAAGAGATTAAGGATCTCTCTATCCACCTAAAATTTTTAGAAGGAAACTCCATGGTGGTTCACAAGTAAAAATATGATTTTGGGTCCACTACTCTTCTTACTGGTGGATCTCTTTATTGTGGGGTGATAACGAAGAAAACTATTTTAGGATCTATGAGCTATGGCATAGTGTTTAGAACTGACTCATCGATGGATTGTGAATCCTATTGGACCAGGGAAGAAAGGTATCTTTACCAAATGAAGTTGATCCTTCAGCAATGACTACAATAGGTGGATCGAGAGAGGTAGCTCCCAATTACTTTGCTTATATGGTCAAATTTAAATCAAACCCTAGTCCACCCACAATGAAAAGGGTTGACCTATATCCCTCTTATGGTAATATTTATATCCCTTACAAAATCATGTCTTCCATGGTCACTTGTAACTCCAACTCATTGGTGGGTAAGTTCATGGATTCATGGCCAGGTATAGAATCCATTCAAAAATAGGCCCACTCCTCTTGGTGGCCCCTTGGTTCCATGGATCTTGTAGCACTCTTGAGGGGCTTATTTTTATCAGGTTGAAAAATCCTACTAATTCTCAATTAATACTCATAAGAGGACTATGGTTCTTCAGTCAAAGAGGGTGTTTCCTACAAAAATGGGGTGTGGATTTTGACCCATCCACTCAGAATATCAACTTCAGTCGAGTTTGGATTTCCCTCCTAGGACCACTGATCTAGTTTTAGAATGAAGATATCCTCTAGGGTATTGCAAGGAATATTAGGGAGCTCATCACTTTTGATCCTCCCACTCAAATGGGGTTCCACATGATCCATGCCTAGATGTGCATCAATGAAAATTTGGATTCGATCCTCCTATCTTTGATGAATATTATCTCAAAGGTTTGTAATTTATCCCAAGTTATTGAATACAAAAATAAACATACTTTTTGTGACTTCTATTTCAATAAAGGCCATATTCGTTCCCAATGCCCTATAGTCCCAAAGCTACCTTATATTTAAGGTCATAATCATCCTAAATATGTTCCTCTCCACTCCTCTATCTCCGTTATACCACTCCCCCCTCTAATCCGTAGTTGGAGACTTGCCCATCCCCTAGAACTATTGGTCAAACTCTAGTAGAAGGATTTTATGCTCCTCCTTTACCAAATGCTCCCCCTTTGTTAAATATTATTTTATCTCATCCTCATAGTCCCTCCATCCTGATATCCAACCATTTTCATCATTATTTATCGATGATGCCACCACGATCCTCACTAACCCAACCTTTACCCATCCCAAAAGCCCTCCCCCTTCTCCTAAGAGTCTCTCAGGCTCCCCTAGTGACATTCCAGTCTCCTCCAATCCTTTCTCTCCTAGTCCTCCCCCTGAACTGTACCCAAAGGAAGATTTACATTGATTTGGGCTCTAGGGAAAAATGAGGCTATACTTATGCTTAGAATATCAAAAATAAAGAAGTTTCAGATGATATTACGAATAGCACATAACACACCCTATAAGGTAAAGCTTTGGAAATACCAGTTAAAAATAGATCCAAATTTTCCCTTCCTCTTGGGAGAGGGAAGAGAACATCTTCAAGAGTTTCTAAATGAAGATCATCTCATGGAACATGAGAGGTCTCCATGGTCAAAATAAGAAATTCTTGGTTAAGTCCATGAGGAGAGACTTAAGACCCACCATATTTCTTCTGCAAGAAACTAAGTTGGATTCTCAGAGTACCACTTGCATCTCCAAATTTATTTGGAAATATTTTGAATATCTTTTTAGTTCGAACAACAGAGCTTTAGGTGGACTATTATGTATGTGGGATCCTATAAAATTTAAAGGGACTTTTCTATATGTAGAAGATAATTACATTAATGTCATGTTTATCAACAAAGAGGATGGTTACCATTGAGTTCTTTCAAACATCTATGCTACCAACTTCCTATCTAGGAGGAATCTCTTATGGAATTATCTCATCCAACTAAAGGAAGTTTTATCTTCAAAGGCTTAGATGCTGGTAGGGGACTTTAACTCCTCTTTGTTCCCAAATGACAAAAAAGAGGGATCCCAAATTATTGGTAATTCATACTAGCACTTTGCAACATTTGTGGATGACAATGAACTTATGAATATTAATCTTAGGGGGCAAGATTTACCTAGAGCAACCGTAGGAAAGGGGACCAACTCATTTAGATTCACCTTGACCACTTTATCATCTCAACCAATGCTATCCCTAAGTTTGGTGACACTATCCTGCAATCGTTGCCCAAGATTGGATCAACCACAATCCCCTAATTTTGGATAACTCCTCTCAGGTTTATCCCTTCAATTCACCTTTCAGATTTGAATCTATGTTGCTTCAATACCTACACCTCAAATATCTAATCTCCCTATGGTGGTCTCACAAGTTTATTGGATCTCCAACCTTCCATATTAACAACAAACTTTAGTATATCAAATTCAATCTAAAAAAATGGAACAAAGAGGTATTCAAAAATATCTTCCACAAAAACCACCAGATTTAGTCTCAACTCACTAGTATAGATCTCCTAATACAACAGGATAATCCTGAACCACCCTTCAAGACACAAAAAATATCCTTCTGATTGATTTCCATAACATCCTTAGAAGTAAAGAAATTTTTTGGAAACATCAAATTTTTTCATGTCACCACCATAAGAAATAAAGGGTGTAACAAAATAAAGGAGCTCATCCAACAGAATGGGGAAGTAACAACTGATCTCTCTAAAATTAGGGAAGAAGACACCAATTTTTTTTGAAGACTTGCTTGGTCCTAGTCTCGAGTGTGATTTCCAAATATTCGAGGCCCTTCTCTAGAACATCCCAAGGCTGGTCATGCCAAAACATAACCAAATACTGATCAATATACTCTTAGCTAAAGAAGTCTAATTTGCTATTTTTTATGCAATGTGGAAAAGACCCAGGTCCAGATGGTTTTCCTCCCATTTTCTTCCACCAGTTTTGGGATATTATGGGTGAGGATGTAGTTTTAGACATTCAGTATATGCAACAGAGTAAGGAGATCCCCAAATATGTCAACTCCACTTTCCTGGCCCTCATTCCTAAGGTCAAAAAGACCTGTAACCTCATTGATTTTTTTCCTACCAGCCTTTGTAATGTCCTCTATGCAATTCTCACCAAAGCCCTGGGTAACATAATCAAACCCATTCTCCCCCACATCATTGCTTCTCACCAAGGCAACTCTATTCAAGTGAGGCTTATCATAGACAACATCATCACCATCCATAAAATTATCTATTCTATGTCTAAAAGTAGCAAGACTGGGTTTCTTCTAAAGCTTGACATGAAAAAGGATTTTAACAGAGTTTCTTGGAATTTTTTGTTCTTCATCCTCTCTAGGTCTGGTTTCCATCCTGAGTGGATTGCTCTCATAAATGAATGTATTTATACTACCATTTTTTTTCTAGTTAATGTCTCTCCTACAAGATATTTTAAAATCTTCAAAGGGCTAAGATTGGGTGACCCCCTCTCTCCTTTCCTTTTCATAATTGTTGCTGAATCTTTAGGTAGAATCCTCACCTTTATGTGTTCCAAAGGAGATATCTCTGGTTTTAATCCTGCGTCCTCCATTTTGCCCATATCCCACCAGAAGTTTATTAATGACACTATCCTGTCCATCCTTACCTCTATCCCCCAAGCCCACTCTATAAAATTTATCCTACTATCCTTTGAGGTTGTTGCTGGTCAAAAAGTCAATTTCAAAAGCAATATCTACTTCATTAACACCCCTTCTAGACGCCAAGCCTGCATTTATTCTATCTTTGAATGCACCATCATTGAGCTCCCTACCACATATTTAGGATTTCCTCTCTTTGAAGGCCCCTAAAAAATTCTCTAAAATTTTGTCATTGACTGCATTTAGAAAAAACTAGCTAGTTGGAAAGGAAGCCTTCTCAGTCAAGCAGGCAAGGCTACCCTTGTTAAAGCCACCATCCAAAGCATCCCAATTTTTTTCTTCTCCATATTCTAGATTTTGACTGAAGTCTATAATAAAATTGAGCAACTAAAAAGGAATTTTTTATGGTATGGATCAGAGATGAAACAACGTATTCACTTGGTTGCATAGGATCAGGTTTGCTCATGAAAGGATCAAGGTGGCATTGGAATTTAGAAGGTTTGCAATATGAATCTAGCCCTCATTGACAAGAAATGATGGAGATTTCTTACCAACGAGAACTCCTTATGGATTTTCATCATGAAAGAAAAATACCTCTGCCACAACAAAAAATTCTTAGAGGACCCTTATCCCATCTATGACTTGACAACTTGGAATTCCATTCCTAATTCTAAAGAGATTCTCAAGAAAGGTATATATTGGAAATTAGGTAACAGTGTAAAGATCAAATTTTGGGAGGATATCTGGCTTGGTGACTACCCCTTGTAGGATCGTGTAGACCTCATCTTATTAAAACCTGTCATCAACTCTCTGTTCAGTTCTATGGTATGCCATTTTTTTCACCATAATTGCAATTCCTAGAAGTCGATCCCTATTGTTGGTCTGTCCAATGAGCAAAGTTAATCTACCTTCATTCTGTTCAATCTATCGTGTCTTTATGTCATACCTAGTCTTCCCTTTGAGGATGCAATCCTTTCAACTCCCACTAGCAATGGCCTTTTCACTATCAAGTATACATACACCCTCACTGACAAACCTTCATCTCCTTAGTTTCCTTCCACACTCATTTGGAAAAAAATCTCACCCCTAAAGTAAGTTTCTTTTTCTAGCTTGCTATTCAAGATAAGATCCTTACCATATAGAACCTCTATCTTCATGGATTTTATAAACCCAATCACTATTATTTGTGTCTCCAATATTACAAGTCTACCCACCATATCTTCCTATATTACCCCTTCTCCCATTCCATTTTATCATCCCTATTATGCTATGTTAGCATTAACTAGGTACCGCTCACCTTCCTTAGTGACCTGTGTGTTCAATGGTCCAATAATTTCAAAGGATCTCATCTCAAAGTGTTTTGGTCCTTATATCTTCCTCACCTCTTCTGGAAGGTTTGGCATAAGCATAACTCCCACACTTTTAATGAGTCAAAACATGATACTTGTTACGTGCTAGACAAAATCCTTCATGTTGCTATTGAGATTTTTTCCATTACTTATGATCATGGTGACTTTGAATCCAATGCTAAAGTTTTGTTAGCCTCTTCTCTTAAGATTCCTAGTTGTAATCTCTATTCCCTGTCTCCTAAGGTTGATTGATCGCATGTCAAATGGTATCCTCCTTCTATAGGTTTTCTCAAATTGAATTTTGATGGAGCCACCAAAGGAAATACTTGGTCTCCTAGATGATGAGTGTCGTCAACTCTTCATCATTTAATCATTATGTGTCAATCCAGGGCGGTGTCCAAGGCTATATACGAAAGCAGGGGTTAACAGACTGATTTTTAGTTCATCTAGATCATGGCCTTATTCATGGAACAGTTAGTGTTTTGGGGGTGTCAGGTGTCCCTTTTAATCTCCTAGAAACTAAAACTGAGTGCCTACTTATCCTTGCATAATTGAAATTCACACAGTTGCAGGAAAAGCAAATCTGAACTATTGCAGAATTGAAAATGACAGAATTTAATTGACAGAATTTAAAATAACAAAATTGAAATCACAGAATTAACTATAACAACAATGAAACTTTTCAGAATTGAAACTTCACACCTGCAGAAAATGAAACCTAAGACAATGATGAAATTCAAAGGTTGGTAAGCAAATATTGCAAATCTGTAGCAAACTGAATTAACAAGAAATTCTCTGATGCAAACTGGAAATACAGACTGGAAATGCTGAAGCTGAAACAGAAAATGTTATGCTATAAAATCTATTCTAGATGACTTAACTATAATGCATTCATGTGCCACATGCTAGATGAAGTTTAATTCAATATTAACTATGCAAAAAGTTGTCAGATTCTTGTTGACCTACTGTAGCAAGAAATTAGCAGAACTCTAGCAGGAATAATCCCTCTTCTGGGCCTGGAAGTGGCCCTTGCTTCCTGAACCAAAAGAGGGGAAGAGTACTTGTTCTACACTATCAAATCTTCACACTGAACTCAGAAGCAAACATGAATGACAAATATTGCACTTTTATTTCATTATCAGCATATCAGCAGTGCAGGGGAAGTTCTACAGACTACTGATCTACTGTAGTACACAATTACAACACTTGGACTGCTCTATCTCCTAGTACCTATATCCTCTTATCCTATATGCTCAACCAAATGGGAGCACTTTATTTATATAGCAAAGTACAATAGTGATAAGGTTTGGTGCTTTAATACAAGACTGTTACAACTATTGCAGGATTGTGTTTCCCAAAAATGCAGGGATCTGATCCATTAAACCTTATCCATTCCATATGTTGGGCTTCATCCATTGAGGGACAGGTGTTGGAAAAGATAGGGATATCCCTAAAATAGCTGCAACCACCGTTTACCACCCTCTGTTGCAATTAAAGGCGCTTTTGACCCAAACTATTGCTTCTACGCTTATTTCGGAGCTGCTCCAGAATATCAGGCAGCAGAACAGAGTTTATATTAATTCATGCTCCAGAAGTGCATGAGAATAGTTGTGACGATGGAAATAGTCTCCATAAGTGCCCAGAAGACTGATTCCATATTTTGCATGAGCTGGAGTGGACAAATTCCAAGCCATGTTGTATATGTACAGTTGGCTAGAATTTGTATGGAAAAGTTCCTATTTTCTGCACAGTCAAACTGTTGACAAAGTTTTGGTGCCTTTTGGTTATTTAAAATGGTTAAACAGTGGGGAAATCTTATGAAAGAAGCACAAAACCAAATAGATAGCAACACCTTAATACTACAACATTAACTTAATGTAAAATATACTAAATAATACAGTTGAAACAGACTATAAAATATAGAAAAATAGTCAAAACAGGATATATGCACTTTAACATTTACAACATGTAAACATCAATACATAATGCATTCTATCACTATAATTAGCATCAAAACATAACATAAGGTGTTCAAAAGTGTTTATAAGTTATCAAAACTAGTCCATGGATGAGGCATTTGTAGGCCTCATCATTTCCCCCCAACCTATTTTAATGCATGTCCTCATGCATTTTGTGCAGCCACAATAGCACAGAGATCTACATCCAGATTTCATTCTTCATAACTCAACTTTGGTCCTGGAACCTTATAATATCCTCTGATTGCTTGTATTTTCTTGAGCCATTCTTGGAACTGCTCATCTGATTGGGGATCACTATCAAAGAAATAAGGAACTGGAGTTATCACATTTGGCAGCCTATACCTCAAACCTACCCAGTGATCCTGCAACTTGTGGATAACCTGTACTATACCTTCTGCTCTCCTTCTAGACCATAATAAATTGTTAGGTGAGATAGGTTCCCTCTTCTGAAGTGATATTGATAATTCTCCCCACCTGCTTTTACAAGTTGAGAGAGCATTACCAAAATGTTGATTACAGAAGACCTAAAAATTCTTGATACAATTAGTAAGATTGCTCTTATATACTTCTCTGATTTTTTGTTCTCTCATCATAGTAAAATGTTGATTGATGGACTCCCTGTAATTAGTATGGGTTCTTCTGATCAGTAACTCAACTGTTAACTCCATTTCCTTGCTTGCCTTTTTCTCCTCCTCCCAATAAATCTGATTTTGTACTAAAGATATAAAGGCTCTCAACTGAATATCTCCTGTAAATATGTGTGGCAAGAAGGTTCCATTTTTAGGTAAGAAGAAGTTATGCAAAAATAGTTCACAAAGCAGATTCCTCTATTTCTCTGGACTATGCAAATATGTTTCCACAAATTCTTCAGCAGTGTCCAGTTTATATGGAAGTTTGGAAACAATTCTCATTAATTGCCAGCGGAGATATTTTTCCTTTAATATTAGAGTATAAAACCTTGCAAGCCTTCTACACTGAACTAAGTACTCTACAATTTGGCACATATCTTGTATTTGTTCCTATAACTTAGTTATATCTGCAGTTTGGGCTTCTAGCTTTTGCTTCAAAGGTTTTAAGGCTGAAATTTGTGCCTCCATCTATTGACACTGCAACATCCAATGTGCTATGTCCTCATTATATTTTGTCATTGTAACTATTTGTGGGGGCCTTATAACTGATTGTATTTTTGGAGGCAAGTCCACTTGTATACCAACTTTGGATGTGTTAACAGTGAATATATCTACTTGCACTCCAATTTCTATTGTTTCAACTTGAGGTGATTCAACTATAATTAATTCAACAGATAGTTGAGGAGATTGTATATTTACCTATTCTTGCACTTCCTCCTATTCATTGGCCTCCTCAGCTACTTGTATTGTTTGTGCCCCCTACTATGAATTTTTAGAATGTTCTATAGAGGCTTCTGAATCTATCATGCTGACATCCTGCTAGAAAATTTGGGTTGTTGTTTCTTCTATTTCCACTCCTCTGATGGGTGATTCTTCCTCAGGTAAGGCCAATTCTCTATGATCTTCTACTAATTCTAACAGAATTCTAGCCAATTCATCCTCAAAACCAGTTTTTGTAGACTATTGCTCCAGAGTGGACAACCGAGCCCTTAGTTTATTCACCTCTTCCTACAAATTAGCAATAAGCTTATCTTTCTCTATGTGAGAGGCTTCATGTTGTTCAATCCAACCCATTTGTGTCTTAATGACACTTCTAGCAGCATGTAACTAGGTTTTTATATCAGGCTCTTCCTCTTTTCTTATTGATTCTTTGCCAGAATCAGAATCTTCGAGTCTGAATAGTCAACAAGTGAGACTATAGGTATTTTTGTATCTATGACTATTGTCTCTACCTCCAATTCTTCTATGTCCATATATACTTCCTCTGATCTCTCTTCTATAAATTGTTCTACAAGAACTTCCTGCCCCTGCTCTGTATTTAACTACTAAAATAATGGTGTAGCTTCTTCATCCATTATTTCTTCATTACTTTTTGTTTTTGAAGTCTGGAAGACCTTCGTAACCCCACAGGAGCTTGTTTAACCTTTTTAGGTAACTCCAAAACAAATTATGATGATTCTGGAGTAGAACCTACTTTAGGCATTTCTTTCCCTATTTGCCTTTCTTTACTTGAACTACCAGACTGCTCGACAGGTTGTGTTGGACAAATAGTTACATTCTCAAAAAATGTAACTTTCCTTCTTTTTCCCATGGGACCAGACTTGGACCATTTTTCCCTTTGTTTCCTAGTCCTAGAGGATGGAGGTCCTTATGGTGAGGAGGGGATTCCCTTGTCAGAGGATTCAGTTTCAATTTCAGGTTCAGATCTTGTAATTTTTGCTTCATCTTCAGATTCACCTTTTGCCTCTCCTTCAGATTCAGGGCTTTCACTCTCTAATTCATTCCAAGCAGAAAAGAACCATTCAAAACTCCTAGGGTTTCCTCTGAAGTGATGCTTGCAGATAAGCTTGATGAGCCCATGGTGTTTGGGAGTGCCCCTTCCTTGTTGGTATTTTCTAGCCATATTGCTCAATTCTTGATGAAGATATAAGGGCAAATTTATCTTGACCTCCAGGTTTGAATGACCATGCCATAGATGATTCAAAATTTTGATATGATGTCCAGATAGAACAAGAAATTATCCATCACAGGTTAAAAACCTAATAACCCACACAACTACTTCATTCCAGGGAGGTGGTAGACTAGACCGTTTAACCCCTTTACAAACATTTTTGCTCATTAAAAATTCAATTGGCCTATCCCCTTCTTCTCTAAATTGATTGACAATTTCTACCAGGGCATTCTTTCTAGTTTTTACAATTTGGACCCCTTGCAAAGGTATTTCAATAATAGAACTAAGAATTTTTGGAGTTACCTAGATGGTCATGCCGCTAATATGGACTTGGTTGTTTCTGAACGTTCAAGTGAATTCGACTGCCAACCCTTCAGAGTGTCCATCAAATTTTCATAGAAACGGCATAAACCCTTCCTCCGTGAAGATACATAGCGATTCAGGATCTCCCTATAGGCAATCTACATTTTTTGGCTCAATCCGATTCTTCTTACCCCCCATTTTTATTTTTCTGTGTTCTATCTCCTCTTAGTGTCGAAACAACAACGTTGTGCCTGAGTCTGGATCAAATTATTTGTAGTTGCAGGGCAAAAATGGCTTTTGGGCTACGAAATTAAAATTTTACAATGCCAAAAAAATGCTTCAAAACGTGTTGAAGCGGTTGAAAAATTAAATTTCTCCTTTATGTATCACGTGGCAGATTTCTATTTCTCTGAGGGAACGTGATCCACTGCATTTGATTAAATGATTACGATGCATTGACATGGCAGTCATCTGTTGGTCGTGTCATGTACCACGTATAGAGCTTTCCTTTTTCCCAAAGTCCTTGTGAAGTGTGCCAAAGATTTTTGCTTATCGCAAAATGTACGATGATTCCCAACACCTCCGTTCCCATCGTTGTGTTGGAAACCTGCGTCTTAAAATTTGTGCCATAATTTTTCCTTACTTCAAACAATAGGAATTATAATGCCACATGTCATTTCATTTTTATCTTTATTCATTCCAAAGTTTTTTCTTCAAGGTTTGAACAATTTTTATTCCGAAGCACACCCCTTTTTATGCTGAAGCCGCTTTTGTTAAAACAACAATTTTTCATTCCAGAGCTTCCATCTTTCCGAAGCTGAACAAAAATCTTATTCCGGAGCATTATCATGTTGAAGCATTTGAAGGTAAAAAATTTCTATTATTTTCACAACTTCCATTGACTAGATGGATAACTTTTTTTTTAAATAACCTTATGTATGCCTCATATACTAACTAAGGATATTATGCACTACATACTTGATATCAACAATGTTCTAAAATGAGAAAGGCACATACCTGATATAACCATTTATCTACAATCGTACAGTGGCTGTTTCTGTTGATTCTCTGTTGGCTGCTCTACTGACTAAGACAGGTGCAATCTGAAAATAGGTGAAACAGAGGTGAGAATGAATAGAATGGTAAATAGTGAAACAATGGTGAGAATGAATGGAATGGTGAATAGTGAAACAATGGTGAGAATGAATGGAATGGTGGTGGGTCCGTGAGGCAAACATGCCGAAAAAACTGGTTTTCATGTAAGCCCAATTCAGATGCGCCTCAAAGAGGTTTTCACATTCTGAATTATTATTATTATTTTTATATATATATATATATATATTTTCATTTTTTTATATATTTTGGTTCATGTCACTTGATTGAGTCCATCTTGGAAGAAGTGGTTTCTTCCAATACTGATACATCCAAGTTTCCTACTTGCTTGAGAAACTCCTCCTTGGTTAACGGTTTGTGATATATCCGAAGACGATGACCATTAACCACCATTTTCCTTCTTGAATCATCTATTGGTGAAAGATGTACAACTCCATTTGCAAACACTTCCTCAATCTGATATGGTCCAAGCCACCTAGTCTGCAATTTTCTAGGATAGTCTTCATAACGTGAGTCAAACAACAAAGCCCAGTCGCCTTGCTAAAACTTCCTTTGCTGAATGTGACTATCATGCCATAATTTTCGTTGTGCTTGGATCAGCTCAGTCTGGTGCAATGCATCCCTCCGTAGTTCATCCAATGCATTGAGCTACAGAATCCGGTCCGTCTGTGCCTGTGACAAATCAATACCAACTTCTAAAGTAGTTCGAAGAGTTAGTAATTCAAACTCAATAGGCAAAAGAGGCTTTTTGCCATAAACCAATTCATAGGGAGTAAATCCAGTAGTGGATTTCCAAGTGGTGTTATAAGCCCAAATTGCTTCAGGTAACTTTTCCACCCAATTCCTCCTATGGGCTGCTACAGTTTTGGTTAAGATCCTCTCTAATTCCCTATTTGTCACTTCAACTTGGCCATTGGCTTGTGGATGGTAAGGTGAGGATTTTCGATGTTTGATTTCATACAGCTTTGTAAAGGCTTCAACAAATTTTGAGGTAAACTGAGGTCCCTGATCAGTGGTGATAGAATATGGGGCTCCAAATCGTAGAAATATTTGTGAATACAGGAAATCAACAACTTTCTCTTCTCGGGCATGCTTAAAAGCATGGGCTTCTACCCACTTGGTTACATAATCAGTACATACCAAGATATGCACTTTCCCTTGGGAAGGTGGATCAATGGGTCCTACAAAATCTAGCCCCCACCTTTCAAATGGTTTTGTACCTAATTGAGGTTGTAAAGGCATTTCACTAGTAAAAGTAGGCTTACCCATCCTTTGGCATGCATCACAATTTTTGACATACCTTTTGACATCTTTGTGCAAGGATGGCCAGTAGTAACCAGTACCCAAAATATTTCGAATGGTACTTTTCACTGAATAATGCCCTCCTGATGGTTCATCATGACATGCTCGCAGGATGTCATATACCTCATCCTTGCGAACACACCTACGCAAAACATGGTCAGGATTGCATTTAAACAATAAACCTCCTATCCATTCAAAAGAAGAACTTTGCTTGATCAACTGTTTCTTTTGTTTAGGAGTAAAGTGAAGAGGAATCTTCCTTGTAGCTAAATAATTAGCTATATCTGCAAACCATGGAGATTGTACAGAAACAACAAACAATTTCTCATCAAGAAATGCATCCTCAACCAATTCCTCCGTATCTGCATTTGACAATCTTGACAAGAAATCTGCCACTACATTAGACTTCCCTGGTTTATTGACTATAGTAATATCAAATTCCTGCAATAGTATTAACCAACGAATAATTCATGCACTAACCAAGGGTTTATTCATCAAATACTTTATAGCAGCATGGTCTGTGTGGATGAATACGGGATATCCTATGATATAGTGTCGAAATTTGTTAATAGCATACACCACAGCTAAAAATTCCTTCTCGGTTGTGGTATAATTCTTTTCAGCTCCAGTCAAATTTTTACTAATGTAGTATATGGCATAGTGTTGTCCATCTTCAATCTGCCCTAATGCAGCTCCAATAGCAGTATTGGAAGCATCAATTTGAATATGGAAGGGTAACTCCCAATTAGGACCTCTCAATACAGGCAGAGTTGTTAACTTTTCCTTTAAAACTTCAAAGGACTGTTGACACCCAGCAGACCAAACAAATTCAGAATCCTTTGTTAACAATGCGAACATTGGATTAGCAATGGTACTAAAATTAGCAATAAATCTACGATAAAAGCCAATATGTCCTAAGAAACTATGGACATCAGTTTGAGTTTTTGGAGGAGGAAGGTTCTTGATGACCTCTACCTTTTTAGGATCAACTTTAATTCCATAAGCAGAAATATGATGTCCAAGAACAATTCCTTCTTCCATCATCAAGAAACATTTATCAAGGTTCAGAGACAAATGATATGTTTCATAGCGTATTAAAACTTTTTCAAGTTGTTCTAAAGTATATTCAAATGTATCTCCAAACACTGTGAAGTCATCCATATAAATCTCTACACTTTCATTTGTTAGATCAGAAAAGATAGCCAAAATAACTCTCTGAAATGTTGTTGGTGCATTGCACAAACCGAAGGGTAATACTCTGTAAGCAAATGTTCCCCAAGGACATGTGAAAGTTGTCTTTTCCTGGTCTTCTGGTGCAACCTGGATCTGATTATAACCACTAAAACCATCAAGGAAACAGAAAAATTTCTTACCAGCAAGGGTGTCCAACACTTGGTCTATAAATGGTAATGGAAAGTGATCTTTATGTGTGACCTTATTCAATTCCCTGTAGTCCACACATACTCTCATCTTCCCATTTTTCTTTGGAACAATGACCAATGGTGAAACCCACCTACTATCTGAAATTGGATAAATGAATCCTACATCCAATAGTTTTTCGATTTCTTCCTTAACAATATCCTTTAGAGCGGGATTCAGATGCCTTTGTGGTTGTCTTACTGGTTTGACATCTTCAGTGTATATCCTATGTGTACACACATCAGGGTGAATGCCAGTCATGTCCTTATAACTCCAAGCAAAAGCTTGAACATGTCTCTGTAAAACAACAAATAATTTGGCTTCTTGCTCATTAGTCAACCAACTATTAATGTTCAAAAATTTTCCTGGTTGTATCTCAATCTGCTTAATCCCTAGATAAACAGAGTTGACAACCTCATATTTACTGATTAAAGCATTTAAGGGACAATGATGTGGCTGCAAAGTATGAAATACTCTTGATTCTAGTGTAAATGTGATACTTGATGGGATCATTTGCATAGGACAGGTGAAAGAAGTCAGAAGATGATGATGCCATCCATGTGGCAATGTGAAGGAGCTTTCTTGTAGTGGAATAGATGATAGATGTTCAGCAGTTTGTTCTTCATATTTCCATAACAAACGATGGACAAGAATTTGATCATCCTTAAGGCCTTCTTCTTGCAATGTTTTCACCAAAATTGTTTCATGTTCAAAGATTTCTCTTTCTAGTGAATTAAGTTCTTCAATATGTTCTTTTACTACAATGGTGGCCAAGGTGACAATAGTTTCATGTTCTTCATCAGACTCAGGATACCATATCTGTCCAAAAAATTTGGTTGAAGGTTGGGCTGGTGGATACAAGGAAATATTTTTTAGGTCTACACCATTTGAAATGGTCATCTCACCTGACCTGCAGTCTATAAATGTAGCTGTAGTGGCAAGCCAAGGTCATCCTAGAATAATAGGATAGCCATTAGCTGAGTTTCTAGGCTGCAACACTAAGAAATCTACAAGGTATTCCCAAGAAGAAACTTCAATGGCAACATCCTCCAGAATTCCTTTCGGTTTAGCCACTGACCTATCTGCCATTTCCAAAACTGTGGTAGTAGGACTAAGGTTATTGAGCTGCAATTTTTGCATGGTTTCCTTAGTCATCACGTTGATTGCAGCTCCTAAATCGATAAGTACATTTGGAATTTGAACTAACCCAACAGTAATTGTAACTACTGGACTCCCTGGATCACCATATTTAGGGGGTACTAGTTTTCCAGAAAGCAGGTCAGCCAACTTACCTTCTACTTGTACAATCTTAGGAAAGGCTTTCTTCTTCCTGCCAGGTTTCCTAATACACAGCTCCTGAATGGTTTTCCTAATCAGAGGTACATCCTTTATTGCCTGCAACAAAGGGAGTGAGATAGACATTTTCCTCAATTCTATGATTAATTCTGATTCAGGAGTAGTGATAGTGTGGTCAAACCTTTCAGGATACGGTAGGTCTGTCGAGGCAGGTTCAAATTTTCCTTGTAAACTTTCTATTTTTTCCTCTTTTTGCTCTGTTTGTGGTTTTTCTGGACTTGAAAATTCTTGCTTTCCATCAATTTCTTCAATAGTGGGTGGTGCAGGGTCAGGTAAAACCTTCCCTGAATGTAACTGGATGTTACTACAGTCAAGGACATGGACTGCAATAGTCTCTTCAGACTCAGCTCCATAAATAGGGGTTGCTTGTCTGTTGTTATTGGGGTTAGCCATAGGCTGAGATGGAAGTGGAGGTTGCTTAACTAGCTGTGTTTGTTGTGGTTGAACTCTTCCCTAAAAATTTTGATTAGGGGCTGGCAGCAAGTGTTGATTTGGTGATTGATACCTCTACTGCCCTTGATAGGATGGGTATTGTGGCCCCCATCTTTGCCCTGACTGATTTGGTACCCAAGATGGATTAATTGAATGCCATGGCTGATTCCAACCAGAATGTGACCAATCTTGAGGGGCTGCCCAAGATTGATTCCAAGTTTGGGGAGGAGGTTCGGTATATGCCCATGGCATATTCCAAGGATTCTATCCCCAATTTGAAGAAAAGCGAGGGGCATTTTGGTTTTGTATGAAGTTGCCTCCTGGCCTTTGCCCAATAGCATGAAGTTCTTCAACTTGGGTTTCTAAAACACTCCGAAGATGGGGCAAAAGGTGACATTTATCAGTTTTATGCTCCTTTGAGCAAATGCCACAAATTGCTGAAATTGAAGTCTTGTCCAAAGGACAATCTTGTAGAGCATGCTTATTTCTGCACCTAGGACAATAGATAGACAGGGGTGGTGAAGAATTGGCTCTTGTATTCCTTTCTCCTAAAGCAGTGTTTAGTTGAACAAGTATATCAGTTTTCATATTAGCCATTTCCTCCATCAAATATTTTATATCAGTATTACCAGGATTCCTTTTCCTTCTTCTTTGCCTAGTGCGGGAATAATTTTTGCACAACTCTACAATATCATTAATATCAAGTCTGGTTTATATCTCCTTTTCCCATTAAGTCTAATACCTCTCTAGAATCATCCTACAAACCTCTCAGAAATATAGTTTTTAATAAGTCTGTTTCCACAGGACCACATCTCTTTTGGATAAAGGTAAATCTATCAAGATAATCCTCTAAGTTTTCATCCTCTTCTTGTCTTATCCAAAATAACTCATCCTTCCTATTTCTCACTCTACAATACTCCTGATACTTATCCAAAAATGCAGTTTCCATTTGATCCCAAGTGCGGATTGAATCTGATTCAAGGCTCATAAACCACCGTAAGGCCGCATCTTTGAGTGTAGAGGGAAATAACTTTAGTTTCTGGTTATCATTGACATAGTCATAAGTTTGACACAGAACCTTGAATTCAAACAAAAATTGATCAGGATCTTCAGAAACAACTCCCCTAAATATTGGCAATACTGAGGGTGAAATTATTTTCATAGGAGCATTTTGAGTAGGATTCAGATGAATAGGGTATTCAAAAGTTCTAACAGGAGGATTGTCAGCATCATGACCAACAATATCCCTATCATGTTCTCCTTGTTCTGCCATAGGTGCTTCCTCAACCTTAATTTGTTCAACTGGTTCAGATGGATCAGCCCTATGGGTATGTCTAGAAGCAAGTGCCTCTAAGAGCTCTTCTTGCAAAGATCCTACAATTTTAGTTGATGAAGAAGATGATTCTCTTTTAAGTCTTTCAGGAAGTTCATACACAGGCAGATCTTCACCTGATCGTGAAGAACGCCTTGGTGGAAAAGAGCCAGTTCTGATAAACCTTCCTCTTTCATCTCTTGGCCTATGCATTCATGCCTATTTACTAAATAAACTAAACCTCAGGTTTCCAAAAACTATTTCCTGAAATAGGACAGTTTCTGGACTGCTAGACCTCTCCTAACAACACCTAAGTGTCCCCGAAAACGATGCCAAAAATGATGAGTGTCATCAACTCTTCATCATTTAATCATTATGTGTCAATCCAGGGCGGTGTCCAAGGCTATATACGAAAGTAGGGGTTAACAGACTGATTTTTAGTTCATCTAGATCATGGCCTTATTCATGGAACAGTTAGTGTTTTGGGGGTGTCAAGTGTCCCTTTTAATCTCCTAGAAACTAAAATTGAGTGCCTACTTATCCTTGCATAATTGAAATTCACACAGTTGCAGGAAAAGCAAATCTGAACTATTGCAGAATTGAAAATGACAGAATTTAATTGACAGAATTTAAAATAACAAAATTGAAATCACAGAATTAACTATAACAACAATGAAACTTTTTAGAATTGAAACTTCACACCTGCAGAAAATGAAACCTAAGACAATGATGAAATTCAAAGGTTGGTAAGCAAATATTGCAAATATGTAGCAAACTGAATTAACAAGAAATTCTCTGATGCAAACTAGAAATACAGACTAGAAATGCTGAAGCTGAAACAGAAAATGTTATGCTATAAAATCTATTCTAGATGACTTAACTATAATGCATTCATGTGCCACATGCTAGATGAAGTTTAATTCAATATTAACTATGCAAAAAGTTGTCAGATTCCTGCTGACCTGTTGCAGCAAGAAATTAGCAGAACTCTGGCAGGAATAATCCCTCTTCTAGGCCTGGAAGTGGCCCTTGCTTCTTGAACCAAAAGAGGGGAAGAGTACTTGTTCTACACTATCAAATCTTCACACTGAACTCAGAAGCAAACATGAATGACAAATATTGCACTTTTATTTCATTATCAGCATATCAACAGTGCAGGGGAAGTTCTGCAGACTATTGATCTATTGTAGTACACAATTACAACACTTGGACTGCTCTATCTCCTAGTACCTATATCCTCTTATCCTATATGCTCAACCAAATGGGAGCACTTTATTTATATAGCAAAGTACAACAGTGATAAGGTTTGGTGCTTTAATACAGGACTGTTACAACTGTTGCAGGACTATGTTTCCCAAAAATGCAGGGATCTGATCCATTAAACCTTATCCATTCCATATGTTGGGCTTCATCCATTGAGGGACAGGTGTTGGAAAAGATAGGGATATCCCTAAAATAGCTGCAACCACCGTTTACCACCCTCTATTGCAATTAAAGGCGCTTTTGACCCAAACTATTGCTTCTGCGCTTATTTCGGAGCTGCTTCAGAATATCAGGCAACAGAACAGAGTTTATATTAATTCATGCTCCAGAAGTGCATGAGAACAGTTGTGATGGCGGAAATAGTCTCCATAAGTGCCCAGAAGACTGATTCCATATTTTGCATGAGCTGGAGTGGACAAATTCCAAGCCATGTTGTATATGTACAACTGGCTGGAATTTGTATGGAAAAGTTCCTATTTTCTGCACAGTCAAACTGTTGACAAAGTTTTGGCGCCTTTTGGTTATTTAAAATGGTTAAACGGTGGGGAAAGCTTATGAAAGAAGCACAAAACCAAATAGATAGCAGCACCTTAATACTACAACATTAACTTAATGCAAAATATACTAAATAATACAGCTGAAACAGACTATAAAATATAGAAAAATAGTCAAAACAGGATATATGCACTTTAACATTTACAACATGTAAACATCAATACATAATGCATTCTATCACTATAATTAGCATCAAAACATAACATAAGGTGTTCAAAAGTGTTTATAAGTTATCAAAACTAGTCCATGGATGAGGCATTTGCAGGCCTCATCACTAGAGCTGGTGGAATTGTTAGAGATCACACAGGCAATATCATGATAGCCTTTGTTGAGAATCTGGGACACCAGTACAGTCAATTCACAGAAGCTAGGGCTCTTCACCAAGGCATTGTCCTCCACAACATGCAATGATCAAATTTGTTGATTGAAGGTGACTCCAAAACCATAATTTAATATTTTCTCTCAAAATACCATTCTATTTCTTGGAACATCACAAACATGATATCTGAAATCAAGTGGCTTATGCAATCCTTCACAAGTTTTACTTTCAACCATGTTTACCGTGAAGGAAATCATACTCATGATCTCCTAGAAAATATGGAAAATTTTGAACAAATTCTCATTATCTAGAAGTGAGCTTTGCCTCTATCTCTAATCGACATCAATGCTATTGAAGTTCATGAATAGCAAGCTAGGGGGTTTTACTACTAGGATTCCATGTGGATTAACGCACACCTTCTTCATCTTTTAACTAGTCACACTAAGAGGAGCCACATTTATAGGAGTGATCACATGCATATCAACTTTATCATCGATGTGGTGTTATAGATCAAAGGTGTTGAAGTCATTCAGAGGGTGATTTTTCACATGATGGATACAATCAAAGTTAGGGATGGCAGAATCCCTGAGGTGAGCCACATATCGGGACATGTCACCGGCCACTATCCCACCACTGCAGAGGTTAGTGGGACCATGTAGCACATCCATTATAAGGTGATGATGAGGTGGTCTTGTCCCCCTATTTTCCCTCATAAACAATATGATGTTCCTTCTAATCATTCTCAAGTGGCAATCATTGTGGTGTTTCGGTCCTCTTTCATCCTCTTCATTGGTGGTGCTTTTATCAACCCCCCCACTTTATTTTATCCTTGTGCCTTGTGTTTCAATAATCACCATCAGGTTACCTCGAGTAACTATGTGTCTAACTCTTGAAACTATTAGTAGAATCCTCCTTCAAAGGTGTTGATAATATTTATCTCTCAATATAGTGTCGATCCATTGAAAAAAAGTTTTTCTTCACCTAGAGATTTCTATTTTTTGGTTTGCCTTTCCCATTGGGTCTCTATTGCAAGTTTCAACCCATTCATATTATTCGCTTCCACTCTATCTTCAATCATATTTCATGCTTTTTTGAAGCGTGGCATGCATGTTTTGTGCCACCGCTTGTGGAATTGGGTCGAGGTAGGGTCCCCAGTATTTTTAATCATTGTTCTTTAGTGTATTGTAATGTTATTTCCCTTCCATTATTTTACTGCTCTAGTGTGTTCCCCTACAATTTCATCCCTCTAGCCTGGCCTTGTTCTAATGGCTAAATTCAAACCTACCACCCTCCACTTAACTGCCTTGGTCGAGGAATTTTTTTGTGATCATGGCCTACTCAATTTCCTCCAATTGTTTCAAGGTCATGACCCTAACTTGTCCCTCAAGTTTGTTTGTATGTGGTATGGAGGACATGCTGTCATCCATGGCTTGAGATTTACTATCACGATAAATATTCTTGCTAAAATAATGGGGATCCTAAATGAAGAAGAGATCATAAATCATGATAAGCACTCGCTCTAGGGTGAGTTGGCTCTTTTTTGGGACTTTGGTGAATCCCTAGGTAGGGATAAATGTGGCATCCTTCATGAATCTCTCCCAAAGCCATGGGATGTGTTAACAATGACTGTCCTCCAATATTTCATTTTGGATA
Organism: Wollemia nobilis; assembly: GCA_028583015.1. Taxonomy (NCBI): domain Eukaryota; kingdom Viridiplantae; phylum Streptophyta; class Pinopsida; order Araucariales; family Araucariaceae; genus Wollemia; species Wollemia nobilis. The sequence continues at coordinate 3,858,265 of JAQPPZ010000754.1, forward strand.
GTCCTGATGCAGTGCTGTAAAGTTTTCACCTCACTTTCCTCAACTATTTACAAGGAAAGAAGACTATTAATGTATCAAAGTATCTCTTATGATTTGTTGAAATATCGGTTCTCAATGTCAAGTGAGGAGTATCTTCTCTCCATCAACACCAATGTTTTCACCTACTATTGTACCGTTATGTTCTAGAGAATTAAACTCAGAGGGCTATGGGAGCGGTGGTTTTGAGACTTGTGGACGATATTGGTGCAGCTGGTGGTGACACTTTTGTGTTCCCAAGAATGAATAAGACACTAGATTTTGATACCAAGATGGATGGTACACCAGGCACTCGATGCTCTACGAGAGTCAAAGCCAATAGTGGTAAGTGCAAGGTCTCTATTGTGGTTTATAATGATGCTTCTGATGACTCTTTGTCTTTTCAGGTCAAGTAGGAGATTGTCCCCAAGAAAAGTCATTCTCTTGAGGGCACCTCCCTCAAATAGCCTCCTCTTTTGGATTCCAAGGTTTCTTGCTGGCCTAATATATATGAAAGATGCCACCTCCAGGACCTCCATGATATTATGAAGGCCTTAGGGAGAGCGGACAAGATGACATATTCCCTGATTTCTTAGGCAGAGACCCTTTTGGATGAGTACAAGTATCAATTTGATACCATAGATAAGTTTAAGAGTCTGGTGGGGGATAATGGTCATGATGCAGTCGACCAAATGAATAGATAGTCTTTGCAGATCTTGGTTTCCCTTGTGTGGGATTTTATCTTCTATTTTATATTTCTATCGCTCCTGTGAGGGTCTTTTTTATTGGTTTCTTTTGTTGCTGCCCTTTTTTGGGACTTTGAGAATATTACTCCTCCATAGCCCTAAGAAGGCTACCTTTTTTATTCTAGAGATTTTTGTTTGTTTTGGGTTTCCCTATTTTTACTATGGACCTTATGTGGGCTTCTGATAAGTACTCTGTCTCCAACCCCTACATGGGCCTCTAATCCTCCCTAGTGGCCTGAAGAGGGCTTTATTTTTTGTCTTAGGAGGTCTACATTTTTTTGGGTTTTAGTTTTATTTTGTCACATATTTCCATTGGAGTTTTACTCAATTTACCTCCATTATTGTAAAAGGTTACTGGATCCTTTTAAAACCCCTATATCGATAAAACCAAAAAAACTAACCAATTAAACTATATTTACTTTATTTAAATAATCAAAGTCCTATTCCTTTAACTATTTAAAATAAACCATTTTTTCCTCTATTCAAATAATTAAAGTCCCATACCTTTAACTATTTAAATAAACTATTTTTTATGTCTATTCAAATAATCAAAGTTCCATACCTCTAACTATTTATAAAATTAAATTTTTCTCTCTATTCAAATAATCAAAGTCCCATACCTTTAACTATTTAAATAAACCATTTTCTTCCCCTATTAAAATAATTAAAGTCCCATACTTTTAACTATTTAAACAAACCATTTTCTTCTTCTATTCAAATAATTAAAGTCCCATACCTTTAACTATTTAAATAAACCAAATTTTCTCTATTCAAATAATCAAAGTTCCATACCTTTAACTATTTAAATAAACCATTTTTTTCCATCTATTAAAATGACAAAAGTCCCATACCTTTAACTATTTAAATAAACCATTTTATTCCTCTATTCAAATAATCAAAGTCCTATACCTTTAACTATTTAAATAAACCATATTTTCCCTCTATTCCAATAATAAAAGTCCCATAGAAAAATAAAGAGCAAACTTTTAGGGTTAGAAAAAAAGAAAAAAAAAGAGAAAGCATATACTGCCCTAAAATTTTGGTCTTCATCCTTTAGAGTAGCAAATCTAATCTATATTCGACCAGTATTTACACAGTCTAAGATATAGATTGCATAATATTATAAGGAGCTAAGACTATGAAGCAAATGAGTACAATCACCATCAACATGCATAGATTGGACACAATGAGCTCGAAAGCCTTGAATTGCATAAGATAATATTGAAGCATTATAACAACTATATAGAACTTGACTCAGTACAATGCTTGGTTTAGAAACCAATGAAATACAAAGAGAAAATAAAATAAAACCATAATAAAATGTTAAGCATTGGATTTCAGACCCCTTAGAGTAGTCCTAAGAGCTCTTATTATACAATTATAGCCATAGCTTACCATTACATTTGTAGTTACAATAAATTACTCTCATGTTCTATTCCATAGCAAAGTCTTTAAATCAGGTATGGTTGTGTAATTTTTGCAGTTATAAAGCATTATATTTCCTCCACCAAGTTCGTATTTTAATGCGTAGAATTCTCCATAAATCCACTTATGCAATTATGGTGATAGATTTGAGATCATGCTTCCACATATATCTTCTTTACAACATGCAAGATAAATGTTATGGAAACATGCAATAATTAGGGTTAGAGAAAGACCCATAGCATTCAAAAAATTTCCCTTGGAAGATGCACAATTGAGGTACTCAACCCTAGATAAACAAGCCTTTGTATTTGTTAGAGCTGTTAAAAGATTAGGTATTATATTTTGCATAGAAAAATCTTTGCTATAGTCCTTGACCCAGTTGTGAAGTCAATGCTCATGCAAAATGAGTTGGGTGAGAGGAGAGGAAAATGGATGTCTACTTTGTAGGAATTTGACGTAGAGATTAACCCTATGAAAATTTTCTAATGACAAACATTGGCTAAGATTGATCACAGGATTTCATGCCAACAACATTCTATGGAGGAATAACAAGTGATGAATGGTATAAATACGTTATTTATTATTCATTATATGGTAATTACACCAACCATTAAAATGTTATACAAAGAAGAGCACTTCATCTTAAGAGATCAAAGTTTATGATTAAAGCTAGTGTCTTGTATAGGAAAAAACCATGAAGGCATTTACTTGAGATGTTTAAGAAAGAATGTAGTTGTTGAAGTTCTTGAAGATTTTAATAGAATATATGGGACCAGACATGGTTTAGGAAATGCCACAACACATCAAATTCTAAGGCTAGGATATTATTGACCTAATATCTTTAAATTTTCTCATACACATATTAGGTCATGTCATATATGCCAAGTCTCTACCAATAGAGAAAGGAATGTTGCTACAAATTTAAAACCAATATTTGAAGCTCACCCATTTCCTCAATGGATATTAGATTTTATAGGAGTCATAAACCCTAATTTTTCATCCAACCACAAGTATATCCTAATTACCACAAACTACTGCACTCATTGGACTGAAGCTCAAGCCACAAAGAACTGCATCATAGAGGTAGTTATTCAATTTATCGAAGAGCATATTGTTACTAGATTTGGAATATCACATGCTTTAGATAGTGATAATGGTTCTACTTTATATTCCATTGAGTTTGTTGAGTAAAACTATGATAATAAAGTGACTCTAAAATTTTCTTCAAATTACTATCCCCAAGAGAATGGTCTAGTTGAGTCCACTAACAAGAACTTGCTAAACATAATCAAGAAAATCTTAGAGAACCCTATATACTAGAATAACAAACTAAAGTACACATTATAGGAAGATAGGAAAGGTGTCAAGTATTCCATAGGTACATATCCCTACCACTTAGTGTATGGGAATGATCCTATTTTCCCTATCAACTTGAAGATTTTGACATTGTAGTTTATGTAAGATTTCCTAGGGAAGAAGGATAAAATTTAATCTGCCTGGAGCTCGGTCCCACTCCAATCCAATATTCCTTCCCTCTTAGTTATTTACATAATTTTATTATGCATGGTAGTATGTTTATGCATTAGGTTTGCGTTTAATTATTTTAGAGGTGTGTTTATTTATAAGAAGAATTTTAACTTTGTGTGTTTATTTTATCTGCATTATTATTTATGAATTAATATTATTGAGGCAAACAATTTTATTGATATTATACAAACACCCCCCAATGGTAGTTGAATGGATCATCTCCAAAGTGGTAGTGTGACTAGTCTCAGCCGTGATTCTTCACAAGCTTACGAGTTCCCTGGATTGACAAATGAAATGAAAAGTGCTATGACAAAGATAAGATAAATTCACCAGTGTTTGACACCCAACATTTTGGTGTCATTTCTAGGGAAGCATCACTATTAGACTAATCACATTACCCCTTAAGCCCTTCAACCTGACCTTGTATGAGTTTGTCAAGAAAAAAAGGACTAGATGATCGTTTTATAAAATAGAGCCTACCAGATCAGTCAGAGCCAGAAGAAGACTTAGAGTTTGAATTAGATTCTCTTGACTCATCTCCAGTAGTCCACTGGAGTCAGAGTCCTCACTTCATGCAGAGTGCTTCCTCATCTCACCGACCCGAGAAAGAGCAAATTATTGTAAGCCTATTTTTAAAGAGGAGACCCTCAGAGGAAGCCCTATTGTGGAAAGACGTAGAGGATCAAACTATAATACCAACTCACTTTAAGGCCCTGACTCAAAATTTTTTGAATGACTGAGAGACTATATAAGCCACATTATAGACCACATTTCCTAAAAAAATGGCAGAAGAGGAAGTATCATCTGGGTTTATTTTATTGATAGAGGAAGGGGTAGGAGACTCCAAAATAAAAAATATTTCCCCTTCCCATCTCCCTACCTTTAGGGGATACCCAATCGAAGACCCTGACCTATTTTTATTTAAATTTGATGTATTGTGCAGGTTTGTTGATTATAAATTAGATGCCCAAAAGTTAAAACTCTTCCCATCAATATTAGATAACTGAACCCTACGGTGGTTCATCAGGATGGGGAACAAACAGATCGCCACATGGGATGGGATGAAGAAGCTCTTTCTAGAGCAATATAAAGACTTCGATAGAGCACGAGATTCCAAATAAGAGGTACTCAACATAACGTAGAAAGAGGACGAATCCCTGGAAGAGTACTAGAAAATATTTAATTTTAATCTGCAGTGATCCCCTCATGCAAATGTCGGGGATAAATCCCTCAAAAGTATATTCTTGAGGGGACTAAACATTGAGTCACTGAAAGTTCTAATTATGATCTCTGAGGGAGACGTTTACCGACATGTGATGGAAGAAATTCGACACTTATGCTAGAATAACTCACGGAGGAGAGGTAAGCCAACTGCAAAAAAAATTAAAGCGATCACGTTAGTTACAAAAATGGAGATAGGCAACATGTTGGAGGATTTAAAAAGTGAAATGCTATCCTCTCTAGCTTTGCAGCTGGACACACTACTGTTGGAGAAGAAGAAATAGGACAATGATGCAAAATTAACCTATTTTTATCCCAAATGTAGACAAAAGCATACCAGGAATGCCTGCCAAGAGAACAAGGTCACAGTATGTACGTTTTGCATAAAATACCATAAAACTAGACTATGGCCACAACTGCCTAGCACCAAAGAAGATGTCAATGTAATCAAAGCCTACTTCATGGAAAATCGACAGAATTGGAAGAAAAATCCCATGGGAAATATGCGCATGGGGATGCCACCCTATGGAGGAGCATATATGCCACAGGGGTAGTTGCTACCACCCAATATGGGATGGTGGGGATCATCACCCTGGAAAAACGTACCTCTAGGTACGACATTCCAAAATTAGTAGCCATGGATGCCATATCAAAAATCATGGAGGAGCCACATTTTGTGGAATGCACCTCCATAGAACATGGCACAAGTATCGCCTCATCAAGGCTTACCAGCCCTGCCTATGGCAAGTCCTGCATAGTTACCAGCACAACCGAAGGTAAACCCAAAAAACAAGGTAAACCAGTTGAAATACTAGGTGGAAGGAGAGACGGATTTGATGTACCATATTAGTTGTAATCGAATACAACTTAGATTAGGCAAGTAGCTAAGAGTAGCAATGCCTTCTCTGGTAGAAGTCGAGGAGGAAGTAGAAGAATCCCCTATGATAGAAGAGGTGGAGGAAGAAAATATTATTGAGAAGATAGAGGCTCCATTTCCTAAATGGCTGCAAGAACAGAAGAAGCCGACACAGCCTGAATTTGATATTCTATCAATCTTGAAAAATCTCACCATAACTATCCCACTTTTCCAAGCTATTCAGGATGTTCCCATCTGCACTAAGGCGATAAAAGAAATCTGCCTAAGAAAATTAGGATACAAAATAGTGCAGACCATAAAAATCATGGGAAAGTTAGCCGACTTGATTATGGGGAATGCATATCATCCCAAATATGCAGACCCAGGCAGCCATGTATTGATGGTAAAAATTAGAGGGTGCTCACTGGTGAATACGTTGGTCGATTTGGGGGTAGCCATCAACGTAATACTGCAAGACACCATGCAAATGCTAGAACTAACCAAATTGAAGCTAACAAAAATGGTATTGCAGTTGGCCAATCAGTCCATGGTGGCACTGGAAGGAATGCTCGAGGACATCATAGTAACAGTCAATGCATGGGAGTATCTGATGGAAATTTTAGTGCTACAATCCAAAACCAGATTGGGTGGTTACCCACTCATCCTGGGGAGACCATGGTTAGCTACGGCTGACACATACATTAGCTATCATGATGGGTTGATGACCATTTTAGATGGCCAGAATATCAAGAGATCAAAAATCTCTCCCCCAGCCCAATTGATGGATTCATTGGGAGAACTAAAAATAGAAAATTAGGAGGACAACCAGTTATTGATGCTCCAGCAGATAATGGCATTGATAGAAGTGGAGGATGAAGTCATGGAAGATGGCATCATCTCAAGGTTCTTCCATGGAGAGTCCTCCCTCCTACTTCCTGAGTCACCATTGGTGGGTGCTCAGGACCACCACACCAAACAAATTAATTTTGGGCATGGTATAACATTGAATGTCAGCAGTGAGCTGACCACCGCATAGTTGGAAGAATTGAAAAAATTCCTATCCGGGCATCATCAGGAATTCATATGGGATTACATGGATATGCAAGGAATCAGTATGGAAGTACGCACTCACCATATTTATCTAGAAGAACAATCAACCCCTGTCAGATATCCACAGAGAAGGATGAACCTGACTATGAAGGAAATTGTAAAGGCCGACAACTTGGAATTCCATTCTTAATTCTAAGGATATTCTCAATAAAGGTATCTATTGGAAATTAGGTAACAGTGTAAAGATCAAAATTTTTGAGGATATCTAGCTTGGTGACTACCCCCTACAGGATCATGTAGACCTCATATGATTGAAACCTGTCATCAGATCTCTGTTTGGTTATAAGGTATGTCATTTTTTCCATTATAATTGCAATTCCTAGAAGTCGATCCCTATGATTGGTCTTTCTAATGAGCAAAGTTAAGCTGCCTTCATTCTATTCAATCTATTGTGTCTTTATGTCATACCTAGTATTTCCTTTGAGAATGAAATCCTTTAGAATCCCACTAGCAATGGCATTTTCAATATCAAGTCTACCTACACCCTCACTAAAAAACCTTCACCTCCTTAGTTTCCTTCCACGCTCATTTGGAAAAAATATCTCACCCCCAAAGCAAGTTTCTTTTTATGGCTTGTTGTTTAGGATAGGATCCTTACCATCTAGAATCTCTATCTTCATGGATTTTTCTTACCCAATTATTGTTACTTGTGTCTCCAGGATTACAAGTCTACCCATCATATCTTCCTATCTTGCCCCTTCTCCCATTCCATTTTATCATCCCTATTATGCTCTGTTAGCATTACCTAGGTCTCGTTCGCCTTCCTTAGTGACCTGTGTGTTCAGTGGCCCAATAATTTAAAAGGCTCTCATCTCAAAGTGTTTTGGTCCTTCTATATTCCTCACTTCTTCTAGAAGGTTTGGCATAATCACAACTCCGACTCTTTTAATGAGTCAAAACATGATACCCATTACGTGCTAGCCAAAATCCTTCATGTTGCTGCTAAGAATTTTTCCATTACTCATGATGACGGTGACTTTGAATCCAATGCTAAAGTTCGGTTGGCATCTTCTCTTAATATTACTAGTTGTAATCTCTATTCCCTGTCTCCTAAGGTTGATTGATCATAGGTTAAATGGTATCCTCCTCCTATAGGTTTTCTCAAATTGAATTTTGATGGAGCCACCAAAGGAAATCCTTGGTCTACTAGAGATGGTGGAATTGTCAAAGATGGCATAGGCAATATTATGATAGCCATTGTTGAGAATCTAGGACACCAGTACAGTCAATTCATGGAAGCTAGGGTTCTTCACCAAGGCATTGTCCTCCTCCACAACATGAAATGATCAAATGTGTTGGTCGAAGGTGACTCCAAAAACATAATTTAATATTTTATCTCAAAATCCCAATCTATTTATTGGAACATCAAAAAAATTATATCTGAAATCAAGTGGCTTATGCAATCCTTCACGAGTTTTACTTTCAACCATGTTTACCATGAAGGCAATCATACTCATGATCTCCTAGAAAATATGGAAAATTTTGAGCAAAGTATCATTATCTGGAAGTGAGATTTTCCTCTATCTCTAATCAACATCAATGCTATTGAAGTTTGTGAATAGCACACTAAGGGGTTTTGGTACTAGGATTTCACGTGGATTAATGCACACCTTCTTCATATTTCAACTAGTCACACTAAGGGGAGCCATATTTCTAGGAGTGCTCACATGCATATCAACCTTATCATCGATGTGGTATTATAGATAAAAGGTGTTGAAGTCATTCAGAGGGTGATTTTTCACATGATGGATAAAGTCAAAATTAGGGATGGCAAAATCCTTGAGGTGAGCCACATGTTTGGACATGTCACCAGCTACTATCCCACCACTGTAGAGGTTAGTGGGACCATGTGGCACATCCATTATAAGGTGATGATGAGGTGGTCTTGGCCCCTTATTTTTCCTCACAACAACATGATGTTCCTTCTAATCATTCTAAAGTGGCAACCATTGTGGTGTTTCGGTCCTCTTTCATCCTCATCATTGGTGGTGATTTTCTTAACCCCCCCACTTTATTTGATCCTTTTTCCTTGAGGTTCAATAATCACCATCTAGTTAGCTCGAGTAACTATGTGTCCAAACCTTGAAACTATTAGTGGAATCCTCCTTCAAAGGTGTTGACAATCTTTACCTCTCAATATAGTGTCGATCCATCAAAAAAAAAAATTCTTCACCTAAAGCTTTCTATTTTTTGGTTTGGCTTTCCCATTGGGTCTTTACTGCAAGTGTCAACCTATTCGTGTTATTCACTTCCACTACATTTCATAATTTTTTGGAGCATGGCATGCATATTTTGTGCCACCGCTTGTGGAATTGGGTCGAGGTAGGGTCCCGAGTATTTTTAATCATTGTTCTTTAGTGTATTGTAATGTTATCTCCCTTCCATTGTTTTACTGCTCTAGTGTTTTCCCTACAATTTCCTCTCTCTAGCCTGGCCTTGTTCTAATGGTTAAAGTCAAACCTACCACCCTCCACTTAATTGCCTTGGTCGAGGATATTTTTTGTGATCATGGCCTACTCAATTTCCTCCAATTGTTTCAAGGCCATGACCCTAACTTATCCTTTGAGTTTGTTTGTATGTGATATGGAGGACATGTTATCCTCCATGGCTTGAGATTTACTATCATGATAAATATTCTTGCTAAAATAATGAGGATCCTGAATGGAGAGATCATAAATCATGATAAGCACTCGCTCTAGGGTGAGTTGGCCCTTTTATGGGACCGTGGTAAATCCCTAGGTAGGGATAAATATGGCATCCTTCATGACTCTCTCCCAAATCCAAGGGATGTGTTAACAGTGACTGTACTTTAATATTTCACTTTGGATAGTCTCGATGCAGTGTTGCAAAGTTTTCACCTCACTTTCCTCAACTATTTACAGGGAAAGAAGACTATTAATATTATATTATCTCTTATGATTTGTTGAAATATCGGTTCTCAATGTCAATTGAGGAGTATTTTCTCTCCCTCAGCACCAAGGCTTTCACCTACTATTGTACCACTACGTTCTAGAGCATTAAACTCAGAGGGCTATGGGAGTGGTGGTTTTGAGACTTGTGGATGATATTGGAGCAGCTGGTGGTGACACGTTTGTGTCCCCAAGAATGAATAAGACATTGGATTTTGATACCAGGATGGGTGGTATACCAGGCACTCGATGCTCCACCAGAGTTAAAGCCAAATAGTGGTAAGTGCAAGGTCCCTATTATGGTTTATAATGATGCTTCTGATGACTCTTTGTCTTTTTAGGTCAATCAGGAGACTATCCCCAAGAAAAGCCATCCTCTTGAGTGTACCTCCACCAAATAGCCTCCCATTTTGGCTTCCAGAGTTTCTTGCTAGACTAATCTATATGAAAGAGGCCACCTCCAAGACCTCCATGATATTATGAAGGCCTTAGGGAGAGCGAACAAGATGACATCTTCCCTAATTTCTTAGGCAAAGACCCTTTTGGATGAGTACAAGTATTAATTTGAGACCCTAGGGAAGTTTAAGAGTCTGGTGGGGGATAATGGTCATGATGCAGTCAGCCAAATGAATATATAGTCTTTGCAGATCCCGGTTTCCCCTGTGTGGGGTTTTTTCTTTTGTTTTCTATTTCTACCGCTCCTATGAGGGTCTTTTTACTTGTTTCTTTTGTTGCTTCCCCTGTTTGGGACTTTGAGAATATTACTCCTCCATGGCCCTAAGAAGGCTACATTTTTTATTCTAGAGATTTTTGTTTGTTTTGGGTTTCCCTATTTTTACTGTGGCCCCTACATGGGTTTTTGAGAAGTAATCTATCTCCAACCCATACATGGGCCTCTAATCCTCCCTCGTAGCCTGAAGAGAGATTTCCTTATTGTCTTAGGAGGTCGACATTTTTTGGGTTTTAGTTTTATTTTGTCACATATTTCCATTAGAACATTCCTTGTTTTACCTCCATTATTGTAAAAGGTTACTGGATCCTTTTAAAACCCCTATACCGATAAAACCAAAAAAACTAACCAATTAAACTATATTTACTTTATTTAAATAATCAAAGTGCTATTCTTTAACTATTTAAAATAAACCATTTTTTCCTCTATTCAAATAATCAAAGTCCCATACCTTTTACTATGTAAATAAACTATTTTTTTCCTCTATTCAAATAATCAAAGTTCCATACCTCTAACTATTTAAATAATCAAATTTTCTCCTTTATTCAAATAATCAAAGTCCCATACCTTTAACTATTTAAATAAACCATTTTCTTCCCCTATTAAAATAATTAAAGTCCCATACCTTTAACTATTTAAATAAACCATTTTCTTCTTCTATTCAAATAATTAAAGTCCCATACCTTTAACTATTTAAATAAACCAATTTTTCTCTATTCAAATAATCAAAGTTCCATACCTTTAACTATTTAAATAAACCCTTTTTTTCCATCTATTAAAATGACAAAATTCCCATACCTTTAACTATTTAAATAAACCATTTTCTTCCTCTATTCAAATAATAAAAGTCCCATACCTTTAACTATTTAAATAAACCATATTTTTCCTCTATTCCAATAATCAAAGTCCCATAGAAAAAGAAAGAGCAAAATTTTAGGGTTATAAAAAAAAAGAAAAAAACAAGAAAGCATATACTGCCTTGAAATTTTGATCTTCATTCTTTAGAGTAGCAAATATATTCTAAAAACCAACCTATACTCGACCAGTATTTACACAGTCTAAGATATAGATGGTGCAATCTTCTAAGGAGCTAAGACTATGAAGCAAATGAGTACAATCACCATCAACATGCACAAATTGGACACAATGAGCTCCAAAGCCTTGAATTGCATAAGATAATCTTGAAGCATTATAACAACTACATAGAACTTGACTCAGTACAATGCTTGGTTTAGAAACCAATGAAATACAAAGAGAAAAGAGAATAAAACCCTAATAAAATGCTAAGCATTGGATTTCAGACCCCTTAGAGTAGTCCTAAGAGCTCTTATTATACAATTATAGCCATAGCTTGCCATTACATTTGTAGTTACAATAAATTACTCTCATATTCTATTCCATAGCAAAGCCTTTAAATAAGGTATGGTTGTGTAATTTTTGCAGTTATAAAGCATTATATTTCCTCCACCAAGTTCATCTTTTAATGCGTAGAATTCTCCATAAATCCACTTATGCAATTATGGTGATAGATTTGGGATCATGCTTCCACATATATCTTCTTTACAACATGCAAGATCAATTTTATGGCAACATGAAATAATTAGGGTTAGAGAAATACCCATAGCATTCAAAAAATTTCCCTTGGAAGATGCATAATTGAGGTACTCAACCCTAGATAAACAAGCCTTTGTATTGGTTAGAGCTGTTAAAAGATTTAGGTATTACATTTTGCATAGAAAAGTCTTTTCTATAGTCCTTGACTCAGTTGTGAAGTCAATGCTCATGCAAAATGAGCTGGGTGAGAAGAGAGGAAAATGGATGTCTACTTTGTAGGAATTTGACGTAGAGATTAACCCTATGAAAATTTTCTAATGAGAAGGGCTATCTCAAACATTGGCTAAGATTGATCATAGGATTTCATGCCAACAACATTCTATGGAGGAATAACAAGTGATGAATGGTATAAATACATTATTTATTATTCATTATATGGTAATTACACCAACCATTAAAATGTTATACAAAGAAGATCACTTCATCTTAAGAGATCAAAGTTTATGATTAAAGCTAGTATCTTGTATAGGAAAAAACCATGAAGGCATTTACTTGAGATTTTTAAGCAAGAATGTGGTTGTTGAAGTTTTTGAATATTTTAATAGAATATATGGGACCAGACATGGTTTAGGAAATGCCACAACACATCAAATCCTAAGGCTAGGATATTTTTGACCTAATATCTTTAAATTTTCTCATACACATATTAGGTCATGTCATATATGCCAAGTATCTACCAATAGAAAAATGAACGTTGATATGACTTTAAAACCAATATTTGAAGCTCACCCATTTGCTTAATGGATATTATATTTCATAGGAGTCATAAACCCTAATTCTCCATCCAACCATAAGTATATCCTAATTACCACAAACTACTACACTCATTGGACTGAAGCTCAAGCCACAAAGAAACGCATCATAGAGGTAGTTATTCAATTTATTGAAGAGCATATTGTTACTAGATTTGGAATATCATATGCTTTAGATAGTGATAATGGTTCTAATTTATATTCCATTGAGTTTGTTGAGTAAAAATATGATAATAAAGTTACTCTAAACTTTTCTTCAAATTACTATCCCCAAGAGAATGGTCTAGTTGAGTCCACTAACAAGAACTTGCTAACCATAATCAAGAAAATCTTAGAGAACCCTATAGAATGGCATAAAAAACTAAAGCATGCTTTATAGGAAGATAGGAAAAGTGTCAAGTATTCCATAGGTACATCTCCCTACCACTTAGTGTATGGGAAATATCCTATTTTTCCTACTGACTTGAAGATTTTGACATTGTAGTTTATGCAAGATTTTCCAGAGAAGAAGGATAAAATTAAATCAAGGCTAATAAACTTCATGAGCCTAGATGAGAAGAGAGACGATGCCCTCAAACACCTTAGCAAAAACCAAGGAGTGATCAAAAGGTGGTTTTACAAGAGGGCCAAGGTAAAGGCTTTTAGAATTGTTGACTTAGTTTTGCTATGGGAAAAATCTCATGAAGAGTGATGAGCACCAGAAATACTCATATTTTTGTATATGAATTAATGGTTTTTGTGTGGCATTATATCATGAGTTGTATGTTTTATGAAGTATTATGTATGTATTTAATAAAATCATGTGTATTATCTAATCCATGTGTGAAGTGTGTTGTGTGTAGCTATTTTACCTGATTTCATTGTCTTTTGCTCAGTCAAGGTCCTACATGGACCTGGAATGGGTTTGCTAAATCAAATAAAGGTAAATTGAAGTATGTGCCTTACTGAGTTAGGCACCTTACTGAAGTAGGCACCTTACTCAGGTAGGAACCTTACTAAAGTAGATGCCTTACTGAGTTAGGCACCATACTAAAATATGTATCTTACTGAGGAAGGCACCTTACTCAAGTATGCGCCTTACCAAGGTAGGTGCCTTAATCAAGTAAAGCACCTTACCGAGTAAGGCAAATTACCAAGGTCAAAGCTCGAATTATACTTGTTGACCAAAATGGTTGGAGCAGGACCCTATTCACCATCGTTCTACATCATCTATGGGAAACTGTGGTTGGACGAGTTGTCCCACCCAGAGTGGCCAAACACATAACTACTCACAAAGCCAAACCATAATGCAATGGAAATCATATGATTACTAGGAAATGACACAAATTTGTTATTGTGCACCTGTTGTAGTAACTGAAATGTCCTAGTTTAGGCTTAACTGAGATGCTTGTTATAACAGAACTACCTTAGGACATTTTGTGTGTGTAGTAAGTAAACACACAGACTTCCCTATGGAAGGAGAGCTTATTTTGTAAAAGTGTTTGATATATATAAAATTCCCTTGCATCAATACTAAAGTGTGAATGTTCGTTAGCAGCACATTGTTTGAGAACCATCGGGCGAAATCTTCCTGGATCTCGGGCCCACTCCAAGCCAGTATTCCTCCCATATTATTTATTTACATAATTTCATTATGCATGGTAGTATGTTTATGCATTAGGTTTACGTTTCATTATTTTAGAGGTGTGTTTATTTATAAGAAGCATTTTAACTTTGTGTGTTTATTTTATCCTCATTATTATTTATGAATTAATATTATTGAGGCAAACAATTTTATCGATATTATACAAACACCCCCCAATGGTAGTTGAACGGATCATATCCAAAGTGGTAGTGTGACTAGTCTTAGCCATGATTCTTCACAAGCTTACAAGTTCCCTGGATTGACAAATTAAATGAAAAGTGCTATGACAAAAATAAGATAAATTCAACAAAGTTTGACACCTAACATTTTGGTGTCGTTGCTAGGGAATCATCACTATTAGACTAATCACATTACCCCTTAAGCCCTTCAACATGACCTTGTATGAGTTAATCAAGAAAAAGAGGACCAGATGATCGTTTTATAAAATAGAGCCTACCAGATCAGTTAGAGTTGGTAGAAGACTTAGAGTTTGAATTAGATTCTCTTGACTCATCGCTAGTATTCCACTAGAGTCAGAGTCCTTACTTCATGCAGAGTGCCTCCTCATCTCACTGACCCAAGAAAGATCAAATTATTGTAAACTTGTTGTTTAAGAGGACACCCTCAGAGGAAGCCCTACTGTGGAAAGTTGTATAGGGTCAAACTATAATGCCAACTAACTTCAATGCCCTGACTCAAAAAGTTTTGAATGATCGAAAGACTATAGAAGCCACATTAGAGACCACATTTTCTAAAAAATGGGAGAAGAGGAAGTCTCATTTGGGTTCAGTTTCTCAATAGAGGAAGTGTAGAAGACTCCAAAATAAAAAATATTTCCCCTACCCATATCCCTACCTTTAGGGGATACCCAATCGAAGACCCTGACCTATTTTTATTTAAATTTGATGTATTATGTAGGTCTTTTGATTATAAATCAGACACCCAGAAGTTGAAACTCTTCCCATCAACATTAGATGACTCAACCTTACGGTGGTTCATCGGGCTGGGGAACAAATAGATCACCACATAGGATGGGATGAAGAAGCTCTTTCTGGATAAATATCAAGACTTCAGCAGAGCATGGGATTCCAAATAAGAGGTCCTCAACATGACACAGAAAGAGAACGAATCCCTGGAAGAGTACGAGGAAAGATTTAATTTTAATTTGTAGCGATCCCATCATGCAAATCTCAGGGATAAATCCCTCAAAAATATATTCTTGAGGGGACTAAACAATGAGTCACTAGAAGCACTGGATATGATCTTCGAGGGAGATGTTTACCAGCATGCGATGGGACACATATGACACTTATATAGAATTACTCATGGAGGAGAGGTAATCCAACCGCTAGAACAATTAAAGCGATCATGTCAGTTACAAAAATGGAGATAAGCAACATGCTAGAGGATTTAAAAAGTGAAATGCTATCCTATCTAGCTTTGTAGTTGGACATGCTACTACTAGAGAAGAAGAAACTAGAGAATGACACAAAATTAACCTATTTTTACCCCAAATGGAGAGGTAAGCATACCAGGAATAGATACCCAGAGAATAAGGTTAGAGTATGTAAGATTTGCTAAAAATACCATAAAACTAAACTGTGCCCACAACTACCTAGTGCCAAAGAAGATGTCAATGTAACCGAAGCCTACTTTGTGGGTAATCAACGGAATTGGCAGTAAAATCCTATGGGAAATATGCCCACGGGGATGCCACCTTATGGAGGAGGATATATGCCATAGGGGCAGTCGCCACCACCCAATATGGGATAGTGGGAACCAGCACCCTAGACAAATTTACCTCCAGGTACGACATTCCAAAATTAGTAGTCGTGGATGCCATATCTATAATCATGGAGGAGCCACATTTTGTGGAATGCACCTCCACAAAACATGGTACAGGGACCACCTCATCAAAGCTTACCAGCCCTGCCTATGGCAAGACCTACATAGGCACAACTAACAGTAAACCTAAACAACAAGGTAAAACAACCAGAATACCATGTGTAAGGAGAGACGTATCCGATGTACCATATTAGTTGTAATCCAATACAACTTAGATTAGGCAAGTAGCTAAGAGTAGTAATGCATTCTCTAGTAAAAGTGGAGGAAGTAGAAGACTCCCCTCTGATAGAAGAGGTGGAGGAAGAAAATATTGTTGAGAAGACATATACCCCATTCCCTAAATGGCTGCAAGAATAGAAGAAGCCGATATAGCCCAAATTTGATATTCTATCAAGCCTAAAAAATCTCACCGTAACTATCCCACTTTTCCAAGCTATTCGGGATGTGCCCATCTACACTAAGGCGATAAAAGAAATCTACCTAAGGAAATTAGGATGCAAAATAGTGCAAACCATCAACATCATGGGAAAGTTAGCCGACTTGATGATGGGGAATGCATATCATCCCAAATATGCAGACCCAGGCAACCTTGTATTAATGGTAAAAATTGGAGGGTGCTCACTGGTGAATATGTTGGTCGACTTGGGAGTAGCCATCAACGTAATGCCACAAGACACCATGCAAATGCTAGAACTAACCGACCTGAAGCTAACCATGGTGTTGCAGTTGGCCAATCAATCCATGATGGAACCAGAAGGAATTCTCGAGGATGTCATAGTAATAATCAACACATGGGATTATCCGATGGAATTTTTAGTGTTGCAATCCAAAACCAGATTGGGTGGTTACCCACTCATCCTGGGGAGACGATGGTTAGCTACGAATGATGCATACATTAGCTTCTATGATAGGTTGATGACCATTTTAGATGGCAAAAATATCAAGAGGTTAACAATCTCTCCCCCAGCCCAATTGGTGGATGCATTTGGAGAACCAAAAATAGAAAATTAGGACAACCATCTATCAATACTCCAGACAGTAATTGCATTGATAGAAGCAAAGGATGAAATCGAGGAATATGGCATCATTTGAAGGTTCTTCCATGGATATTCCTACCTCCTAATTATTGAGTCACCATTGGTGGGTGCTTAGGACCACCACACCAAACAAATTAATGTTGGGCATGGTAGAACGTTGAATGTCAGCAGTGAGCTGACCACCGCATAGTTGAAAGAATTAAAAGAATTCCTATCTGAGCATCAACAGGTATTTCGAAGGGATTACGTGGATATGCAAGGAATCAGTCCAAAAATATGCACTCATCGTATTTATATAGAATAGTCAACCCTTGTCAGATAGCCACAAAGAAGGATGAACCTGACCATGAAGGAAATTGTAAAGGCCGACAACTTGAAAGTCCATTCTTAATTCTAAGGAGATTCTCAAGAAACGTATCTATTGGAAATTAGATAAAAATGTCAAGATCAAATTTTGGGAGTATATATGGCTTGGTTACTACCCCCTATAGGATCGTGCATATCTCATCTGATTGAAACCTCTCATAAAATATCTATTCGGTTCTAAGGTATGCCATATTTTCCACCATAATTGCAATTCGTAGAAGTCAATCCCTATCGTTGGTCTGTCCAATGAGCAGAGTTAAGTTGCCTTAATTCTGTTCAATCTATTGTGTCTTTATGTCATACCTAGTATTCCCTTTGAGGATGTAATCCTTTAGACTCCCACTAGCAATGGCATTTTCACTATCAAGTCTACCTACACCCTCACTGACAAACCTTCACCTCCTTAGTTTCCTTCCACACACATTTGGAAAAAATATCTCACCCTCAAAGTAAGTTTATTTTTTTTGGCTTGCTATTCAGGATAGGATCCTTACCATCTAGAACCTCTATCTTCATGGATTTTCCTTACCCAATAATTTTTACTTATGTCTCCAGGATTACAATTCTACCCACCATATCTTCCTATCTTGCTCCTTCTCCCATTCCATTTTATCATCCCTATTATGCTCTGTTAGTATTACCTAGGTCCTGCTTTCATTCCTTAGTGACTTGTGTGTTCAATGGCACAATCCTTTCAAAGGCTCTCATCTCAAAGTGTTTTGGTCCTTCTATCTTCCTCACTTATTCTATAAGGTTTGACATAAGCACAACTTCCACGCTTTTAATGAGTCAAAATATGACACCCGTTAAGTTCTAGCCAAAATCCTTCATGTTGTTGTTGGTCATCAAATTCGCACAGGAAAGGACTTTGGGTATAAACGGGTAAGTATGCGCCTTGGACCTACGACCAAAATTGAAAGGCCTAGAGGAAGAGATGCCCCTCATGACAATCTCTAGAGAAAGGCCAGCTCCTATACTAATCTACTTGGGGTTTTGAAGACAAGAGTGCAGGAAAGAGATAAAAGGAGTAGGGTTAGAGAAAGAAATAAAAAGGAGTAGGGTTAGAGAGATTGGTGATTTGGGGTGGGGGAGAATAGGAAGCACGATCACCAACTGACACCTGAATAGAAGCAAAGAACACTCAGAGTAAAATGAAAGAAACGTAATATCAACCTCCCTATGTATCCTCCCAAATGAGTTTCAGGACACTGTCCCCGATCGCACATCGGATGCAGAGTTCAACATCTCAGTCTACGAACAAAGAGATATGGAAGAATCAAGCAAGGCAGACAACATAAAAGAAAGTCAATAAGACACTTTTTCTAACTCCTATGTATCCTTCCAAACGAGTTTTAGGACATTGTCCCTGATTGCACCTCGGACGTAGAGTTCAGCATCTCAGTTTACAAACAAAGAGAGATGGAAGAATCAAACACAGAAGGCAACATAAAAGAGAAGAATTAAGCTTGAAGTCTCTTAATATTAATTAAAGGAAATCAAGTTACAGCAGCTTTCTAGCAGATAGTTCCCCCCCTTTTACATTGCAAAGCCTGGGTTTTTATAGAGGACCCGACCCTCTGAGTCATAATTACACAGAATGGTGAAGTATTCTTGAGATCTGAGAAGTCGGCTTCTCGCAGCCCTCGAGACTGAGCTTTCTAATCCATTACCCAAACAGGCAACTATGACCGGGTCAACCACGAAAGAATGCATTAATGAACCGCCTGAGCATCCCTGGTGCAATGTTCGAGTGGCCGCCATGCTCGCCGAACTTCTCCTTCAGGGATTGACACTTCGCTTTCAATTCCCAAAAAGAGCAGCGTGCTTATCGGGCAAGCAAAATTGTATTTACGAGGCACTTTGATGGTCTCGGGAAAATACCCGGCTTGGAGTGTGTGCCCATCACGAAAATATGACATGTCACAAAATCATGACATGTCTATGCCTTTGTCTTCTTTTGTTGCTTGGAGTCACGAAAATGCGACGTGTCGCGATATCGTGACACTTTTCGGCCTTTGCCCTTCCTCTTTGCTGTCGGTCATGAAAATGCGACATGCGCGATATCGCGACACTTTCTCGTTCTTGTGCCTTTTCTTCACTGTCGGTCATGAAAACATGACATGCGCGATATCGCGACAACTTCTGTCCTTTGGCGCTTCTTCTCGCTTTCGATCGCGATAACGCGACATGCGCGATATCGCGACCATTTTTCTTGTTGGCGCTTTTGCTCTATGTCGGCCGTGAAAACGCGACATGCACGATATCGTGACCATTTTTCTTGTTGGTGCTTTTGCTCTATGTCGGCCATGAAAATGCGACATGCACGATATCACGACCATTTTTCTTGTTGGCGCTTTTGCTCTATGTCGGTCGTGAAAACGTGACATGCGCGATATCGTGACGACATTCTCGGGTCTGCTCCTTTCTTCGTTGTTGGCCGTGAAAACATGACATGCATGATATCATGACGACATTCTTGGCTCTGCTCCTCTCTTCACTGTCGATCACGAAAACGTGACATGCATGATATCGCGACGACATTCTCGGCTCTGCTCCTCTCTTCGCTGTCGGCCGTGAAAACGTGACATGCGCGATATCGCGACAACTTTTCGGCTCTACTCCTCTCTTCGCTGTTAGCCTCAAAAATGTGACATGCGTGATATTGCGACAACTTTTCTTGTTTGCTCTGCTTTCTTGCTGTCGGTCACGAAAACGCGACATGTCACGATATCATGACACTTTTTTCTTATGCGCTTTGGAGCTATTTTCTTTGGCTTGCTTGTCAGCGAAGCTTTTTCTTCTTCATTCTGTATACAAGGGAGTGACATGGAAAGCCAAAATTGCTGCAACACTTACAAATGAAAAGAAATACTCTTGCAAAAGGAAATTTTTTGATTTTTTTCTACCCCTTGTGCAATGTGACAAAATTGTCAACATTCTTGGTGGCTCGCGGGGCATTTTGCTAGTCTGAATGCAGAGATCCCAGGCCTTTATCCATTGGGAAATAGAGTCATTCCCATTATCTTCTTCTCTGATCATCCATTGACAACATTTTTTTTTTTTTATACCTAAGCTCCCAAGTAACACTTAGTTCTTTTTAGCTCTTATTTACTAGCTGAGCTATTTACAATTTATACAAAATTTGTGGCATGACAGACATACCGCCATCACAAACTCAGCCTCGGGTGTCTATCCGGTGAATCTATAGTGCCCAAACCAGATCAGATTGAACTTCAGTTGATATTTGAAGTCCGACTGGCTTCTTCTCGAAACTATCCATGCCGTAAACAGGAAGCAGCGTAGTGAGTTATCACTCCCGCCAGTACCCACGCTGTTGATGAAACATGTGGCAAAGAAGTTTGCAGCATGAGGGGCCTCTTGGGGTAGTGGTTGTGGTGGGTGCTGGAACCAATACCAGCATGCTGATGAATCTACTAACTACAGGCTAGGTATAGGTTCCCCCATCCCTCTTGTCACGATATCACGCATGTCGCATTTTTGTGGTCGACAGCGAAGAGAGGAGCAGAGCCAAGAATGTCATCGCGATATCGTGCATGTCACGTTTTTGTGGCAACTTTTCAGCTCTGCTCCTCTCTTCGCTGTCGGCCACGAAAATGCAACATGCGCGATATCACGACAACTTTTCTTGCTTGCTCTGCCTTCTTGCTGTCGGCCGCAAAAACGTGACATGTCGCGATATCGTGACACTTTTTTCTTATGCACTTTGGATCTATTTTCTTTGGCCTGCTTGTCAGCGAAGCTTTTTCTTCTTCATTCTATATACAAGGGAGTGAAATGGAAATCCAAAATTGCTGCAACACTTACAAATGAAAAGAAATACTCTTGCAAAAGGAAAGTTTTTGATTTTTTTCTACCCCTTGTGTAATGTGACAAAATTGTCAACAGCTTGCTACTAAGAATTTTTCCATTATTCATGATGATGGTGACTTTGAATCCAATGCTAAAGATTTGTTGGCCTCTTCTCTTAAGATTCCTATTTGTAATATCTATTCCCTTTCTCCTAAGGTTGATTTATCACAGGTCAAATGGTATCCTCCTCCTATAGGTTTTCTAAAATTGAATTTCGATGGAGCCACCAAAGGAAATCCTTGGTCTACTAGAGCTGGTGGAATTGTTAGAGATGACATAGGTAATATTATGATAGCCTTTATTGAGAATCTGGGACACCAGTATAGTAAATTAACGAAAGATAGGGGTCTTCACCAAGGCATTGTACTCCTCCACAACATGCAATGATCAAATGTGTTGATCGAAGGTGACTCCAAAACATCATTTAATATTTTCTCTCAAAATCCTAGTCTATTTCATGGAACATCACAAACATGATATCTGAAATCAAGTAGCTTATGTAATCCTTCACGAGTTTTACTTTCAACCATGTTTACCGTGAAGGCAATCATACTCATGATTTCCTAGAAAATATGGAAAAATTTGAGCAATCTATCATTATTTGGAAGTGAGCTTTTCCTCTATATCTAATCGACATCAATACTATTGAAGTTCATGAATAGCAAGCTAAGGGGTTTTGGTACGAGGATTCCATGTGGATTAATGCACACCTTATTCATATTTCAACTAGTCACACTAAGAGGATCCACATTTCTAGGAGTGCTCACATGCATATCAACCTTATCATCGATGTGGTATTATAGATCAAAGGTTTTGAAGTCATTCAGAGGGTGATTTTTCACACGATGGATACAGTAAAAGTTAGGGATGGTAGAATCCTTGAGGTGAGCCACATGTCTGGACATGTCACCATACACTATCCCACCACTATAGAGGTTAGTGGGAGCATGTGGCACATCCATTATAAGGTGATGATGAGGTGGTATTGGCCCCCTATTTTTCCTCATCAACAACATGATGTTCCTTCTAATCATTCTCAAGTGGCAACCATTGTGGTGTTTCGGTCCTCTTTTATCCTCTTCATTGGTGGTGATTTTATCAACCCCCCACTTCATTTGATCCTTGTGCCTTGAGGTTTGATAATCACCATCCAGTTACCTCAAGTAACTATGTGTCCAACCCTTGAAACTATTAGTGGAATCCTTCTTCAAAGGTGTTGATAATATTTACCTCTCAATATAGTGTCGATCCATCAAAAAAAAGTTTTTCTTCACCTAGAGATTTCTATTTTTTGGTTTGGCTTTCCCATTGGGTCTCTATTGCAAGTGTCAACCCATTCATGTTATTCACTTCCAATCTATCTTCAATTATGTTTCATGCTTTTTTGGAGTGTGGCATGCATGTTTTGTGCCACCGCTTGTGGAGTTGGGTCGAGGTAGGGTGTTGTAATCACAGTGACACTGAGAGGGGGGTGAATCAGTGTGATCTTTAAAATTTCTAAGTATACAGTTTAAAATATAGCAGCTATTTAAAACTGATAAAAGAAATATCAAATGTGGTAAGAAAGCATCACACATAACACAACAATTTAACGAGGTTCACCAATGTGGCTACTCCTCAAAAATGGCTACTTGGACTACCATCCAAATCCAGCTCAAGCAAAGCAGCAACTTTACAACTTATTTACCAGCACCAACTGGAAGGAGCACCAACCCCTCAATTTTTTTGCACCAACGAAAGGAGCACCAACCCCCAATTCACCAGCAACTTCTGGAAGGAGCACCAACTCCTTATGCCAAGTTGCAACTTGGAATTCAATAGAAATAATGAATAGAATTACAGTAATTATACTTTCAACTTATTACCCAGTCTGCAATTTATAGTACTTGGCTTCTACAGTGCAAAAGCTTCAAACAATCAAACTATCGCTTCTACTTCTTCACCAATACTTTGCACATTCTGCTATCGGACAGTCGATCAACACAAATCGCTTTCTGGGCACAACAAAAGTAATTCGCACCTTCTGCTGCTCTCTGCACGTTATCGCTTCACACTTTAGATCAGTGTGTTTTCAACCTCTACACCTCTTTGCTCACTTAAATCATGAAGATTCGATATGCACTCTTTTTTGACACACACAACTATAGCTTCACACTCAGCTTGAATCGAAATGACTCAACATCTATTCCCTGCACACTTCATTCACACAAGTTCGATATGACTCGCTCTCTGCTCGACGCGGACTTTACTTGCGCAAACTCAATACTCGCTATCGCACTTTATCTTCACAGCACACCTTCAAACTTGAAGTACCCCTCCTTTTATAGAAGAAATTTTAGGAACAAATCTTAAACAACAATCGGCTGTAACCCTAAGAATGTCAGCTGCAAACCCTAGAAATTGTCAACTGCAAAACCCTAAAATCCGTCAGCTGTAACCCTAAGAATGTCAACTGTAAAACCCTAGAAATTGTCGGCTATAAAACACTAAAATCCATCGACTGTAACCCTAAGAACGTCGGCTACAAAACCCTAGAAATTGTCGGCTATAGAACCCTAAAATCCGTCGGCCCAGATTCAACTTTGTCGGCCTTTAACTGCTACTGCCACCTCTGTCACCTTCCTGTAACTATTGCCATGAAATAATAACATGTCATGATATCGTGACACTTTTTGTAGCCGTATGCCTTCTTGTCCTTGTTGTCACGAAATCGTGACCCTTTTGGCCTTTGATAGCTTTGCCACCGTTCTTGTCATGAAATTGTGACACTTCGAGCTTTTGCTGATGTCATCCTCATTCTTGTCACGAAATCGTGACGCTTTCGGCTTCTAGAGGATTTTCTTGCAACCTGTCATGAAATCGTGACACTTTCAGCTTTCGCTGATGTCATCCTCATCTTTGTTGCGAAATCGCGACGCTTTCAGCTTCATGCACTAGTGAAATCATAACAACTTTGTGCCTTGTGCTACCAACTTTGCTTCGACCCACGAAACTTTGACTTGTAGTGAAATCGCTACACTTTTGTGTTCTGCACTTTTGAATTGTAGCGAAATCGCTACACCTTTGTGTTGTGCTCTTTTGACTCGTAGCGAAATCGCTACACTTTTGTGTCTTGCAGTTTTGACTTGTAGCAAAATCGCTACAACTTTTCACTTAACACTTTCTCCTTGCTTCGACCAGCAAAATTTCAACATGTAGCAAAATCGCTACAACTTTTCCACTTAATGCTTTCTCCTTGCTTCGGCCAACGAAATTTCAACATGTAGCGAAATCGCTACAACTTTTCCACTTAATGCTTTCTCCTTGCTTCGACCAGTGAAATTTCAACATGTAGCGAAATCGCTACAACTTTTCCACTTAACGCTTTCTCATTGCTTCGGCCAGCGAAAATTCTACATGTAGCAAAAATCATGACATTTTGCCTTGCGCCTTCTCTCTCCTCATTTTTGTCATGAAATCGTGACATTTTCGGCTGCGCCTTCTCTCTCCTCCGACTTGTCATGAAATCGCGAAAGAAAACATGTCGCGATATCGCGACAGTTTTCTAACTTGTCTTTTTCTTCGAATTTTTGAAACTGGGTCACTTCTATTTTCCAAGAATTTCACTTTACATAATCTGACTATCCTTTGAACTTTTTTCCTTTGCATCTGAATGACTCTTGAACTGTCTATCCACTGCATCATTAGATCTAACTGTCTGTGTTGACAAAAATGACAAACTTCTTGCAACACCCTACTCAACAATCTCCCCCTTTGGAATTGTTGGCAACACCTATGTACATTCCTGTAACTCTTCTCCCCCTTTGTCAATAATACCAAAGGGCTGCTGCAAACTCCCCCGAGTCCATCCTCAGAATTCTCGGGCACAATTTGTTGCATCTAGCACAAATTATGATCATGAGCAAAAGAATAGTCAAATACTCAAATGCTCCCCCTGAGAAAGTGATCCCTGTAGCTAGTCACTTCTTAGGAAGTGTAACTACTCCTAATTTGCTTTGAAGATACTCAAACACTTCCTTGGGCAATGGTTTTGTAAAAATATCTGCTACTTGTTCTGTAGTTGGGACAAAATCCAATTTAACTTCTCCTTCTACAACTTTCTCCTTCAAGAAATGATACCTTATAGCAATGTGTTTTGTCCGTGAGTGCATTACTGGATTCTTAGAGATGTTAATTGCACTGGTGTTATCACACTTAACTGATATTGGTTCACTAAAATTAATACCAAGATCTTTCAAATTTTGTTTCATCCACAAGACTTGTGTACAACATGTTGTTGTTGCAATATATTCTGCCTCAGCTATAGATAAAGAAATTGACTCTTGCTTCTTACTGTGCCATGCAACCAATCTATCCCCCAAGTAGAATGCACCTCCACTGGTACTCTTTCTGTCATCAACACATCCAGCCCAATCTGCATCTGAATATGATATAAGAGTGAAGTCTTTGCCTTTTGGATACCACAACCCATACTCCATGGTGCCCTTGAGATACCGAAAAATCCTTTTAACTGCTATCACATGAGTCTCTTTGGGACCGGCCTCGAAATCTAGCTACCATGCAACCGCTCGAGAATATCAGGTCCGGTAGTCGTTAAATATAGTAAAATTCCAATCATAGATCCGTACATGGTTTGGTCTACAGGTGGAGATTTGTCTTCTTTACTCAATTTGCAGACTCGTTGTCATGGGAGTGCTAATCGGCTTACGGTCCTCCATAGTGAACCTCTTTAGCATTTCTTTCACATATTTGATTTGGGAAATGAATATGCCTTTCTCATTTTGATTAACTTGTAGCCCAAGAAAGTAAGACAGTTCACCAATCATAGACATTTCAAATTCATTCTGCATCTTATTTGCTAAGTCTTTACAAGATTCATCTTTGTTGCTGCCAAATATGATATCATCTACATAGACAACTAGAACAATGAGATGCCCACCTTTTGTTTTCACATACATATTACTATCCACTAAACCTTTCTTGAATCCCTATTGAGAGAGATAGTTATCTAGCCTTGCATACCATGCCCGTGGTGCTTGTTTTAATCCATACAATGCTTTCTTTAATTTGCAGACAAGGTTAGGATCCTCACTAATTTGAAAGCCATCCGGTTGTTCAATATAGACCTCTTCTTTGAGTTTCCCATTTAAAAAGGCAGATTTTACATCCATCCGATAAACTCGAAGTTTTTGTGAACTACTAAGGCCAAAAACATTCTAATTGCTTCTAATCCGGCCACTTGGTGCAAAAGTCTCTTCAAAATCAATGCCTTCGACTTGTGCATATCCTTTACAAACCAGTCTTGCTTTGTTCCTAATGACTTGTCCGTATTCATTTAATTTGTTTTGAAATATCCATTTGGTGTCGATTACATTCTTATTCGCAGGTCTAGGTACTAATTCCCAAGTTCTGTTCTTTTCAATCTGATCTAACTCTTCATTTATTGCCTTCATCCAGCTATCATCTTTGCTTGCTTCATCTATGTTTTTGGGCTCAATGCTAGATAAAAGAGAGTAATTACTTATTACTTTCATTCTTGTCTGAATACTAGCTATGGGATCTCCAATTATTTGGTCTCTTGGATGATTTTTCTGCCAGTTGCCTGTTTTGAATTTCTTGTTTTCTTGCACCTCTGAGTCATCGAATTATTCATATGAATCACATGTAGATTTATTTTCTGTTTCATTCACCTCATCTCCTTCAACGACTTCTTCATAGATTGGGTAGTTTTCCTCAAAGTCAGCTAAACGTTTCCCACCTTCATCGAATTTAACATCTGCATTGTCCACAATTTTCTTGGGTCTCTTGTTGTAGCATTTGTAAGCTTTGCTTTTTGATGAATACCCAAAAAAAACACCTTCATCTGCTCTATCTTCAAACTTCCCAAGGTTGTCATCAGTTTTTTTGATGTAGCACCTACAGCCAAATACTTTGAGATGTTTTGCTATTGCTTTTCTACCAAACCACAACTCATAAGGTGTTTTGCATTCATGAGTTCTTAACATATATCTATTTTGGATGTATACTACAGTGTGAACTACTTCTTTCCAGAATCTATCTGCTATTTTATTTTCTGCCAGCATGGTGCGTGCCATTTCCTATATAGTTCTATTCTTTCTTTCTACTACGCCATTCTGCTGTGGAGTTCTAGCTGCTGAATATTGTCTCCTGATACCATGTTTTTCATAGTATTCTATAAGTTCATTCGAAATGAATTCTCCTCCTCTGTCTGATCATAAGCATTTGACCCTTTTTCCTGTTTCATTCTCAACTAGCTATTTGAAGGTTTTGAACATTTCAAAAGCTTTTGTTTTATCTTTTAGGAAAAATATCCATGTCATTCTGGAATAATCATCGATACACAGCATAAAGTATTTGTCGTTGTTTATGGTTTGAGTTCTCATGGGTCCACATAAGTCTGTATGAATAAGTTCCAAGGGCCTGCTATTCTGGTATTATTTTGTTTTGAATGAGACTCTGGTTTGCTTTCCATTCTGACATGAAGCACAAACATTGTTTGAAGGTTTTTTAATGGTTGGAATATCTCTCACTGCTTGATTCGAGCTGATTTTCACCAAATTATCAAAACTTATGTGTCCAAGCCTCTTGTACCACAGCCAGTTCTCTTCTTCTTATCCAATGAAACATGTACCTTCTGATGTTTTTGAAAGTGTGGACAAATTTCCAGACGTCCTTGAACCAGTTGCTATCAATTTCCCACTGTTTATTTTTCTGAATTCGCAACCCTGCTTTTTGAAGACTACTTCATGTCCTTTATCACAAATTTGATAGACACTTAATAGGTTGTGTTTCAAACCATCCACAAATAGAACTTCTTCTTACTTGATTTTCCCTTCACTAATTTTGATAGATCCTTTTCCTATTATTTTGGCTCCATCATTATTTCCAAACTTCACAGAGCCACCCTCATATTTCTGTAGTTTTTCAAATTTTTTTTATCACCTGTCATATGACTTGAACAACCACTGTCAAGAATCCACAGTACACATTTATTCTGAGCCCTGAAAGCTGTCTGCACTATTAAAGATTCTTTTTCTTCCCTGAGTTGTTATTTTTGTTTCCATTCTGTTTTGATTATGGTATTGGGTTCTAACTTTGATTTCCCCTTTTCAAAATCTTGCACATATCTTTCCGAAATATTTCTATTTTGTTTTGCCCTATATGGTTGAATTCTTCTTTTTTGAGATTGATTTGAAACAGAAGTACTATGACAGTTTCTAGCAATGTGCCCGAAGTTGTGACAATTAAAGCATTCTACTGCATAACTCATTAGAGGAGCAAAGGTATTTCTACTAGTGAAACTTCTTGGACCTACATTATACTTGCAGTTAGCAATTCTATGCCCATAACCATTACATTTGAAACAGAAACCATAAAAGTAATGATTGAACCTGAAAGATGGTCTTTGCCAAGTTGTTGCAGGAGCCTTAGATCTTCTTTTCTTTTGATGTGTGACCTTGGTAAACCCATCATTGTCAGTTCCTATTTCAGGACTGGCATTACTGCTTTCTTTTTCCTGATTTGTTTTTCTTTCAACAGCCTGTTTCTTATTTTTACTCTTTTCACATTCAACATTGCTTGCCTTTGGTCCGTTTGATGATTCTCCTTCAATAAAGCCCAGACCGAATTTGATACCTACGGGTCTTTGATCGCTTAAGATTTTGTCCAACTTCATCGAACTTTCTTCACGTTTGAAATGGCAGCTAATTTTTTGATCCAGCTCTTGTATCTGTATTCGAAGACCAACATTTTCTTCTTCCAGTTTGTAGCAGTAATCTATCTTCATGGTTACCTGAACTTCAAGATCTTCAAACATTTTCTTATACTCTTTAGTCTATGTTTTTAGACTGGTTATAATGTCATTTTCATCCTCAAGATTCCTTGATAGTTTTTTATTCTTTCTTTTCTCAGATTTCCATTCCATAAGAGCAGACACCAGATCACCTTCTAAATCAACTTCAGCCTCAGCTTTTTCAATAGACACTTCAAAATTCATTTCTTCTCTCTTATCTGGGTTTTCTGCCTCTTCTTATTTTTCTACTTCAAACGCCATAAAGAGAGCTTCACCCGTTCCTTCTTCAGAGTCTTCACTAGAGCTATCCTCTGAAGAATCTGCATTTCGGGAGATAAAACTTTTCTTTTTGAAATTGCCTTTTCTAAAGTTTGTTTTCTTCCTCCATTCACTTCTTTCTTGATGCGGAGTTTCTTCACATTTGTTCTTGTCATTGAGAGGACATTTGGTAGCAAAGTGTCCAATGCCTCCATAGTTGAAACATTTAAACGAAAGCTTTCCTCTGCATTTTCATTTTCCTTTTCTCAATTTTTTGACAAAATTTGCTTCCATTTCATCTGATACATCCTCTTCTTCAGATTCTTGTTTAGTGTCTTTGCCTTTTAGAGCTTTGAAAGTTGCTTCTCTATCTGTGGGTTTTGACCTTCCTATTCTCATTTCAAAAGCAGTCAAGGAACCATGCATCTCATCCATACTAAAATGATTTAGATCTTTGGCTTCTTCTATGGCAAAGACTTTAGAATCAAATCTAGGAGGGAGCGATCTTAATACCTTTTTCACGATAGTAGCATCGTTTATATTTTTTTCGAGACCTCTGATTGAATTGGTGATCCCATTGACTCTTTGCATGAAAGTCTCTATGTTCTCATCATTGTCCATATTTAAAGATTCGAATTGAGCTTGATGTGTTTGAAGCTTGGCCTCCTTGATCCTATCATCTCCTTCATGAATGTTCTCTAGTTTATCCCATACATCTTTTGATGATTCATAATTTATGATCTTGACTAGCTCACTGTCCACTAGTCCACACATGATGGCATTTTTTGCTTTTGAATCATTTTCAAATGCCTTTTTACCAGCAGTGTCTATTGGAGCGGTGGCGGGAGCTTTGTAACCATTAACTACTGCACCCTAGATGTCAAAACCCAAAGCACTAAGATATGTTTGCATTCTAATTTTCTAGAACGCATAATTAGTTCCATCAAACAATGGTGCTTTGTTCGAGGAGAACCCTTCACCACTTGCCATTGCGTCACTTCCAAGATCACCCTAGCTATTTGAGCTTGTTCAAGAACTTGGCTCTGATACTAATTGTTGTAATCACAGTGACACTGAGAGGGGGGGTTAATCAGTGTGATCTTTAAAATTTTGAAGTATATAGTTTAAAATCCAACAGCTATTTAAAACTGATAAAAGAAATATCAAATGCGATAAGAAAGCATCACACATAACACAACAATTTAACGAGGTTCACCAATGTGGCTACTCCTCAAAAATGGCTGCTTGGACTACCATCCAAATCCAACTCAAGCAAAGCAACAAATTTACAACTTATTTACTAGAACCAATTGGAAGGAGCACCAACCCCTCAATTTTTTTGCACCAAAAAAAAGGAGCACCAACCCCCAATTCACCAGCAACTACTGGAAGGAGCACCAACTCCTTATGCCAAGCTGCAACTTGGACTTCAATAGAAATAATGAAAAGAATTACAGTAATTATACTTTCACCTTATTACCTAGTCTGTAGTTTACAGTACTCGACTTATGCTGTGCAAAAGCTTTGAACAATTGAACTATCACTTCTGCTTCTTCACCAATACTCGCACACTCTACTATCGAACAGTCGATCAACACAAATTGCTTTCTGGACACAATAGAAGTAATTCGCACCTTCTACTGCTCTCTGCATGTTATTGCTTTGCACTTTAGATCAATGCATCTTCAACCTCTGCACCTCTCTGCTCACTTAAATCATGAAGATTCGATACACACTCTTTTTCGACACACACAACTATAGCTTTGCACTCAGCTTGAATCGAAATGACTCAACATCTATTCCCTGCACACTTCATTCGCACAAGTTCGATACGACTCGCTCTCTGCTCGATGTGGACTTTACTTGTGCAAACTAAATACTCGCTATCGCACTTTATCTTCATAGCACACCTTCAAACTTGAAGTACCCCTCCTTTTATAGAAGAAATTTCAGGAACAAATCTTAAACAATAGTCAACTGTAACCCTAAGAACATCGACTACAAACCCTAGAAATTATTGGCTACAAAACCTTAAAATCCATCGGCTGTAACCCTAAGAACATCGGCTACAAAACACTAGAAATTGTCGGTTGTAAAACCCTAAAATCCGTCGACTGTAACCCTAACAACGTCGGCTGCAAAACCCTAGAAATTATCGGCTACAGAACCCTAAAATTCGTCAGCCCAGATTCAACTTTTTTGGCCTTTAACTGCTACTGCCACCTCTGTCACCTTTCTGTAACTATTTTCACAAAATAATAACATGTCGTGATATCACGACACTTTTTGTAGTCGTATGCCTTCTTGTCCTTGCTATCGCGAAATCATGACCCTTTTGGCCTTTGATAGCTTTACCATCGTTCTTGTCGCGAAATCGCGACACTTCGAGCTTTTGCTGACATCATCCTCATTCTTGTCATGAAATCACGATGCTTTCGGCTTCCAGAGGCTTTTCTTGCAACCTATCACGAAATCGTGACACTTTCAGCTTTCGCTGATGTCATCCTCATCTTTGTCGTGAAATCGTGACGCTTTCGGCTTCCGTACATTTCTTGCTTCATGCACTAGCAAAATCATAACAACTTTGTGCCTTGTGCTACCAACTTTGCTTCGACCCGCGAAACTTTGACTTGTAGCAAAATCGCTACACTTTTGTGTTCTGCACTTTTGACTTGTAGCGAAATCGCTACACCTTTGTGTTGTGCTCTTTTGACTCGTAGCAAAATCGCTACGCTTTTGTGTCTTGCAATTTCGACTTGTAGCGAAATCGCTACAACTTTTCACTTAACACTTTCTCCCTGCTTTGGCCAGCGAAATTTCAACATGTAGCGAAATTGCTACAACTTTTCCACTTAATGCTTTCTCCTTGCTTCGGCCAGTGAAATTTCAACATGTAGCGAAATCGCTACAACTTTTCCACTTAACGCTTTCTCCTTGCTTCGGCCAGCAAAATTTCAACATGTAGCGAAATCGCTACAACTTTTCCACTTAACGCTTTCTCCTTGCTTCGGCCAGCGAAAATTCAACATGTAGCGAAATCGCTACAGTTTCTCGACTTAGCTTCTTGGCCTCCAACATGTCGTGAAATCATGACAGTTTGCCTTATGCCTTCTCTCTCCTCATTTTTGTCATGAAATCGTGACATTTTTGGCTGCGCCTTCTCTCTCCTTCGACTTGTCATGAAATCGCGACAGAAAACATGTCACGATATCGCGATAGTTTTCTAACTTGTCTTTTTCTTCGAATTTTTGAAACTGGGTCACTTTTGTTTTCCAGGAATTTCACTTTACATAATCTGACTATCCTTGGAACTTCTGTCCTCTGCATCTGAATGACTCCTGAACTGTCTGTCCACTACATCATTAGATTTAACTGTCTGTGTTGACAACAATGACAAACTTCTTGCAACACCTTGCTCAACATAGGGTCCCGAGTATTTTTAATCACTGTTCTTTCATGTATTGTAATGTTATCTCCCTTCCATTGTATTACTGCTCTAGTGTGTTCCCCTAAAATTTCCTCCCTCTAGCTTGGCATTGTTCTAATGGCTAAAGTCAAACCTACCACCCTCCACTTAACTACCTTGGTCGAGGACATTTTTTGTTATCATGGCCTACTCAATTTCCTCCAATTGTTTCAATGCCATGACCCTAACTTGCCCCTCGAGTTTGTTTGTATTTGGTATGGAGGACATGTTGTCATCCATGTATTGAGATTTACTATCACGATAAATATTATTTCTAAAATAATGGGGATCCTGAATGAAGGAGAGATCATAAATCATGATAAGCACTCACTCTAGGGTGAGTTGACCATTTTTTGGGACCGTGGTGAATACCTAGGTAGGGATAAATGTGGCATCCTTCATGAATCTCTCCCAAAGCCATGAGATGTGTTAAAAGTTACTGTCCTCCAATATTTCACTTTGGATAGTCCCGATGCAGTGTTGCAAAGTTTTCACCTCACTTTCCTCAACCATTTATGGGGAAAGAAGACTATTAATATATCAAAGTATCTCTTATGATTTTTTGAAATATCAGTTCTCAATGTCAAGTGAGGAGTATCTTCTCTCCCTCAACACCAATTTTTTTCACCTACTATTGTACCACTATGTTCTAGAGAATTAAACTCAGAGTGCTATGGGAGTGGTGGTTTTGAGACTTGTGGACAATATTGAAGCAGTTGGTGGTGACAATTTTGTGTCCCCAAGAATGAATAAGACATTGGATTTTGATACCAGGATGGATGGTACACCAGGCACTCGATGCTCCACTAGAGTCAAAGCCAATAGTGGTAAGTGTAAGGTCCCTATTGTGGTTTATAATGATGCTTCTGATGAATCTTTGTCTTTTCAGGTCAAGCAGAAGACTGTCCCTAAGAAAATACATCCTCTTGAGGGCACCTCCACCAAATAGACTTCCCTTTTGGCTTCCAGGGTTTCTTACTAGCCTAATCTATATGAAAGAGGCCACCTCCAGGATCTCCATGATATTATGATGAAGGCCTTAGGGAGAGTGGACAAGATGACATCTTCCTTGATTTCTTAGGCAAAGACCCTTTTGGATGAGTACAAGTATCAATTTGAGACCCTAGAGAAGTTTAAGAGTCCGATGGGCGATAATGGTCATGATGCAGTCAGCAAAATGAATATATAGTCTTTGCAGATCCTGGTTTCCCTTGTGTGGAATTTTATCTTCTATTTTCTATTTTTGCTGCTCTTGTGAGGGTCTTTTTTACTGGTTTCTTTTGTTGCTGCCCATGTTTGGGACTTTGAGAATATTACTCCTCCATGGCCCTAAGAAGACTACATTTTTTATTCTAGAGATTTTTGTTTGTTTTGGGTTTCCCTATTTTTACTGTGGCCCCTACGTGGGTTTCTAAGAAGTACTCTATCTCCAACCCCTGCATGGGCCTCTACTCCTCCCTAGTGGCCTAAAGAGGGCTTTCTTTTTTGTCGTAGGAGGTCTACATTGTTTTGGGTTTTAGTTTTATTTTGTCACATCTTTCCATTAGAGCGTTCCTCAATTTACCTCCATTATTGTAGAAGGTTACTGGATCCTTTTAAAACCCCTATACCGATAAAACCAAAAAAACTAACCAATTAATTACTTTATTTAAATAATCAAAGTCCTATTCTTTAACTATTTAAAATAAACCATTTTTCCTCTATTAAAATAATCAAAATCCCATACCTTTAACTATTTAAATAAACTATTTTTTTTCTCTATTCAAATAATCAAAGTTCCATACCTCTAACTATTTAAATAATCATTTTTCCCCTCTATTCAAATAATCAAAGTCCCATACCTTTAACTATTTAAATAAACCGTTTTCTTCCCCTATTAAAATAATTAAAGTCCCATACATTTAACTATTTAAATAAACCATTTTCTTCTTCTATTCAAATAATTAAAGTCCCATACCTTTAACTATTTAAATAAAACAATTTTTCTCTATTCAAATAATAAAAGTTCCATACCTTTAACTATTTAAATAAGCCTTTTTTTTCCATCTATTAAAATGACAAAAGTCCCATACCTTTAACTATTTAAATAAACCATTTTCTTCCTCTTCTATTCAAATAATCAAAGTCCCATACCTTTAACTATTTAAATAAACCATATTTTCCCTCTATTCCAATAATCAAAGTCCCATAGCAAAAGAAAGAGCAAAATTTTAGGGTTATAGAAAAAAATAAAAAAAAGAGAAAGCATATACTGCCCTGAAATTTTGATCTTGATCCTTTAGAGTAGCAAATCTATCCTAAAAACCAATCTATATTCGACCAACATTTACATAGCCTAAGATATAGATGGTGCAATCTTCTAAGGAGCTAAGACTATGAAGCAACTGAGTACAACCACCATCAACATGCACAGATTGGACACAATGAGCTCCAAAGACTTGAATTGCATAAGATAATATTGAAGCATTATAACAACTACATAGAACTTGACTCAGTACAATGCTTGGTTTAGAAACCAATGAACTACAAAGAGCAAAGAAAAGAAAACCCTAATAAAATGCTAAGCATTGGATTTCAGACCCCTTAGAGTAGTCCTAAGAGCTCTTATTATACAATTATAGCTTGGTATGGAAATTGAAGCTGACTTTATTAATAAAATTAAAGGGCTTAAATAAGCCTAAAACAAACAAATGTAATCCTGGAAATCTGCAACTACTCCAAGGATTACGTACACAAAATACGCAAGGGCTAAAATGAAAGCCCAAAAATGACGAAAAACAAAACACCTAGACTAGACTATTCAACGGAGGTTATCAAAACAACTCACGTTGATTATTCAACTGACTAAGTCCTAAATGCATTTATCCTAGGTCTAAAACAATAATTAGCCCTAGGTCTAAGTTTCCTCATCATTCGTCCCAACAAAAGAAGCATTGGACTCCAATGCTTTTAACAAAGAGGGAAAATCCCGGGACAGAATGTGAGCAGAAATCCAGCGAGCCTGATGTGGAAATTGGCCTCGGCGGGCCACAAGATATGAAGTAGAAACACCTTGGCGTGTTTGTCGGGTCTTCGTATCAAAGACTGTATCGGCGTCAAGCGAAAGCTGAGCATCAAGAACCACATCAACTGGATGAATGATGGCTGGAACTGTCTCCAATGTGGAATCATAGTATGGTTTGAGAAGATCAACATTGACAACATCGTGAATGCCAAGATGAGCTGGAAGGTCCAAGCGAAAGGCATTCTCAGAGATTTGCTGAAGAATAGTATAAGGCCCATAACGAAGAGGCTTGATTTTGCTATGTGCCTTATCTGCAAATCGTCGTTTGTCAAGATGAAACCATACTTTGTCACCAACCTGAAAGGAATGAGGAGTGCGGTGCTTGTCCATCTGTTGTTTTTGCTTTTGCTGAGTCTTCTGAAGAATTTGAACCACTTTGGCTTGAAGACTCTGCAAATGCCGTACAAAAGAGTTGGCCTTGTCTTGTTCCTTCTGAATGTGCATTGTGGCCGAAGAAGGCAAAGACAAAGGTAACTCATAAGGAGCAAGTGGTTGAAAACCAAAACACACTTCAAATGGAGAGTGTCCTGTAGAACTATGTATGGCCCTGTTTTAGGCGTGCTCAATGTGAGTGAGGCTTAAGTCCCACTTGGTCGGAGTGGAATGATGGTAAATCCTCAAACTCGCACTAGAGTACGATTAACTACCTCCGTATGCCCATCGGATTGTGGATGATAAGCAATAGAGAAGTTAAGAGATACTCCCAAAATCTTCCAAAGTGATCGCCAAAAGTGACCCACAAAGCGTGAGTCACGATCAGAGACAATGCTGGTAGGAAGACCAAAAGAACGCCATACCACCTCAAAGAAGAGTTGGGCAAGATCCTGTGCAGTACTTGTCTTGCGACAAGGAATGAATTTGGCCATTTTGCTGAATCTGTCCACCACAACAAAGACACAATCATGCTTGCGTACTGTCATTGGAAAACCGCTCAAGAGATCCATGGAAATGCTTTCCCATGGACGAGAAGGAATGGGCAAAGGCATGCTCATTCCCAATGTCCTATTGGCTGATTTGGAGCGATTACATATTGCACATTGTCGCAAGAAGCGAAGAACATCTCTTTGCATGTGTGGCCAAAAGAAAAACCTCTGCAGATGATGAAGAGTTTTCTGCCTACCAAAATGTCCCCCATAGAGTGTGGAATGAGCCTCCTTCAAAAGAGACTCCCTGTTCCCATGAGGAACACAAAGTTTGTCCAATTTGTACAACAGTCCATCCTTAATATGAAAGTCTTGAAGAGCTCTCAAATTTGAAGAAGAAGGATTGGAAAGTTGGTGGAAAACTTTGCCAAAATCTGGATCCATAGGATACTGTGTAGGCCAAGTTTGGAAGCCAAGATGAGAAGTAGTGACAATTGTCAAAACAAGAGTAGAAGGAGGACGACTCAAACAATCAGCCACCGCATTGTTTTGTCCTTTCTTGTACTTGATTACCAAATGGAATTGTTGCAAGTACGATGCCCATTTCATGTGCCTAGCTTCCTCAATTTTTGTTTGAGATTGAAGAAACTTAAGGGGCATGTGATCTGTATGAACAATTGTTTCTTTTCCCAAGAGATAATGCCTCCAATACTTGATTGCTTGAACCAAAGCATAGAACTCCTTATCATATGTAGAATAATTCTTCTTGGCCTCTGAAAATGTTTCTGAATGATAGGCCACTGGATGGCCATTCTGCATGAGCACAGATCCAAGTGCAACTTGTGAAGCATAAGTTTCTATCTCAAATGGTTGAGACAAATCAGGAAGAACAAGAACTCGGTGCAAGATTTCAATTTCTGTTTCAATGTGTCAAAGGCTTTTTGTTGATCCTTTGTCCACTGAAACTGAACTTTGATCTTTGTCAAATAGTGTAAAGGCGCAGCAATAGAAGAATATCCTCCAATGAACTTGCGATAGAAATTAGCAAGTCCAAGAAAACTCCTTAACTCCGTGACTGAAGTAGGAGTTGGCCAAGAGAGGATAACTTCAACTTTGGAAGGATCTACTTGCACACCTTTTTCACTAATTACAAATCCAAGATAGGCAATGAATGTTTGCCCAAAGGAACACTTAGGAAAATTTGCATACAATTGGTTCTTTCGAAGAGTTTGAAGAACCGTTTTCAAGTGTTCCAAATGATTCTCCCAAGTAGAAGAATATATAAGAATGTCATCCAAATAGATGATTACAAATTGATCCAAACAATCTCTAGAATACTTCATTCATCACCGCATGAATGTAGCTGGAGCATTTGTAAGGCCAAAGGGCATGACAAGCCACTCAAAGAGCCCCATTTTGGTCTTAAATGTTGTTTTCCAAGTGTCTTTTGCTTGAATTCTCACCCGATGATACCCACTTTTGAGATCAATTTTGGAGAAGAATTTTGCACCTTGCAATTGGTCCAAAAGATCATCAATGCGAGGAAGTGGATAACGATTCTTGATTGTAATCTTATTGAGTGCCCTGAAATCAATGCATAGTCTCCATGTGCCATCCTTCTTCAACACAAGCAAGATAGGAGAAGCACAAGGGGAAGTACTGGGTTTGATGAACCCTTTAGTCAACAATGCTTGAATTTGCTTTTTAATTTCTTCCATTTGCACTATTGATTGTCTATACATTGAAGAATTAGGAAGAGATGATGCAGGAACAATCTCAATACTATGATTAATCTGTCTTTCAGGAGGAAGACTTGTGGGTTCTTGAAAAACATCAAAAAATGATTGAAGTATTGAATGAACTGAAGAACTCCTGTTATTAGTGTGCTTAGGTGCTTGCTTTTCTTCTTGAATTGGTCTGATGAAGATGAGTGCTAATTCCTTTGCTTGATTTATAGCTTTGCGTGCTTGTCTACAACTCAACATCAAATTATGTGGTGTTTGTTGTGTACTTCTGATTATGAATGCTTTATTATCTTTGTGCAAAGTGTATGTATTTTTGTACCCATCATGTATAGACCTCCTATCGTATTGATAGGGTCTTCCAAGCAACAAGCCACAACAATCCATTGGAGTTACATCGCACACAACCGAGTCCACAAAAGAAGGACTAAGCAAAATTCATAGTGCAAGTGTGTGTGATGTCGGATGTAATCCCATTGTCCTTCCATCCCAAAGGATAAGGATGAGGATGGGGATTCATCGGTAACTTCAGTTTGTCAACAACGGACCTCGCAATTAGATTTTTCTGCGAGCCGCTATCGATTATACAATCAACCATAAAGGTGTCACAGAGATGGACCGTAGTCACAAACAAATTCTCACGATCACCTTGTGAAGTATTCATAAGGGTCAATTTGTTTAACCCCTGCCAATTCCTTATAAGGCTTACGTTCCCCTCGTAGCCTCAATGGGACTTTCTTGTGAGTCCTCATTGGAAGGCTTTACAACTAGGGATTTTTTCTTCATATTTTGCAACTTAAAACACCTCTTTTGAGTATGTCCCGGCTTTTTACAATAATTACAAATCAAAGGTGATTTAGAAGAAGAAGATTTTTGTGAAGAAGAAGGGGAAGATGAAGAAGAGGGAGAAGGAGAAGAAGAAGATTTAGCTCCCTTGGAAGGTTGTGGAGAAGCCTTCT
This sequence comes from Wollemia nobilis, assembly GCA_028583015.1. Lineage (NCBI taxonomy): Eukaryota > Viridiplantae > Streptophyta > Pinopsida > Araucariales > Araucariaceae > Wollemia > Wollemia nobilis. The sequence goes on from JAQPPZ010000754.1 coordinate 3,898,077, forward strand.
GATTTCCTCCCGACGTAGAAGAGCGAGTCCCACGCGATTGCTCCCTCATTTCCTCCTCAGCAAGAAGGGCTTGATTGAAAGCCATGTCAATGTTAACAATCAACTTGTATTTCATCTTCCTGTAAATGGGCTCCTGCAAACCACTTTTGAATTTGTTAACAAGTTGTGCTGCATTATCCTGTATAGAATTCAAAATCCGCAACTTGCTAAATTGAAAAATATAATCAGAAACAGTCATATTTGAGGTTTGTCGAAGACGAAGCCACTTGATCTCAAGGTCAATGGCATAGTTTGAAGGATAAAAATTATTCTTCAATACTCTTTGCAATTCATCCCACGTGTCAATGGGATTTTGGGTCCGTTGTCGATCAGTGACAAGGACCTTGGCAATGCCAGAAAAGTTTCAACTTTGCAAAGTTAACTTCCCGATCCTTTGCAATCTTGATATACTGAAACCAACTGTCCATGTCCAAAATCCAACTGTTGAGGACTTCGGGATCTCGCGAACCAGTGTAAACCGGAACCTCACACTGTTGTTGCACTTCATTAGACGTAACCTTATCAGCCAACACGCTGACAAGTTGGGTTACTTGAGCCAACTTATCGGCTAATTCGGAAGCCATTTGACCCCGAGTGATCGCCAGCAAAAATTGTCACAAAAAGACAAAATTACAAAATGTGCAAAAATAAAATGTGCCCAAATTAATTTGCAAAAATTGCAAATTTACAACATATAAGGGGCAAAATATTTGCACAATTCTAGAAAAAGTCAAATTGACTTTCAAAAAGAAAGAAAAGGAATATATAATATATTTTTTTTTTTTTTAATATATATATCCTTTTTTTTTTTTTTTTTTTTAATCAATATGATTAAGCACAGAGAACTAATGGTAATTGAATTTACCAAAGTTTCTTTTACCGAGCAATTCTTGACGACGTCGTCTATTCGACACGATGGGCGTGGAAAGCGCGTCGACGACCGCAGAGGGGGGGCGAGGAAAGAATCATAGCAAGTCATCGCAACGACCGTCGGAGTGTCCCGCTACCGCCGAAAATCATGAAACTTGAACCGTCCTATGTCTGCCATCGAGAAATCAGGATCTCCAAAAGCAAAAATAGACTGCACAGCAATCTGCGTCAAGCACACAAGCCGAGGGTGTTTGCAGCAACTAGCAGATGTTAATGGCAGAATAGAGTGTGACGGGGTCGGCGACGAATTCTGCAACTGCCTAACACAGGCAAGACGACATCACCGGGCAAAATGTAGTTGAGGAATAGAACTGGCACCAGCAACCTGAAAACTTCATTCTGCAATCGTCAGGCCTGCGTACCGGTTAATTTTTGGTTCCTGTCGCTGTTTATTGTTTGGTTAAACGGATACGGGACGACGCTACAGAAGGAGTTTTATGTTTTTCGTTAACGATGACCAATAAAACGTGGTCAGACAAGCCTTCGAGGAAAAGGGAGTCTAAAAATTGCGTGGTAGCAGTTGACGACGAACAGAACCGTTGCTGTTCAGGTCAAACACATCGATTTGCTGTTCTTTCGTAAAAATTTTCCATCGGTGTGCAGCGGTGATGTGTTCAACATAGCAAGCTGTGGTTCACGGCCGCAAGATTAGAAAACTGAAAGATCCAATGCAAGTGGATGTCATCGGAAAAAGGAAAAAAAAATTCCGAACACGACAGCAGATCGTACGGCGCGTAGAAGAAATTTCACTGAATACGATCACATTTTTTTTTTTTTTAATTTACAGTCGACCGATGCGAGATTTGCAGTCGGGAATTTGACAGCGGCAAAAGAAAGGCACGACGGGCAGATTCGACTCGGCTCCTCCTCACATATCTGTTAGTTCCGAAACAAAATTGCTTCTCCAGGTCAAAACGCAGGGAGGGATGGAATGAGCACCGTCTAAAAAATCTGGCAGAAGCCAGAGTACACGAGCAGAAGGGATCTGACAGCCGCCTGTCATGATCCGCAGTGTAGCGGTTTCCCAAGCGCAAATCGGCAGGGACCTCTCTGCGTTGGGCACCGAACCGCAAGCTCCTCGCTCAATCAGCATTGGAATCTGCTGAAATCCGTCACGACAGAATTGCTGGAGGGTCTGCGGTCAACGCAGTCGAGCGACGCAGGTTTTCTCCAAATGAAAACAAATTTTTGTTACAAGTGATGACAAATATTATTGGTGCATTTGTTGTCAACTTCAATTTAAATCATCAATGGAAATTGCTTGCAATTTTTTTGCAATATTGGCAGCAAAATTTTGCAGCAACTTCTCCTGAGCTCCAACTGGAACAGATTGTGGAGGTCGGAAATAACCCAAAACCTCCAAAATAACCTGCTCTGATACCAATGATATGGAAATTGAAGCTGACTTTATTAATAAAATTAAAGGGCTTAAATAAGCCTGAAACAAACAAATGTAATCCTAGAAATCTGCAACTACTCCAAGGATTACGTACACAAAATACGCAAGGGCTAAAATGAAAGCCCAAAAATGACAAAAAATAAAACACCTAGCCTAGACTATTCAACGAAGGTTATCAAAACAACTCATGTTGATTATTCAACTGACTAAGTCCTAAATGCATTTATCCTAGGTCTAAAACAATAATTAGCCCTAGGTCTAAGTTTCCTCATCATAGCCATAGCTTGTCATTACATTTGTATTTACAATAAAATACTCTCGTGTTCTATTCCATAACAAAGCCTTTAAATTAGGTATGGTTGTGTAATTTTTGTATTTATAAAGCATTATATTGCCTCCACCAAGTTCCTCTTTTAATGCGTAGAATTCTCCATAAATCCACTTATGCAATTATGGTGGCACATTTGGGATCATGCTTCCACAAATATCTTCTTTATAACATGCAAGATCAATTTTATGGCAACATGCAATAATTAGGGTTAGAGAAAGACCCATAGCATTCAAAAAATTTCCCTTGGAAGATGCACAATTGAGGTACTCAACCCTAGATAAACAAGGCTTTGTATTGGTTAGAGCTATTAAAATATTTGGGTATTACATTTTGCATAGAAAAGTCTTTGCTATAGTCCTTGACCCAGTTATGAAGTCAATGCTCATGCAAAATGAGTTGGGTGAGAGGATAGGAAAATGGATGTCTACTTTGTAGGAATTTGACTTAGAGATTAACCCTATGAAAATTTTCTAATGAGAAGGGCTATCTCAAACATTGGCTAAGATTGATCACGGGATTTCATGCCAACAATATTCTATGGAGGAATAACAAGTGATGAACGGTATAAATATGTTATTTATTATTCATTATATGGTAATTACACCAAACATTTAAATGTTATACAAAGAGGAGCACTTCATCTTAAGAGATCAAAGTTTATGATTAAAGCTAGTATCTTGTATAGGAAAAAACCATGAAGACATTTACTTGAGATGTTTAAGCAAGAATGTGGTTGTTGAAGTTATTGAAGATTTTAATAGAAGATATGGGACTAAACATGGTTTAGGAAATACTACAACACATCAAATCCTAAGGCTAGGATATTATTGACCTAATATCTTTAAATTTTCTCATACACATATTAGGTCATGTCATATATGCCAAGTCTCTACCAATAGAGAAAGGAACGTTGCTATGACTTTAAAACCAATATTTGAATCTCACCCATTTGCTCAATGGATATTAGATTTCATAGGAGTCATAAACCCTAATTCTTCATCCAACCACAAGTATATCATAATTACCACAAACTACTGCACTCGTTGGACTAAAGCTCAAGCCACAAATAACTGCATCATAGAGGTAGTTATTCAATTTATTGAAGAGCATATTGTTACTAGATTTGGAATATCATATGATCTAGATAGTGATAATGGTTCTAATTTATATTCCTTGGAGTTTTTTGAGTAAAAATATGATAATAAATTGAATCTAAAATTTTCTTCAAATTACTATCCCCAAGAGAATGGTCTAGTTGAGTCCACTAACAAGAACTTGCTAACCATAATCAAGAAAATCTTAGAGAACCCTATAGACTGGCATAACAAACTAAAGTATTATTTATAGGAAGATAGGAAAAGTGTCAAGTATTCCATAGGTACATCTCCCTACCACTTAGTGTATGGGAAAGATCCTATTTTCCCTACCGAATTGAAGATTTTTACATTGCAGTTTATGTAAGATTTCCTAGAGAAGAAGGATAAAATTAAATCAAGGCTAATAAAATTCATGAGCCTAGATGAGAAGAGAGAGGATGCCCTCCAACACCTTATAAAACACCAAGGAGTGATCAAAATGTGGTTTTACAAGAGGTCCAAGGTAAAGGCTTTTAGAATTGTTGACTTAGTTTTTCTATGGGACAAAGCTCATGAAGAGTGATGAGCACAAAAAATGCTCATATTTTTGTATATGAATTAACGGTTTTTGTGTGGAATTATATCATGAGTTGTATTTTTTATGAATTATTATGTATGTATTTAATAAAATAATGTGTATTATCTAATCCATGTGTGAAGTGTGTTGTGTGTAGCTATTTTCCCTGATTTCATCGTCTTTTGCTCAGTCAAGGTCCTACATGGACCTGGCATGGTTTTGCTAAATCAAATAAAGGTAAATTGAAGTATGCACCTTACTGAGTTAGGCACCTTATTGAAGTAGGCACCTTACTGAGGTAGGCACCTTACTGAAGTAGATGTCTTACTGAGTTAGGCACCTTACTGAAATATGCACCTTACTGAGGAAGGCGCCTTACTCAAGTAAGTGCCTTACCGAGGTAGGTGCCTTACTCAAGTAAAGTGCCTTACCGAGTTAGGCGCCTTACCAAGGCCAAAGCCCGAATTATACATTTTGACCAAAATGGTTGAATAAGGACCCTGTTGACCATTGTTCCACATCATCTGTGGGAAACCATGATTGAACGAGTTGTCCCAACCAGAGTGGCCAAAAATGTAACTACTCACAAAGCTAAATTGTAATACAATGGAAATCATATGATTACCAAGAAATGATGTAGAGTTGTTATTGTGCACTAGTTATAGTAACTGAACTATCCTAGTTTAGGCTTAACTGAGACGCTTATTGTAACAGAACTATCGAAGGAAGTTTTGTGTGTGTAGTATATAAACACACAAACTTCTCTATGGAAGGAGAGCTTCTTTTGTAAAAGCATTTGATATATATAATATTCCCTTGCATCAATACTAAAGTGTGAATGTTTGTTAGCAGCACATTGTTTGAGAACCATCGAGCGAAATCTGCCTAGAGCTCGGGCCCACTCCAAGCCAGTATTCCTCCCCTATTAGTTATTTATGTAATTTCATTATGCATGGTAGTATGTTTATGCATCCAGTTTACGTTTAATTATTTTAGAGGTGTGTTTATTTATAAGAAGCTTTTTAACTTTGTGTGTTTATTTTATCCGCATTATTATTTATGAATTAATATTATTGAGATGAACGATTTTATTGATATTATACAAACACCCCCCAATGGTAGTTGAATGGATCATCTCCAAAGTGGTAGTGTGACTAGTCTCAGTCATGATTCTTCACAAGCTTACGAGTTCCCTAGATTGAGAAATTAAATGAGAAGTGTTGTGATAAAAATAAGATAAATTCACCAATGTTTGACACCCAATATTTGGTGCCATTTTTGGGGAAGCATCACTATTAGACTAATCACATTACCCCTTAAGCCCTTCGACCTAACCTTGTATGAGTTTGCCAAGAAAAAGAGGACCAGATGGTCGTTTTATAAAATAGAGCCTACCAGATCAGTTAGAGTCAGAAGAAGACTTAGAGTTTGAATTAGATTCTCTTGACTCATTGCGAGTAGTCCATTGGATTCAGAGTCCTCAATTCATGCAGAGTGCCTCCTCATATCTTCGATTTGAGAAAGAGCAAATTAATATAAACCTATTGTTTAAGAGGACATCCTCAGAGGAAGCCCTACTATGGAAAGTTGTAGAGGATCGAACTATAATACCAACTGACTTCAAGGCCTTGACTTAGAAATTTTTGAATGACCAAGAGACTATAGAAGCCACATTAGAGACCACATTTCCTAAAAAAATGGTAGAAGAGGAAGTCTCATCTAGGTTCAGTTTCCCGATAGAGGAAGGGGTAGGAGACTCCAAAAAAAAAAATTCCCCTACCCATCTCCCTACCTTCAGGGGATACCCAACCAAAGACCCTAACCTATTTTCATTTAAATTTGATTTATTGTGCAAGTCTATTGATTATAAATTAGATGCCAAAAAGCTGAAATTTTTCCCATCAACATTAGATGACTCAACCCTACGGTGGTTCATCAGGATGGGGAACAAACAGATCGCCACATTGGATGGGATGAAGAAGCTATTTTTGGAGCAATATCAAGACTATTGCAGAGCATGGGATTACAAAGAAGAGGTCCTCAACATGACGTAGAAAGAGGATGAATCCCTGGAAGAGTAGTAGGAAAGATTTAATTTTAATATACAATGATCCCATCATGCAAAGCTCGAGGATAAATCCCTCAAAAGTATATTCTTAAGGGGGCTAAATAATGAGTCATTGGAAGCACTGAATATGATCTCCAGGGGAGATGTTTACCAGCACGTGATGGAAGACATCTGAAAATTATGCCATAATTACTCATGGAGGAGAGGTAAGCCAGCCGCCAGAATAGTTAAAGCGATCACGTCAGTTACAAAAATGGAGATATGCAACATGTTGGAGGATTTAAAAAGTGAAATGCTATTCTCTCTAGCTTTGCAGCTGGACACACTATTTTTGGAGAAGAAGAAATAGGATAATGACATAGCATTAACCTATTTTTACCCCAAATACAAAGGAAAGCATACCAGGAATGCCTGCCCAGAGAACAAGGTCAAAGTATGTGCGATTTGCTAAAAAGTCCATAAAACTAGAATGTGCTCATAGTTGCCCAATGCCAAAGAAGATGCTGATGTAACCAGAGCATACTTCATGGGTAATCAGTAAAATTTGTAGTAAAATCCTATGGGAAATATGCCCATGGGGATGCCACCTTATGGAGGAGCATATATGCTAGAGGGGCAGTCGCCACCACCCAATATGGGACGGTGGGGACCACCACCTTGGACAAACATACCTCTAGGTACAACATTCCAAAATTAGCAACTGTGGATGCCATATCAGCAATCATGGAGGAGTCACTTTCTATGGAATACACCTCCATAGAACATGGCACAAGGACTGCCTCATCAAGGCTTATCGACCCTACCTACGGGAAGAATTTTGTAGTTACTAGCACAACCGACGGTAAACCCAAAAAATAAGGTAAACCAACCAGAATACCAGGTGGAAGGAGAGATGTATCCAATGTACCATATTAGTTGTAATCCAATACAACTTAGATCAGGCAAGTAGCTAGGAGTAGCAACACCTTCTCTGGTAGAAGTGGAGGATGAAGTAGAAGACTCCCCTATAATAGAAGAGGTGGAGGAAGAAACTATTGTTGAGAAAACAGAGGCCCCATTACCTAAATGACTGCAAGAATAGAAGTAGTCGACACAACCCAAATTTGATATTCTATCAAGCTTGAAAAATCTCACCGTAACTATCCCACTTTTCCAAGCTATTTGGGATGTGCCCATCTACACTAAGGTGATAAAAGAAATATACCTAAGGAAATCAAAATGCAAAACAATGCAGACCATCAACATCATGGGAAAGTTAGTCGACTTGATGATGGGTAATGCATATCATCCCAAATATGCAGACCTAGGCAAACCTGTATTAATGGTAAAAATTAGAGGGTGATCATCGACAAATATGTTGGTCAACTTGGGGGCAGTCATCAACGTAATACTGCAAGACACCATGCAAATGCTAGAATTGAATGACCTAAAGCTAATAAAAATGGTGTTACAGTTGGCCAATTGGTCCATGGTGGCACTAGAAGGAATGCTCGAGGAATTTATAGTAATAGTCAACGCATGGGAGTATCCGATAGAATTTTTAGTGCTGCAATCCAAAACCAGATTGGGTGGTTACCCACTCATCCTAGGGAGACCATGGTTAGCTACGATTGATGGATATATTAGCTATCGTGATGGGTTGATGACCATTTTAGATGGCCAAAATATCAAGATATTAACAATATCTCCCCCATTCCAATCGTTAGATGTATTGGGAGAACCCAAAATAGAAAATCAGGAGGACAACCAGCTATCGGTGCTCCAACCGATAATGGAATTGATAGAAGTAGAGGATGAAGTCGAGGAAGATGGCATCATCTCAAGATTATTCTATGGAGAGTCCTCCCTCCTAATTCTTGAGTCACCATTGGTGGGCGCTCAGGACCACCATACCAAAAAAATTAATGTCAAGCATGGTAGAACTTTGAATTTCAGTAGTGATCTGACCACCATACAGTTGGAATAATTGAAATAATTCCTATCCGAGCATCAATAGGCATTCATATGGGATTATACGGATATGCAAGGAATCAGTCAAGAAGTATGCACTCATCGTATTTATCTAGAAGAACAGTCAACCCCTGTCAGATAGCCACAAAGAAGGATGAACTCGACCATGAAGGAAATTGTAAATGCCGAGTTACAGAAGCTCCTAACGGTGAGATTCATCTACCCGATCTCGTACAGTGAATGGGTATCACCACTCATGGTGGTCCCTAAAAAGAATGGGAAATGGAGGATATGTGTTGATTATAGATCAATGAATAAGCCTCTAAAAAGGACCATTTTCCACTTTCGTTCATTGATCAAGTGCTGGACACATTATCCAAGAGGAAATATTTTTTCTTCTTGGACAGATTCAACAGGTACAACCAAATCTAGATCATGGAGGAAGACCAAGATAAGACAATGTTCACCTGCCCATGGGGAACGTTTGCATACATGGTGCTACCTTTTAGGCTATGCAATGCACCAACCACATTTCAGATGGCAGTGCTTAGCATATTTTCAGATATGATAGGCGAAGCAGTCAAAGTATATATGGACGATTTCATCGTTTACAGGGAAACATTCGAAGAGGTGATGAAAAATTGGAACATGTACTCTAGAGGTGCGAGGAAAACAATTTATCCATTAGCAATGAAAAATGTTTTATAATGATGTATGAAGGTATAGTGTTAGGGCATCATATCTCGGTAGAATGGATTAAAGTGAATCACAAGAAAATATAAGTCATCAAAGACTTACCCAACCCAAAAACATAGAGGGAGGTAAGGAGTTTCGTCGGCTCTATTGGGTACTATAGGAGATTTATCGTTGATTCTAGTAAAATCGCCAAACCGCTACATAACCTTCTGATGAAGGACATAAAATTTATCTAGATAGATGACTGTGAGTATTCATTTCAGACGTTGAAGGAGAATCTGATCTCTGCCCTAGTATTGCAGGGCCCAAATTGGTCTATCTTGTTTCACATATATTGCAACACATCCAATAATACAATTGGAGTAGTCCTCGGGCAGCAATAAGGTGAAGAGTTTTATGCCATCTACTACATTAGAAAGAACATGGCAGGGGCCAAGCTTAATTACATAGTAACAAAGAAAGATTTTCTTGCAGTGGTACACACCGTCAATAAATTCTACCACTACATCACTAGATACAAAGTGTTCATCCACATGGACCATGCGACCATCAGGTATCTAATGAGCAAACCAACGATTAGTGGTAGGATTATCCGGTGGCTATTTTTGCTACAAGATTTTGACCTTACCATAATCAACAAGCTCGTAAAAGACAACATAATCGCAGACTTCCGATCTAGATTAATTCTAGTATTCTACGTAGTGGTAGAAGACCAGTTCCTAGATGAGCATATATCCATCATCAATGAACAAACACCATGGTATGTGGATATTACCAATTATTTGGCCACAAGAAGAACCTCCCCTACCCTCTCATACCGAGATAAGCAAGGGGTAATAAAAAAAAGTGCATCATACCAATGGATTGATGGCCTCCTATTCAAAATAGGGCCTGATTAGATCGTGAGAAGATGTGTGGCCGAGCATGAATTCACAAAGATACTCAAGGCCTATCATAATGAGCCTTGTGGTGGTCACTTCTTAGGTAGAAGGACTACATATAAGGTATTGCAGATTGGGTATTTTTGACCCACATTGTTTAAAGACGTAGCTGCATATGCCAACAAATGTGATGAATTCCAAAGGATGGGCTGGCCAACCCATAGGGACAAAATGCCCTTGCAGCCTCACGTACACATCGAGCCCTTTGACAAATGGGGTATGGATTTTGTGGGACCCATAAACCCATCTCCAACAGGAAGAAGGTTCATTCTAGTTTGTATAGACTACATCACTAAATGGGTTGAAGTCCAAGAACTAAGAGACTCCAAGGAGCAGACAGTCGTCGAATTTCTATTCTCCCATATTTTTACGATATTTGGAGTGCCTAGGGAGATTACAAAATACCAAGAACCCCAATTCATATCTAGGTTAATCGAAGAGCTCATGGAATAGCAGAGGGTTCGGCATAATAGGATTACCCCATACCATCCACAGGCGAATGGACAGGTAGAGGTCATTAACAGGGAAATTGAAAACATCTTGACAAAGACCATGTAGCAACATAGAAAGGATTGGGCTACAAGACTACTGGAGGCAGTATGGGCATATAACACGATGTGGAAGTCAACCATTGGTTTTACACCCTTTCGGTTGGTCTATGGGAAATACGCAATTATGCCCATAGAATTTGAAGTTAAAAAACTTGGAACGGTGATAAAATTAAATATGAACCTGGTTGATGCACAAAAAGAACGAATTCAGTAACTAAATCAGCTAGACAAAGTTCGCATGGATGCCTTATAGAGAACATAAATTATGTAGAGGTAAAGGAAGCAGTGGCATGACCACCACATTAAAAATAAATAACTCAAAAGAGACTGGGTACTATTGTATGACTCCAGGCTCTAAGAATGAAAGGGGAAACTGATGCAGAGATGGATGGGACCATAGGAAGTGGTGGAAATAATCAAGAACGGTGATGTATGGGTCAAGATTATTGATGGCAGAAACACCATCCTAAAAACCAATGGCCATTGAGTGTGACCATACCATACGTCTGAGGGATTATTGGAAAAAATAATAACAATCGTGGGGAGACCCCATCCAATTAAAATATCCCAAATTCTCAACAACATGGTGGATACAGGGAAATCCATCAAAGACAAGTTAGAATAAGTTACTATATTTTTAGCCTAATGTGTGTTTTGCAGGGACAATGCCTACATGCAAGCTACAAGCATCCTGAGAACAAGGGCATAACAAGCATGGACCCCGTTTAACTACACATTTTTTTATTTTTTTTTGTGTTTTCTTTTTGCAAGGATATGGCCTGATTATTTGAACAGTAGGAATCTGGGAAAACTAGGCCTAGTTCAGCTCAACATCCACCTACCTGCGCATTAGGAGGATAGCAATTGTTTAGGTATGGGGAGACACCAAATTCCTCATCAAATGTCCCCATGGCTGAAAGAGGCAGATGCTGATGTAATATGAAGAGAATTATGGGAGGCTTTATCAACCTCATATTAAAAGACACATCAGCCATCGCTAACTTTTTAAAACAATAAGGAAGGGGTGCCTTACTTTGAAGGAGTAGTAGTGCCTTACTCTGGTGCCTTACTCTTAAGTAGCAACAATGCCTTACTCTAACACCTTACTATGAAGGAGCAATGACGCATTACTCTGGTACCTTACTCTAAAGGAGTAGCTGCACCTTACTATGGCACCTTACTCAGAAGGAGCAATGCCTTACTCTGGTGCCTTACTTTGAAGGAACAACAACACCTTACTCTGGAGCCTTACTCTGAAGGAGAAACAACACCTTAATCTGGTGCCTTATTCTAAAGGAGGAGTGGCACCTTACTCTGGCACCTTACTCTAAAGGAGTAGTGGTGCCTTACTCTGAAGGAGTGGTGATGCCTTACTTTGAAGGAGTGACATATTACTCTAGTTCCTTACCTTGGAAAAGTGACACATTAATCAGGAGGAGCGGTGCCTTACTCTGGTGCCTTACTCAAGAGGAGCAATGCCTTACATAGCCAAGGAGGCACTAGAATAAAAAAAAATGTAGGGGGGCTGTTGTCATGAGGATGTGACAAATCTTAGACATGGGGGGAAGCAGTCCATTACTCTGGAACCTTATTCCAGAGGAGCGGTTCCTTACTTAGCGCCTTACTCCAGGAGGAGCGGCACCTTACTCTAGGCACCTTACCCCACAAGCCAGGGCACCCTCGAATGCATTAATATATATATATATACAAAAATGACCACCTTACTAGCACCTTATTAGGTTAGGCGCCTTACTACCACCTTACTGAGTTAGGCACCTTATTGAGTTAGGCACCCTATTTGTGCCTTACTCAAATAGGTGTCTTGATCAATTCAATTCACATGTGCAAATTAGCAGTACGAGGAGCCAATACCATTATGTCACGTGATAGAGATCCGAAAATGCCCAAAAATATTTCAAAATTATTAGGTAGGATTTTTGCACATCCCAAGGCCAACCACCAAGAAGATATGCATCCCAACTTGAACCAATAGGATCCACCGCATTTTAGGTAGCAGGACCTCGAGCGAACCAGGAATGCAGCACCCAAGGTGAAGTAATCAGCACATGGGAAATATATCATCTAATTGTAATTTGGCATACTCCACGCAACACGAAATGACAAATTAGGTATGCGCATGATTTTAATTAGATATATATGTAATTTTCATATAATATGCTCTCTGATATGATGACGGTACAAGAATGGAAAATCACCCCTCATGCCTAATACATTGTGCCAAAAATTAATTCGGGTGGCATAGCCTGCTAAATCTAATATGGAACAAATCCTAGAGTTAGGTGCCTTAGGTTATAAAAAGGTGCCTTACTGAGTACATAACTCAAACTCAACAGAGAATTCACCATGGGAGGACCTTAGAATAACCATGCGATTAAGAAGTAGGAGCCCAGTGACACTGAAGGAATAAGGGGGAAGTCCACAACCGATTCAAGGTGGCAAGTTGGCTAAACTACTACCACCTGGTCAGCCAAGAACAAGATGTGGAGGTAGCCAAAGAATTCGCCACCTCCCTAAGTGGAGAAGTGTCTAGGCTACATGGACTAGAAATTCTAGTCACCCCAGAGCATATTGCTCAGGTCATTGGCCTCCCCCTTATAGGGGAATGCACATATAAGAATGACGTGGAAAAAGTATGTCGAGGAATTACTCAGATAGGGAAATGTCCCCTGTGACCAGGGGGGATTCCCAAGCAGAATATCTCAATGCAACTATGAAATTTTTTTGAGCAGGTTGCGAGATACTTCACATGTACTAGGAAGTATTCGCACTTGAATGCAAACCACATGTATTTCATAATCCATATGGTGCATGGGAGGGAGATCAACATCCCATTCTATCTGGTGAATATTGTACAAGATGAGGCATCGAGGTACCAAAGAGGGACAATTTCTACCTTAGCCCATCATGGGCTAATTACAACCTTGATACGCCATGTAGAGGAGCACAGGGGAAATTCATCGACGACAAAGGCTGAACCATCTAGTGCACAAGAACAGGCAATTGCCAAAGTAGGGCATGAAGCCAAATTGAGGGAGACAACTAAAGATATTAGGGCTAAGCCCTCTAACACAACATAGTAGATCATCATAGAGGTAGGACATGATACCAAAGTGGAGGGAATGTTTGAAGAAGAGCACCGTCAATTTTCACTAGGGATTGTAGAGGAAGGGCAGAGTTCTCTGCCCACTTTCATGGAAGAGAGGCTAGAACCCTCCAACGCGGAATGTTGGGTGGAACACAAGGAATGTTGAACATAATGACAAAGCCTATTCCTATCAAATGAGGAAGATGAAGAAGATACAGAGCTTGGTGTTATGGTGTAAAATTTGCAAAATTTTGTTGCTTGTAGTTCACAAGACCCGCAGCCTTCCGCAAGCGGGTAGCAACTGGCTAAGATGCCATTGGAGAATGATCACGTTGAACAGAGTGAGAAATACTCGACGTAGGTACTATTCGAGGAGTATAAGGAGATGACCATGATGAAATTCAAAATATAGGAGGCCACTATTGGTCATCAGATCTGCCTAGGTAAGGATTTTGGATAAATGTATGAAAGTATGCGCCCTAGACCTGGACCAACATTGAAAGGCCGAAGGGAAGAGATGCCCCTCGTGCCAATCTCCGGAGAAAGGCCGGCTCCTATGCTAAACTACTTGGGTGTTTGAAGACAAGAGTGCAGGAAAGAGATAAAAGGAGTAGGGTTAGAGAAAGAAATAAAAAGGAGTAGGGTTAGAGAGATCGGTGATTTGAGGTGGGAGAGAACAGGAAGCACGATCACTAACTGACACCTGAATAGAAGCAAAGAACACTAAGAGTAAAATGAAAGAAACGTAATATCAACCTCCCTATGTATCCTCCCGAACGAGTTTCAGGACACTGTCCCCGATCGCACATCGGACGCAGAGTTTAGCATCTCAGTCTACAAACGAAGAGAGATGGAAGAATCAAGCAAGGCAGGCAACATAAAAGAAAGTTAATAAGACACTTTTCTAACTCCTATGTATCCTTTCGAACGAGTTTTAGGACACTGTCCCTGATTGCACCCCGAACGCAGAGTTCAGCATCTCAGTCTACAAACAAAGAGAGATAGAAGAATCAAGCACAGAAGGCAGCATAAAAGAGAAGAATTGAGCTCAAAGTCTCTTAGTATTAATCGTAGGACATCAAGTTACAACAACTTTCTAGCAGATAGTTCCCCTCGCCTTTTTCCATTACAATACCTAGGTTTTTATAGAGGACCCGGGCCTCTGAATCATAATTACACAACGAAGAAGAGTACGCCCTCGAGCCCTGAGAATCGGCTCCCCAAGGCTCTCGAGATCGAGCTTTCAAATCTGTTACCAAAAATGGCAACTGCAACCGGGTCAACCATGGAAAGGTGCATTGATGAGCCGTCTAGACATCCTTGGTCTTCGGGTGTGGTGCTCGAGTGGCCGCCATGCTCACCGGGCTCTCCATCATGGCTTGATACTTCACTTTTGATTGCCAAAAATGAGCAGCGGGCTTGCTAGGCATGAAAAATCGCATTTATGAGGCACTTGATCACCTCGGGAAAATACCCGACTTGGAATGCGTGCCTGTGAAGCGCTTCGCTTTACAATGGTTCTGGGCCAAAGCAACAACTCCTCTTTGATATGTACTTCATAGAATCGAGCTTCGCAAAACTGCTTCGGGGGCGGGGAGTGCCGAAGCATATTTACTTCACAAAATGGGTCCCTTCTTCTTTACCGCTTCGCTGATTAAATTCCTTCGCTGATGTCTTCGAGAAAAGCTTCGCTGCGATCCTCTTCAAAACTGTGGTTCGGGAGGATTTCGGCCGAAGCAGATATTTCACTTTCTATGACCTCCGTCACTTTGGGTGCAAGCTTAGCCGAAGCAAATGTTTCGCAATGACTCTTGCCGAAGTAAAAAATGGTTCGCTGATTTCCTGGCCGAAGCGACTGATGGAAATACTTCGGATGCGAAGTAGCTTCCTTTCCTTCTCTTTTGCATTCTTCTTCGGCACATTGCTTCGCGAAAAATTCCACCCGAAGTAGTATTGAAAATGCTTCGGGCGCGAAGCTCCCATCGCTTCTCTCATTTTCACCCGAAGTAGCTGCTGGAAGCGCTTCGGGTGCGAAGTAGTTTCATTCTCTTTGCCTTGTGTTTTGCTTTGGCGAAAACTACTTCGCAAAACTTTTACCCGAAGTAGTGCTGGAAACACTTCGGGTGCGAAGCTGTTTCTATTTTCCTTCGACGAAGCTCTTTTCTCTAGCTTGTTTGCCAGCAAAGTTCTTTCTTTTCTATTTTATGTACAAAGGGGTGGCATTGGAAGCCAAAATTGCTGCAACTTTTCAAAATAAAAACAACAAAGCAAAAACTTTACACAATACTGTACAAAAATTTGTTTCCCTTTTCTACCCCTTAAGGAATGTGACAAAATGGTCAACATTCTTGGCGGCTCGCGGGGCAACGAGCTCGTCTCGGTGGGAGAACCCTTCAATTCTGATCCATTGGGCCAGAGTCTCTCCTCGATCCTTCTTCTCCTTCTTCTTCTTGAAGTGCTTCTGCAGCTGGCTCTTGCTCTCCTTCTTCTTCGACTCCCTCTTCGTCTTCGGCTTCCTCCCCTGGAGCTACTTCTTCTAGAGCGGCTTCCTGCGTCGGTGAAGGGGCAAGACGCTCATGAATTTTCCTCATGGTTCGATGAACCTGGGACCAGGCACTCTTCAAGAAAGGTTCCAGATCTTGTAGTGCTTTGATCAACACTCAAAACCGATCGATTTTCCCGATGTCTGCATGTTGGGCTCTAGTATACAGGTCATTCAGGGAGGCCGCGATCTTGCAGTATCTCAGGTAGTCTATGATCTGCTTTTTTGTAATGGGCTCCGCCCATCCGTCTATCTCCAAGATGTCATCTTCAAACTGAAGCCATGTTGGCTTAATCTCTTCTTTGGACAGGAGATGCCCATCGTCATCTGTGAAACTTGGGAAGCCCATGGAAGAGAGGTCCTGAAAATAGCTCATTGATACGCGCTGTTCGTTTTCAAAAATATCCAGGAGATCTTTTGCCTTTTGCATTTTTCGCACCTTGGAGAAGAAAGCGCGTACTATGGCTCGGGCTGTAGACCAGTCCCTAGCTGTTCGGCTCATCGCAGGGACCTGCAAGTCCTGATACTTGGTGCTCTGTACATTGAAAGCTAGTTTGAGTCGACTTCTAGCTTTCTGGGTGATCTCTTCGATGATTGGTCCTCCTTCGGCAGCAGCATCCTAGGCTTCCATAATGTAGGCCAAAATTGAAAGAGCGCTGGAGGCCCGAGATCTAAAGTTTTTGAGCAAATGCGAGCGAATCTCCTTGATTCTGCTCCTGTCACACAGCCCTAGGCCCTCCTTTTTGTACAGCTGATTCTGCATCTACAAAATTTTTCCTTCGAGCTCTTTCGCCCTCAGTTCATTCTCGGCCTGTCTCTGTGCTCGATTTTCAGCTGTACATTCCAGTTGGTTTATTTGCAATTTTAGGGCATGTGCCTCTTTCCTCATTAACTTGCACTGCTCTTCGGCATCCACTAGCTTGGACCTAACTCTTGCCAGTTCTTCCTCTAGCTTAATATTTGCACTCTCTGCTTCGAATCTATGCTGATTTGCAATGTTTGAGTGTGCTCGAAAGGTCTCGACCCCTACATGCATAGACAAAGATTCATTGTCTATGTTCAGGTGCTCTAGGTCCTTGGTTTTCTCCTGATAATCATAGTCTGCTGGAGTCATCTCATCCAGAGGCTTCTGGACCCTGGGGACCTTCTTCACTTTGTGCAATTTTCCTGCCTCCAGGTCAAAGACTGCACATTTCTCGACTTGGGCCAGAGAGCGCCCTCTTTTCTTCCTAGCCTCCTTCAACATCTTCTCTGTGTTTTGTCGGGCCTGAAGTAGCTTTTCAGCTAGAGGACGTTCCTTTATTATGGACAGCTCGGATTCAAATGAGGCTGGATCTCCAGCCGAAGGGGTAAACAAATATAAAGGGTTGACGGGGAATGCCTCACCAGAAGGTTCGACAACAGGTGTAGCGGGGGCCTCGGCTAGCGGGATAGCACCGTGTATGATGGGAACCTAGGTCTCGGGGTTTGGAATTGAGATATTGACTTCGCCTTGGCTGAGAATGGCAGGATCGATGGCGTGGGCAGGCGAAGGTGTTTTAACAGGTTCGTCTTGGCCGGGTGACTTGGGTGGAATGGGGTTAGGCAGAGAAATAGGCAATGCTTGGAGAGATGATTGGCCTTGCAGGGGGGAAAAGGGCTGATGATGACCTTCAACCGGGACCATGGTGGACGTGTCAGAGATCGAGGCGAAAGGGAGAGAGTGCGTACCTACGTGCCCTCCTGGCAAAGCGGCCGTAGTAACTTCTTGCATGATCGGCTCTTGGCCTTTTTGTGCCTCGGCACCTTTGACCTCCAAGACTTCTACCTCAGGATCCTCTTCCTATGGGAGAAGTTCCTCCACATTGATAACGTTCATGTCTGGGACCGTCTCGGCATTTGGTGGCGCATTTTCTTCGGCCGAGACTGGCGTAGGATGTTCGGTAGGGAGACTCGGATGCCCTGTATGGGATCGCTTTGGACAGGGTGAGGGCGCTTGTACTTGCTCTGGCCTTTTCCTCTTCTTTCTTTCCAATGGTTGCTCTGATTCTTTGGCACTTGTATCCTCATATGGTACTTGTGTTAATACCCTTGGCACAGCTTCATCTTTCTTCTATACTCCCGAGGCATCGCCAATCTTCCCTGGGCTTTTGCCCGATCCTGGGGTAGCTGGAGGGACAAAATCAGTGAAGGATATGGGCTTCCAGGATCCAACCTTAGTTTCATAAACGATCGCGAAGTCCCTATCCATTGTCAAGAGTCCATAGGAATTCATCTTTCGGCGATGGACTCTCATTATCCACCATTCTCTCTGTTGTTCCTCATCCCAGTTCTTCAATTCTTCCTTCAGATCATCCTTGGCCTTCTTCCAGAATGTGGAGTCTGGGGTTGGAAATGGGTATTGATCAGGATCGAACTCTAATTCCATGGGATAGAAGTCATGCCAGGGAGGCAATGTTCTCATTTTTTCTAAATGCCACTCTAGATCCCTCCCGTTGGGATTGTTTCTCTGCTCCATTATTTCGGGATGGGGGCAGACATGAAAATTTTTACATTTTAAGTGATTTTTCATCACCCCTATGGGATCATAATACCACCTTTGAGGAATCTGGAGCAGGCCAAAATTAGCCAGTTTTTCCTCCAGGAAAATGTTCTGCTTCAAGGCGAAGACTTCAATCACCCCCATTCTGAAAGGAAAGTCACAAGTAGGTGCCCACTTTCGGCCATGGCCGTAAACTTCATTGGTCGCGTCGCTTTGCCGAGCGACTTCTAGTGCGAATAGGTACTCAGATGGAAAAACCGGCAACAAGAAAGGTTTTCCCATGAAACCGAATAGGCGTATCACAAGCCCCTATGTAAGTTGAAATATATCTCCCTTTTTTGCCTGCACTACCCTGTCTCTCAGACTGAGGGGCACCCGAGGGCTGGACCCTATCAACAATTGCATGGCGGGTCCCAAGAATTGTTGATTGAAAGAATAATAAGACTCTGACCTCAATAAGAGGCGAGTCCACTGATATATAGGCAAAGGATTTCCATCCTTGTCACTTGGTGTAATTGCAACATGGGGAAAACTTTTATATGTGCGATAAAAGAAAAGCCAAACCAAAAAAGAACATGGGCTGAAGTGCTGCTCTGCTCCAGAAGTCTTCATCGTGGTAAGCCGTGTGTGCAGGTTTCGGGCCACCCATTCTGCCCAGTCGAAGAAGACTGGGTTGGTGTTTGGCCTCGAAGCATCGGGGGCATAAAACTCCCCTCTGGAAATACATTCGGCCAGGGACACCTACCAAGGGTGCACCGAAGCGTCGGTTGACAGGCCCGCCACCCATGCGATGATGGAAAAAATGTCTGTGTTCTTGAAGGCTTCCAAGGGTAGGGGCATTTGAGGCAGCTTGCCTGAAGGGAGCCCGCTTTTGAGATTTTCTCGGAGGAATTGCAGCACGTAGTTGTTCGAGGTAAACTTCTCCGTTTGTTCGCTCAAAATGACGCTGCGAACTGTGTACCCCTTAGGAGGCCCTTGCTATGGCGCAAAAGCTACTTGCACATCCTCCTTCAAGATAGAGAACAGCTTGTGACCGACGACATTCAGTACTTGCCTGGAAGCTGGTTGGTAGTTCTGTGCGATGGCGTAAATCAGCTCAGGGCAATGGTGCATAGGAGGAGTCAGATACCAATAAATTTGTGAGTAATACGCGGTGGCTCTCTTGTTGTCAGCTGAGAGCCTACTCCTCATAAAGTCAATAGTGTACCTGAGCTCGGCCACGCTTCTTGAGAGTTTTGTATCCTTAATTTTCTCCCACCTGTCAACTGGTGGTTCGACAAGTTGTTCCTCTTCGGATTCTTCTCTTTCTTCCACAACATGCTTCTCTGGGCGGGTGTTCGGGTTGGCCCTCTTGGGTCTCTACCTTTTCTCCTTCGAACCTTTCGTTTTTTCAAGCACTGTCATCTCTGGCTCCTTTCCTTTCGGCATAGAACTTTTCTTTCCCATGTTGAAGGATTATGGCAGTAACAGCGCAGACTGTTTCGACGTCAGGGAGCTTTTCGACGAGTGGCAGCAGAATTCATGGACAAGCAGTGCTCTTTCAATTAACCTTTTCTTTGCCAAAGCCCTCCCTTTATAGCCTCAAGGGGCAACTACCCCTATTTATGGTTCTTGCCATAATTAAACCGATGCTAGTGGCCTAGGAAATTGCTGCACCATCCGATTGGTTATCCAACGACATCGCATGCGGGGTTACATGCCGTAATGATTACACCTTGCATTGGAAGCACATCTTGCACTCGGGTGTGAGCTTTAACTAAATTGCCTCGGGACATGCCCTGCCACCTTCGCCTTAAATGCGTATGCTTCGAGCTTTTTTCAAGGTGGTAGTCGACACATTTCTCGAGACGTGCTTTAAATGCTCCCGTTCTGTACATTATTGGTTCGGCGAAGTTTGGGGTCGGACTTGGAAATGCTTCACGGTGAACCTCCTCTTCGGGCTGATCTTCCATGTTTTGGGCCCGAGGTACTTGTCCTTTGCCGTGCTTTGCAAGGACCACCTACCGAAGCTTGTGCTTCAAAAAATTACTTCGCAAGATTTCTACCCGAAGTGATTGCTGGAAATGCTTCGGGTGTGAAGCTATTTTTGTGCCTTTGTTTGAACTTTGGTTCGGCCCTTTACTTCTTCGCAACTGCTTCATTGGGTAAAAATCCTCGAAGGAGATTCTGAAATTTTTTTTTTATTTGAACCCTTGCGTAATGCGACAAGACTTGTCAGCATTATTGACGGCTCGTAGGGCAACGAGCTCACTTGGATGGGAGAACCTTTAGCCTCGATCTATTGGGCCAGAGGCACCTCCAGACCCTTCTCCTCTCATTCCCTCTAGGAGCATTTCTGCATCTGGTTCTCCCTCTTCTTCTGCTTCTTGAGACACATTCAAGGGATTTCGGCTGAATTCTTGTGTCTCGCCCCTTGGGATACAAAAGGGGTGCAAAAAGGTGCCTTCCTCATTCTCAGGCCTTCCCGCTTGCGACTGCTCTCCTTGGACTACCTCCTGATGGAGGTTGCAAGCAGCCACATTGTTCATTGTTGGGTCAAAGCTTGCATATTCCCATTGCTGTTCTTGGGCGAAATTTGTTCCTTGAGCTCCGAATGACTGCATCTCGAACCTATGCTCAGTACGAGGGGTTTGCCATGATGAATACTACACAGGATGGCCAGGAGCAGTGAACAGTGATGGGATTTCTCCCCACTACCACTTTCTAGATAGGAACAAGAGCTGTTCTGCCCGTATTGCTTCCTCAAATATCTGAGGAAATCTTCGCTCGCCAGATTGTAGTAAGAGAAGGCGTATGTTCGGGTGAAAGGCACGAACATAGAAGAGGTGAGCTTGGGCATGCGTCGGTCGAATTTCCACTGGAATATCCTTCCAACCTCTACAAAATCGGACATTGAAGTCTGTGATGCTCTCTAGAGGTGCTCTTATGATAGCGAACAGATCCATCAAAAGCTGGGAGGGATCTTGAGAGCCGTCGAATGTCTTGATCAATGCTTCCGCTAAATCGCTCCACGAGCAGATGCTTTCATTCTCGAGTAATCTGAACCACTGCATCGCTTCTCCCTCTAGAGACATGACCAGAAGTCTCACCATGACATCTTCGTGGATTATGTTGTGGAGGTTCGCCAATGCAGCAACGTCTTCAAGGTGCCTTTGGGCCATTCCTTTAGTGCCATCATATTTAGCCAATGTATGCAGGGCTCCTCTAGGAATCTTATGATAACCCTGAAGGTTCAGAGGGAAACGGGCATTCCAACTAGGATAACATGCTTCTGCCATTATGGCAGTGGCCTTGATTTTCTAGGATGTTTTCTTTCAGCTCAAAAGGCGTCTATAATGAAGGAATCTGGGTTTTCAACTCAGTTAGAATAGCCAGGTGATTTTGACAGATGGGGGCAAACCAGAGATTCACCAACTCGGGTTTCCTTAAAACATAGGGACTTTTGCCATGAAGGCACAGGTTTAGGTACTGGTCTATACGACTTAGAGATTTTTGGGTAAACAGAGTCGCCAGATGCTATAAGTCTTTTAGTAATGAGGGCATCGATCCTCACTACCACTAATCAGGTGAGACTGACCGGGTCACACCAGGAACTTTAGTTAGAACTATTGGCCCCGGTGAAGATGGGTTTGAGATTTAAAATATGGGACCTTGACTGGTTATGGATCTTTCTAAGACAAATACAGTCGGTCCCATCGGGCGTGCCAGAAACTGTTGGTCATCAGATCCGCCTAGGTAAGGATTTTGGATAAATGTATGAAAGTATGCACCCTAGACCTGGACCAACATTGAAAGGCCGAAGGGAAGAGATGCCCCTCGTGCCAATCTTCGGAGAAAGGCCGGCTCCTATGCTAAACTACTTGGGTGTTTGAAGACAAGAGTGCAAGAAAGAGATAAAAGGAGTAGGGTTAGAGAAAGAAATAAAAAGGAGTAGGGTTAGAGAGATCGATGATTTGAGGTGGGAGAGAACAGGAAGCACGATCACTAACTGACACTTGAATAGAAGCAAAGAACACTAAGAGTAAAATGAAAGAAATGTAATATCAACCTCCCTATGTATCCTCCCGAACGAGTTTCAGGACACTGTCCCCGATCGCACACCGGACGCAGAGTTCAGCATCTCGATCTGCAAACGAAGAGAGATGGAAGAATCAAGCAAGGCATGCAGCATAAAATAAAGTTAATAAGACACTTTTCTAACTCCTATGTATCCTTTCGAACGAGTTTCAGGACACTATCCTTGATTGCACATCGGACGCAGAGTTCAGCATCTCAGTCTACAAACAAAGAGAGATAGAAGAATCAAGCATAGAAGGCAGCATAAAAGAGAAGAATTAAGCTCAAAGTCTCTTAGTATTAATCGTAGGACATCAAGTTACAACAACTTTCTAGCAGATAGTTCCCCCCCCCTTTTTCCATTACAATACCTGGGTTTTTATAGAGGACCCGGGCCTCTGAATCATAATTACACAGCGAAGAAGAGTACGCCCTCGAGCCCTGAGAATCGGCTCCCCAAGGCTCTCGAGATCGAGCTTTCAAATCTGTTACCAAAAATGGCAACTGCAACCGGGTCAACCATGGAAAGGTGCATTGATGAGCCATCTAGACGTCCTTGGTCTTCGGGTGCGGTGCTCGAGTGGCCACCATGCTCGTCGGGCTCTCCATCATGGCTTGATACTTCACTTCTGATTGCCAAAAATGAGCAGCGGGCTTGCTGGGCATGAAAAATCGCATTTATGAGGCACTTGATCGCCTCGGGAAAATACCCAGCTTGGAATGCGTGCCTGTGAAGCGCTTCACTTTACAATGGTTCTGGGCCGAAGTAGCAACTCCTCTTTGATATGTACTTCACAGAATCGAGCTTCGCAAAACTGCTTCGGGGGCGGGGAGCGCCGAAGCATATTTACTTCACAAAATGGGTCCCTTCTTCTTTACCGCTTCGCTGATTAAATTCCTTCACTGATGTCTTCGAGAAAAGCTTCGCTGCGATCCTCTTCAAAACTGTGGTTCGGGAGGATTTCGGCCGAAGCAGATATTTCACTTTCTATGACCTCCGTCACTTTGGGTGCAAGCTTAGCCGAAGCAAATGTTTCGCAATGACTCTTGCCGAAGTAAAAAATGGTTCGCTGATTTCCTGGCCGAAGCGACTGATGGAAATACTTCGGATGCGAAGTAGCTTCCTTTTTCTCTTAATTCTTCTTCGGCACATCGCTTCACGAAAAATTCCCCTTGAAGTAGTATTGAAAATGCTTCGGGCGCGAAGCTCCCATCGCTTCGCTCATTTTTGCCCGAAGTAGCTACTGGAAGCGCTTCGGGTGCGAAGTAGTTTCATTCTCTTTGCCTTGTGTTTTGCTTCGACGAAAACTACTTCGCAAAACTTTTACCCGAAGTAGTGCTGGAAATACTTTAGGTGCAAAGCTGTTTCTATTTTCCTTCGATGAAGCTCTTTTCTCTAGCTTGTTTGCCAGCGAAGTTCTTTATTTTCTACTTTATGTACAAAGGGGTGGCATTGGAAGCCAAAATTGCTGCAACTTTTCAAAATAAAAACAACAAAGCAAAAAACTTTACACAATACTATACAAAAATTTGTTTTCCTTTTCTACCCCTTAAGGAATGTGACAAAATGGTCAATATCCACCACTGCCTAAATGCAGCAATTGATCCATCAACTCAAGGAGGAGTTGCAGGCTAGGGCAAAAGAGAGGCAGGACGCCTCTACCCAAACCGATTGGGTGATGGAAGTGCCCACGAACTCTTTGACCTTTCCAGATAGAGTAGTTTCATCTAGGGCATTTAGGTCAGATGCTAGATATGAGGAATTAGAAGCATGGGAGGGTTTTCATGCCTTAGATAAGACAGTGGTAGAGGAACACGGGAATTCTGTTCTTCAAATAGAAACCCCTATAATTTTTATCGACATCGATGAAGATCCATCAGGGAAATTCCCTAAAGCTGAGGTTAAGGAGGACTCTCCAAGGTGCAAGGCACCCAAAAGTGAGGAGCCACCACCAGAGGGACCAAAAAAGAAGGTGCCAAAAGGAACAACCACAAGGGACCTTCGTTTAGAGGAAAAAATCCTTGAGTCACTAATAGGGAGGTAGCCTCCATGGGACAGAAAGACTTCCCCACATAGGCCGCTGCAAGACCTGACAAAGGAAATGGGAAGACCCCTTAGAAAACTTAGAAGAGGGCCAAAAGGAAGGCCAGGGTGATGTTTGTAGAATCGAACCCTCATTTTGATGAATAATGGGAAGCAGGTGTGCAAGCCTTCATTGAGAGAAAGGTGGAATTTGAATGACTCCATAAGGAGTTCGAGGAAACAAAGACAACTAGGAAAGCTACCAAGAAGAAGGTACGAGGGATAGGTATTTGTGTAAACCCCACTGACGATGATTAATTTTGGGACATCTATGGATCGTCATCGGGTAGGCCCTCTAAAATGAAGAAGTGGCTAGTACAATGGGGAATATATGGATCAAAGACAGAGGCAACAACAATAGTAGCTGACTTCGGATCTATAAGGCCAGTGAGGTTAGAAAGAAGAGGGATGAATTTGATATTATCTTCAAAGAATTACGCCCTCAAAATGCTGACCTGTGGCAAGAAGCAGAAGCATCCTTCCAAAGGGGAGCAATTATTGTGGTAGCTAAACCGAGTATAGGTATTGGGCCAAGCAAGAAACAGAGCTAGCACAATAAAGGGCCAACACAGACTGAAGGCCAACCTAGAAATTGGTGTAGCTAGAGGACAACACATCACAGGGATGCCCCACAACAAACCAGGGCCCCTCAATAGAAACAAAAACCTCAAGGTGGAGAACAGGTCAAGACCACTAGCAAGAGAAGGAAATGAAAAGCAGTTGTCTACAGAGAAGAGGTAGTTACCTATTTTAGGTGCCATGAGGGCATGGCATATATTAGGCATGGGGGGATGATGAGCACCATAAATGCTCATATTTTTGTATATGAATTAATGATTTTTGCGTGACATTATATCATGAGTTGTATGTTTTATGAAGTATTATGTATGTATTTAATAAAATCATGTGTAATATCTAATCCATGTGTGAAGTGTGTTGTGTGTAGCTATTTTCCCCGATTTCATCATCTTTTGCTAAGTCAAGGTCCTACATGGACCTGGCACAGTTTTTCTAAATCAAATAAAGGTAAATCAAAGTATGTGCCTTACTGAGTTAGGTGCCTTACTGAAGTAGGTGCCTTACTAAGGTAGGCACCTTACTGAAGTACGCACCTTACTGAGTTAGGTGCCTTACTAAAATAGGTGCCTTACTAATGAAGACACCTTACTCAAGTAAGCACCTTACCAAGGTAGGTGCCTTACTCAAGTAAAGCACCTTATTGAGTTAGGTGCCTTACCAAGGCCGAAGCTCGAATTATACATGTTGACAAAAATGACTAGAGAAGGACCCTGTTGACCACCGTTCTATGTCATCTATGGGAAATCATGGTTGAACGAGTTGTCCCAACTAGAATGTCTGAACACATAACTACTCACGAATTCAAACCGTAATGTAGTGGAAATCATCTAATTACCAAAAAATGACGTAGAGTTGTTATTGTGCATCAGTTGCAATAACTGAACTATCCTAGTTTAGGCTTAACCAAGATGCTTGCTGTAACATAACTACCACCAAAAATTTTGTATGTGTAGTATATAAACACACATAATTCCCTATGGAAGGAGAGCTTCTTTTGTAAAATTATTTGATATATATAATATTCCCTTGCATCAATACTAAAGTGTGAACGTTCATTAGCAGCACATTGTTTGAGAACCATCGGGTGGAATCTGCCTGGAGCTCGAGCCCAATCCAAGCCAATATTCCTCCCCCCTTAGTTATTTACATAATTTCATTATGCATGGTAGTATGTTTATGCATTAGGTTTACGTTTAATTATTTTAGAGGTGTGTTTATTTATAAGAAGCATTTTCACTTTGTGTGTTTATTTTATCCGCATTATTATTTATGAATTAATATTATTGAGGTGGATGATTTTATTGATATTATACAAACACCCCCCCAATGGTATTTAAATGGATCATCTCCAAAGTTATAGTGTGACTAGTCTCAACCGTGATTCTTCACAAGCTTACGAGTTCCCTGGATTGACAAATTAAATGAGAAGTGTTGTGACAAAAATAGGATAAATTCACCAATGTTTGGAACCCAAAAAAGAGAAAGGAGACCATGAGAAGTTTGATAACCTTTGGTTAGGTCCCTTTCAAATCTCTAATATATTAAGAGATAATACCTTTAGAATCAAGAGTCTAATTGGAAAGGATGTTCCATTACCTGTGAATGGATAACTCCTCAAGTATTACTTTAATTTCGAAAGTTTATTTCAATCCTACCTTGTAAATAGTCATTTTTAGTGTGATTTTCTTGATTTACTTATGTTTATATGGTTTTGTTATAATTTACTTAATGCATTCATGATGTCCTTAATTTAAATATTTTAAATTTTAGTTGGAGTTTTATTATTGCTTTCATCACCTCAATTTTGAGTATATTTCTAGTCTATACTATGTTATGTAGTTTATTATCCTTCATTTTTACTTGTTAGTGATAATTGTTTTGGAATAATTTTATGATTGCTTGTGCCTTTTGCTCACGCTTGGGGCATGTAATTGAATTTTGGTTATTCTAGGATAGAAGTCTTCTAATGCAAATTCAAAATGAAAAACTTGCTTTGAAACTTAGTGGAATTAATGATTAGTACAATCAAATTATTGGTGTCTATCCATTGTATTAAAGCCAAAGTAAATTAAACTTGAGTTATTGTAAAGTAATGTTGATGCTCCACATTTCAAACACCTTAAGAAAATTATTGAGTCATAGGAATATAATATTTTTAGTTTGATGATTAGGCCAAAACAAATTTATACACTCTATTCTTAGCCTTATCAATCCCCAACCCAAGGCACACTTATGCATTTTCAATATGCGTTCAGAAAAAAGAGAGCATAAAATCAAGCACTTAGTGTGATTTAGATAATCTCTATCGGGGCTATAGATGCCTGGTCAACAGAGAGAAAGGTATTGAGAGTAATTAAGGATATATCCACTAGGGCTATAGATGCCTGGCTAGCAGTGGAGCAATGCTAAGAAAAATTTAAATAAAGATCGATTCAAATTAACCTAATTACAAGCTTAATTGGTGAAGTTTTGATTGATTTAAGAATAGAAATGAATGCACTTACACACACTTGGAGCTAAGGTATAACGGAGCATTATTTCAAGCAATATTTATCTAACTTTAAGCTATGGAGGTATGCCAACTGGTGGATGTATGGATGTATGGAGCATTATTTCAATGTATAGATCTAACTTTAAGCTATGGATTTATGGATCATTATTTCAAGCAAGATTTATCTAACTTTAAACATTATACCTTCTAGGAGTAAGATCTAGGATGATTCTATTGAAATGTCCAACTTCTTTGATCTGGTTAAGAAGTTTCTAATATCTATTAAGAGATCAATAAATCAGACTATTTATTTTATGAATCAGCTATATTAGAATCTAAAACATAATCCAAGCTCTCTGGTGATATATCTCATCATATTGAAGGACTCTTCACAATATTAAGCTTTGTATTTGATGGTTCTTTGTTGATTTCTTTGGTGGGTTTTGTTTTCTTGTCTACTTTTAGTGTTTCCCTGGTTGGGTTGATCTTGCTTTGTAGCTTGCTCTTTTAGTCTGTGTCTTGTTGTCTCTTTTTTACTGCAAATTTTGGGTCTCTTTTGTATAAGGTTGGGGGGAGCATTTCAAAACCCCTAATTTTTCTATCTAATAAAAAATGTATGCTAGTTGGTTGATTTTTTCTACTCAAAGGTTTTATTGGTATTAGGTAGGGTTATTCATCCCAAAATGCTTAAGAGAATTTTCTATTAGAGTCACCGCCATTTGTTGTTGCATATCACAACTCACCCAAATTGGTGATCCCACTTGAAAATTTTAGATTTTTTTATATAAATTTTATTTGCCTTGATGCTTTCAATGTTGGTTGCATTAATTTCTTTTAGGTAGATTCAACTCACAGAACCACATGGTCCATTGGATTACATTATAAAAAATCTTTCTAACAATGAAGTAGTGGTGGTTTATATATATATATATATATATATATATATATATATATATATATATATAATGAAATTAATTAACCAATGAGAGCTTAGTTTTTTTTGTAAGGGCATATTAATTCGATGAACTACAATATTTCATTTTTAGAGACCACATTTGATTTTTGTTAAATGCTTTAATGAATTTTTCTTTTACTAATGACCATGACCAAGGTTAATGGATGAATTATTTATTGCTCTAATAAGTTATTTTGTAAGATAATGGAAATTTAATGGAATTAATTGCTGCACGTTGCCATAAAATTGATCTTGCATGTTATGAAGAAGATATATGTGGAAGCATTATCCCAAATCTGTTACCATAATTGCAAAATTAGTATATGGAGAATTCTATGCATTAAACGAGGAACTTGGTGGAGGTAATATAATGCTTTATAACTACCAAAATTACTTGACCATGCTTGATTTAAAGGCTTTGCTCTA
The DNA here is from genome assembly GCA_028583015.1 of Wollemia nobilis. Classification (NCBI taxonomy): domain Eukaryota; kingdom Viridiplantae; phylum Streptophyta; class Pinopsida; order Araucariales; family Araucariaceae; genus Wollemia; species Wollemia nobilis. The sequence continues at coordinate 3,927,394 of JAQPPZ010000754.1, forward strand.
AAATAGAACATGAGAGTAATTTATTGTAACTATAAATGTAATGGCAAGCTATGGCCATAATTGTATAAATAAGAGATCTTGGTTTTGCTCTAGATGGTTTGAAATCCAATGCTTACAATTTTTTTTAGGGTTTTTTTTAATTTTATCTTTGTAGTTCATTGGGTTTTAAACCAAGCATTGTACTGAGTCAAGTTCTATGTTTGTAGTCCACCCGAGTGGTGAATTTGTGATAATGCCTAAACTACAAAGTGAATTTGTAAAAAAATTAGTTTAGGGTAGTTCATTGGTTTTTGATATAAAGTTGGTTATCATAATTTTGTGTCTATATAGAGATAATTCATATGGAGTAAATGAAATGAGGTTCATTCCTTAGTGACTATTACTTAGAAGGATTGTGTCACCCCTAAGGCCTAAGCCACACTTGGAATTATTGATCATAATACTCAAGGTAAATGTATTACATCAAAGTAGGTAACTGGAACCCTAATGGGAGGTAAACCTAGAAGGTTCCCATTAGATACAAGATATCTGTAGTTAATTATAAGTACAAATGAATCCACATTTCTTCATAGGATATAGTTCTCATGTCATCCTTTATTTTCATCAATATCTCATAGCAACTCTATATAAATTAGATATCATGTCAATCTATGCATCAATATCTCCTTCCTCCCTATTGTAGAATGGCATTAGGATGTTGTCAAAAATATTCATTGCATGGTAACTATCAAAATAAACTATATTGTTCTATCCTCCTAGTTTGATTCAAGATGATGGAATAACTAATGTTTACAAGCCATCCATTTTAAATAGTTGTATTCTCTTCTAATCCCTTTTACTTCTCTCCTCAACTTAACAAGTAGTGGGAACTTCATATTTCCAAATATCAATAGTATTTCTCATCAATAAACTATGGAGAGTACCACTTGCTACCTAGGATCTATTATTTACCTATAAATTTTGTTAGTGTGATATCCTTCTCTTTCAACACTTAGTAAAGCGTAATCTAACCTAGCCCTTCTATGCTGCATATAGATAAGTGTAGTCCATCAAACACTTATTTTGATTTTGTCCGTCTATCAAAGGAGGCTAGGAAGTATTTACTGATCTTCTCTCACTCTTCACTTGTCTTAATTGAAAAAATTACCTCCTCAGTCTTCAAGTGATTTTAATCCTTATTTTATGAGCTAATATTTTTAGTCATTATTATCCGATTTATTTAGAAAGTAATATGCATTTTTTTTACTAGGGGTATTATCACAACCCAAAATTCCATTCCATTAGTGAGCTTTTTTTCTTTCTATCTTCTTAAATATCGCTCTTAGTTTTTCTATCAAGGAATATTACTATGTTTGAACAACATACTTTAGAAGTTCTTAGCTACAATGAATGCTCATTCTATAATGATATTCCACTTAGACCATTTTTTGAGGTACAACCATTCCTACATCTTACATATGTACGAATATGTAAGTGTACTAGGTGTAAATACTTAGTTTACAAGCTATCTTTCTTATTATTCCTAATGATACACCTTATCTCCTTTCATCCTATCAAAAAGAGTATGCTAACCAACACACATTACATAAGTCCATCTATTTAGGTGTTATGAGTGTGTACGATTCGACTATCCCTCTCATATTCGTGATGAGCTAGCCATCCCATTAATAAGACTCTTTCCAAATCCTACTTCATGGAAATAATATATTAGATCCTTTCTCCCTCTAATGATCCTACATGAATAAGGATATTCATATCCAAAACCACTTAAGGATTTTGTAACCAAAGTTAATCTTAATAACAAATAAGTTTTACTATATCAGAATCTCATTTGTAGGTGCCTTAATTATCCTCAATGAATCTACTAGCTACTCCCATCATGATCCTTTATGATGTATATGAGTGGTATTCTAACATATTATATTTCAATTACAAACTATGAATTACCATGCATGGCTTATACTATTCCATGGAGTCAATAACAAGCATTTATTGATTTTCTAAAGAAATAAATATTCCATAAATAAATGCTCATATATTTGAAGAATATAAAAGTTATATTAACATTTTCAATCTTAATATATTTCCAAATCAAGGCACAACTAATCCAAATGTATTATCAAGATTTAACTTGCAAAAATTATAATTATTCTATGTATTTCATAACATAGCTTAGAGTATAAACTAAATAAATAATGGATCCATAATAGATTGATCATTTATTTGATGAAACATGACAATTTCCACTAGAATTATAAGCAAAGTACAAACATAATGAAAAAGTCTCCACAAAATAATCACACAACAACTCAATTATCTTGGGAAACCCATAAGGAAAAAATCGAACCTTGAATCCTTTCTCTTTATTAATTTTTATAAGGTTGTTAATTATTAAACTGAGATAAGACATTCCATAATACCTTTATCTCCTACTAGGGATATTTTGTATTCCCTTGGCTTTTACACTATGAACTATTTCGTTTATCCCTAGGTACAATTTAACTCTGTAATATTGGATCAAAGGCATACTGAGATGCATTTATTAATCACATAAAATACTCATGTTTCAAACATAATTACAATATATTCCTACTCCACAATACAATTTTATTTTTGAAACCAAGCATTAAGTTCATCATTTATTAACTTTGGTTTATCCTTAGAAGGATAAAAAATGTAGATCCTATCATTTTTTAGTGATCACACTATTAGAATAAGGAAGAATATAATATCCTTTTGAAACTTTTTTGAATGTCATCTTCGATTTCGAACAAGACATTAAAAAATCCATACAAAAATATAATTGATTATACACCTTGAGATTTTTGAAAAGTAAATAAATCCCTTATGTCTATCCAAGGATGTTTTTCATTGATCTTACAAAGTTCTAACTTAAAATTTCATTAAACCATTTCTATTATAATTATCTAAGTTTAACGGTCCTTGGAATGAGCAGCGACATCAGAAAGAGTAATACAATAGTACCTTTCATAAATTTAAAAAGATGCAACATCAGAAAGAGTAATGCAGTAGTACCTCTTGCAAATGAAACAAGGTCAATGACATTAAGTAGTCTAATAAAGATGTTTTATACACATTAAAACAAGAGACATTATATTTATCTTTCTATTTCTTCTCTAGGTGAATATCGGATGACACATTGTTCATTGATTTTATATACTCAAGCTTTAAATAAAGGTAGAATCAATATTTCAACCTTACTTAACTCCATAATATCAAAGTCTTGCTACAAAGGTACCATGTTTCACTCAGTTTTATCAAGGTGGCTGATAACATAAAGCTTAAATCTATATAATATGTGCATCAACACGTTCCTAGGTTTTAAAATAATATCAAGGATACCATCCAAAGGATATGCATCATGAAGAGAAATAAAGAGCCCCTATAAACTAAAACTAGAAAAGCACTAATTAAAAAATCAAAGGAAGAAGATAGCAGATTCACACATTACATAATATTTATCCTAGAAACCCTCAATCGGGAAAAAACCAACTTAATATTATCTTTTTATTGCATTAAATTTACTGTATCCAATACAATAATATTCTCCTTATATCTCTCTCCAAAACCTAATGCAAGTGTGATATATATAACAAAGGCACATGCACAAATTTTATAATATCATGGGCAAAAAAGCAAGGGTTCAAATATAGTAACCCTAAAAGCCCATATGGGTCTAAATATAACTTAAAAAATCCTAAAAATTTGGTCGGGGACTGCTGCCCCAGAACTCCTACTTTTTGGAGGTTTACCATCTTCGAACCCCTAGTTAGGGTACACCTAACCCCGAATCCCAACGAGTATATTGTACACAGTGTCCAACATCTTTTAGTGTTGACCCCACCATAATAACATGGAAAATATTCAACATATTTCCAGTATTAATAATAAAAACCATTCAAAAAATATATCTATCATAATGCTATGTTTGAGTCCCTCAAACCTTTTCCTAAAAATTAAGCTTGAATTTTTGAGTCCTCATCCAATGTGAAATATTCTAGGTAAACTTATAAATTATTTCTAAATAAGAAGATGAAATACAATCCACTAATTCAGCACCGCAACTTTGAGCTCTTAGTTTCCAAACACATCTATAATATTTCATCTTTAGATATACAAAATGGTAGTTTTTGGTATCATAAATGTAGACCAAACTGATGCCTCACTTATATACTCTTTAAGCTTACAAAATCTGACCAACTATCCTTGTGACTACATACACCACAAATTACCTTCTCTGATTTTCATTTTGTAGATGAAGTTATATATTTATTAAGGTTTTAAAATTAAGATGTAGGCATACAAAAATTAATAAGAAACCTACTCAATATATTCAACTAGTTATTTCACAGACACATTCATCAAGACTACCCAAAGGTATATTCATTGTGCTACATATGCCAAAGGAGGGTCATGACAGGGATATTCCCTATTAGGCTAGGCATTACTCCCTTATGCATGACATCCTCTTATGGATGAATAGGTTTTATAGTCAAAACAAAGTTCTTGGACATCTCATTAGGAACACTCATGATAGGCTTGGAATTATGGACCTATACTAGGAAGACATAATGAAGATGATGTTACCCTAGAGATCCAATCTTAGTTGTAAGTTTCTTATTATAGAGTGACCTTGCAATATTCTATCTATTGAGGCAGTGACTTTGAATCTTAATCCACCATGACTCTTATCAAAATGTTGTATGGAAAATTCCTAGGAATTTATTGGTTATTGTTTTTCCTTGCAACCACTCTTGACATTCTTATATTTTTATGTATTATGGGTTATAATATACAAAAATATATTGCCTTGAGAGAATTAGGTAGTGTATTATACTAGCCTATTTTATGTATAGACATAGATACTTTATGTTTTTGTTATTTTTTGGTCAATGGTTGAGAATAATTTGGTTTACAAGGGCTGAGACACTATAATTTTATATGTTATATCATTTATAATTAATATAATCATCATTTTCTTACCAATGATATTTCTACCAATAATGTAAAATATTTGTTGATATAAATATAAAAATTATTTTCTTTTTAAAATTATTTATTTATATATATTTTTATTAAGGTCAGTGCGAGAAACCCCTACGACCGATGCTTAGGGATGGGCATTCCCATCCCAACCATGACCTATTATAAGGGTAAGAGCTGAAATTATCAATAGAGACCAAACACACAAACATACACACACCCATCACCCTCACACACTTGCCCATGCTGTGGTATGAGTGTTGGACCTCTCGAAGAAGAGGTAAAGCCCACATTGTTGGGATGTCCTCATGAGACAATATATATTTATATTTCACAACTATGTTATGTTTAAGTTTTAAATTTTGGTTATCCGCTCATGTAGAGGAGTTGGAGAGCAAGTGGGTAGTTAAAAATCTCTAGTTGAAATCGAGAGGCCCAGGTTCAAATATCTCCCCTCACATGTTATGGATATGCTATGTAATGGTTATATCGTGACCACATAATATATTTACCATTTTTTTTAAAAACAAAGTTTAAATTTAGGTCATATAAAAAATAGTTTAAAATTTACGAGGTCATAGGTCATATAAGACAACCCTTGTGGAAAATTTTATTTACTTAATATATGATTACCATTCAAATCTTGACCTCTATTCAGAATTCCAAGGTCTCAAAGCTATACACAATAAAATACAAGTCACACAAATAATATTATTATATAATAGAAATTTTTATTTTCATTTATTTTTAAATTGATTATTATTATTATCATTTTTATTTTATTTTTATTTATTTGGTTAGTGTGAGAAACCCCTACGACCTATGCACAGGACAGTCGAGCAGTCTCCTCTCAACCATGACCCTTGTAAAGTTGAGAGCTATACAAGTCACACAAATAATAATATTATATAATAGAAATTTATATTTTCATTTATTTTTAAATGGATTATTATTATTATTTTTTATTTTACTTTTATTTATTTGGTTAGTTGGAGAAACCCCTACGATCTATGCACAGGGTAGGGCTGAACAGTCTCCTCCCAATGCATAGGACTGAGCAGTCTCCTTCCATCCATGACCCTTGTAAAGTTGAGAGCTATGCTTATCAATAGGAAATTTAACACACAACCACCACACACCCACCCTTTCACACACTCGCCTACATTGCTATTTGAACCTTGGACCTCCGAAGAAGAGTAAAAAACCAAACCATTATACTGTCTCATACATTTTTAAATTGATTATAACTCATATTTACATGCTAATTATAAAAATAACATATTTTAATATAATTGGAAAAGATCAATATAAATTATATATAGTTCATGACCTTAATCTTAGAATTAAAAAGTTTAAAACATAATACAAAATTTATTATCAATTAAGTAGTCTTTAGGACAAAACTCATGGCTTCAACCATATAAACTCATATAATTTAATTTATATTTTTTCATATATTTAAAAAAACATCTTAATTAGATAAAAATATGTTTTAAATTCAAATAATATTAATGGTATTTAGATTTCATTTTTGTTGGACATTTTGAGTTCATTTAGTTGTCATTGATGTCAAGGTGAAAAGTTTTCATTGATGCCAAAGTGAACACATGAAGCTATCATTAACACCATGGAGTACATCATCATTAACACCAGGAAGCAATGGAAAGAGATGGAGAAAAGTTGTCCAAATATGTTTTTATAAGGGTTTTTGTTAAAACCATGGTGGCACATTAAAAGGTTTTTTATTAAAACCATAATGATAGTTTTCTAATATTGTGATGACAGAATTAAGGTTTTTGTTAAAACCAAGGTGACAAAATTATTTTTCATAAACCCAGTGAAGTGCAAGTGATAAGTTGATATTAACTCAAAGAGGGCTTTAATATTTTATTAAAATCTAAAGTTTATAAATTAAATTTATAATGTTTAAATTCTTTTGAATTTAAATTAATTATAAATTATAATTTATACAAGTCGACGTCATCAAGTCGAATCATCCACCGATGTTGTATGCAAAGAAAATGAAGGGTATTTAAACCCTAAGATGAACCTTAGGGAAGTGTAGGATTCAAATTCAAAAAACGGCAAAAAATCTATAGCCTCTGAAAATGTGAAAGGGAGATATTGCAAAGAAAAGTAGCGCATCGTGTTTCATGTTCGAGCAAGGATCAAGGCAGAAGATACAACGCTCGTGGTCTAGCTTGGTGCTAGACATGAGAGAAGGTCAAAGGCTTTGAAGCCTTTATGGAAAGTTTAAGCTACTTAAGCTAAGCATGTGGAGTGCTTAGCTCACACGGCTAGCTTGTCGTAGCTAAGTCGTAAGCCAAGGAAGAAGGCGCAGGTTCGAAACTCCAAAAATCATGGAAGGGGATTCACCAAAGGTTTTTATAATTTAATTTTAATTTTTGCATATTGCTAAGGTTTAGGAGGCATAAGGGAATGTTTGTGGAATTTGATCATTGTGATAAGGTTTTAAGGGTGTTTATGATATTTGATTAATTGTGCTAAGGTTAGGGAGTTATAAGGTGATATTGGTTTATTTACCTAAGTGGTAAATAGGTGCTTTATTAAGGTAAATATTATATTACCTTAGGAGATAGAATTTAATTTGGAATACAAATTTTGTGAAATGTAAAAAATTGAAAAGGAAATTTTTGTGAAGATATTATTGTCAAATATTGCTGTTGAGAAGGAGATATAAGGTATATTATGAAATTGAGCTATTCTTGTATTTTGTGAAGTATAACACTTGTTATCTAACCCTTGGAACATGGCAAAGAAGAAGATATTCCTGAAGGTAGTTTTTGAAGATCATCCTTTAGACACCTAAAAAACGCACATTGTCCCTCTCCCCACTTCCATGGTTAATCAATTTGCAAAACCCTCTAAAATTGCATAAATTGACTAAGAATACTATTCATTAATAAAAATTGCTATTCATCATCATTAGCCCCTTTGGGCTAACCAAGCCCCTTCCTACGCTTAACCATGGATCTTCATGTGACCTCATGCAAACTCAACTAAGGTTGAAAACTCTCATCATGGTCAAAAAGCACTTTATGGTCAAATTATGCTTTATGGCCAACATCATGATTATTTAGATCTAATCTTGATTTAATTAAATCCTCCACCTCACCTAGTATACTTTGACTAGCCTAGCCCTCCACCTCACCTAGCCTAGCCTAGCCTAGCCCTACCACCTTTCCACCCAAATATTTCTCCACCTCACATCCCCCTGGGTCATTAATGCAAGATGGAGATTTTTGCACATAAAATTCATTGTTTAATCCTAAGATATTTTAATAAAGCTGAATATTAATGACAAATAAGATATTTATGCTAAATCATCATTACTTTTGGATGGGTGAGGGATTCTCTCACGCAACCTCAATTATGAACTGGGACACCTCAGAGGACACCTCTTTGGTGGACACTATTGAGCAAGGTGTAGCAACAGTATTGTCATTGTTGTCAACACAGTCAGATAGATCTGTTGATGCAGTGGACAAGAAGTTCAAAAGCTATTCAGATGCAGAAGACAGGAGTTCAAAGGTTATTCAGAGTATGGACAAGTGAGTTTCCAAGAAGACCGAAGTGGCCCATTTGCAAAAGATCAAAGAAAAAGACAAGTAAGAAAAGTGTCGCGATATCGCGACATATACAACAAGCAAGAAAAACTATCACGATTTCGTGACATGTTGGAAGAGAGAGAAAAAGCTAGAAAAACTGTCACGATTTCGTGACATGTTGGAAGAGAAAGAGAAAGCAAGAAAAACTGTCATGATTTCATGACATGTTGGAAGAGAGAAACAAGTAGGAAAACTATCATGATTTCATGACATGTTGGAAGAGAAAAGGCAAGTGGAAAACTATCAGATTTCGCGACATGTTGGAAGAGAAAAAGGCAAGTGGAAAAACTGTCGCGATTTCATGACATGTTGGAAGAGAAAAAGGCAAGTGGAAAAACTGTCACGATTTCGTGACATGTTGGAAGAAAAAGGCAAGTGGAAAAACTTCCATTTCTACATGTTGAAAAAAAGAGAAAGCAGGAAGAAGTGTCACGATTTCGCGACAAGTTCGAAGAAAGAGAGTAAGTTGGAAAAGTGTCACGATTTCATGACATGTCGCATTTTCACGACTAAAATAGGAGAGAGAAAGTAAGTTTGAAAAGTGTCACGATTTCGTGACATGTCGCATTTTCGTGACTAAAATAGGAGAGAGAAAGTAAGTTTGAAAAGTGTCACGATTTCGTGACATGTCGCATTTTCACGACTCGAAAAGGTAGGAAGGAAGAGAAAGAAAAAGTGTCACGATTTCGTGACATGTCGCATTTTGTGACTCAGAAAAGGCAGGAAGGAAGAGAAAGAAAAAGTGTCACGATATTGTGACATGTCACATTTTCATGACAAAAGAAAGAGAGGAAGGAGAAGAAAATATCACGATTTCATGACAAAGAGAAGAAGTACTTCGAAGTGTCACGATTTCATGACAAAAGTAGAGAAGAAGACTTCAAAGGTGAAGTGTCATGATTTCATGACAAAAGCAAAGAAGCTAAGTACGAAAGTGAAGTGTCATGATTTCATGACAAAATGAAAGAAGATTCAACAAAGAAAGAGAAGGTAAAGAAAGTGTCACGATATCCTGACTAGCAAAGAGAAGAGGAGAAATAAAATAGTGTGGTTTGGTATTTTTGGGCCAAAGCAAAGAGAAAGAGGAGAGAGAAAATAGTGTCACGATATCGTGACATTTGTATTTTTCATGGGCCAAAGCAAAGAGAAAGAGGAGAGAGAAAATAGTGTCGCGATATCGCGACATGTATTTTCGTGGGCCAAAGCTAAGAGAAAGAGCAAGGAGAAAAAGTGTCATGATATCGTGACATGTTGTATTTTCATGGTTAAGTTGAAGCCGACGAAGACCGATGAACAACCGACTAAAATTAGGGTTTACAGTTGTCATGAAAGCCGACTAAGATTAGGATTTATAGCCGACTAAGATTAGGGTTTTCATCTCAAACATTTTGTTATAAAAGGAGGGTTGTTTGGAGATTTGAGAGGTTGTTGAAGTGTGTGAAGTTCGGTCAGAGTGCACAGAGAGCAAGTCATGTCGAATCGAGCTAAGTGCAAAATTTGCAAATAGAGTAGAGTGCACGAAAGGGAGAAGATGATCATGAAGGTTGACTGTAGTGAAGTAGAGTGTGCGAAGTGATTACGCAGAGAAAGTAGAAGGCGCAGTGCGGCTGTAGATCATAGAAGTGTGCGAAGTGTCTATTCTATGAATAGTGAGAGAGATTGGGTAAGCAATAGACCAGTCAAGGTCTTGTAAAAGCGAAGGTATTTTTTTGGTAAACTTCTAGATTCAAAATTGAAGTCCAAGTTGTAGCTTGGCATCAGGGGTTGGTGCTCCTTTCTGTTGGTGCAGATAAATAAGGGGTTGGTGCTCCTTCCAGTGGGTGCTGGTAAATTGATTGTAAAGTTGGTGCTTTGCAAAGGCTGGATTTGGATGGTAGTCCAAGCAGTCATTTTTGAGGAGTAGCCACATTGGTGAACCTCGTTAAATCTTGTGTTGTGTGATGTTCTCTTGTGATACTTGCTCTATCTGGTTTTAAGGTTTCATTATTTCTATTTTAAGAGCTGTGTGTTTAAGTTTAAAGAGCTACACTGATTCACCCCCCCTCTCAGTGGCATTGTGAGACTAACAATTGGTATCAGAGCCAAGTTCCTATACAAGCTTAACCGGCTAGGGTGATCTTGGAAGTAACACAATGGCAGGTGGTGAAGGTTTCTCATCAAACAAAGCACCATTGTTTGATGGATCTAATTACGCATTCTAGAGAATCAGGATGCAGACATATCTCTGTGCTTTGGGTTACGACATCTGGGATTCAGTAGTTAGTGGATACACAATACCCATCACTCCTCCAAAAGAGGTTGACGAAAAGAAACTATTTGAAAACAACTCAAAAGCAAAAAATGCTCTCATGTGCGGATTAGTAGACAGTGAACTAGTAAAGATCATGAGCTGTAATACGGCAAAAGAGATATGGGACAAACTGAGGAGTATTCATGAAGGAGATGATAAGATCAAGGAGGCCAAGTTACAGACACATCGAGCTCAGTTCGAAGCATTGAAAATGAACGATGATGAAAACATTGAGGCATATATGCCGAGAGTCAATGGAATCATTAATGCGATCAGAGGACTCGACGAGGATATTGGAGACTCTGTCATCATGAAAAAGGTACTAAGATCTCTTCCTCAAAGGTTTGATTCCAAAGTCTCAACGATAGAAGAAGCTAAAAATCTAAATTATTTTAGTATAGATGAGATGTATGGTTCTTTGACTGCATATGAGATGAGGATAGGAAGATCTAAACCCACAGACAGAGAAGCGGCTTTTAAAGCCCTTAAAAATAAAAACACTAAACAAGAGTCCGAGGAAGAAGGGACATCAGATGAAATGGAAGCAAACTTTGTTAGAAAACTAAAAAGGGGAAAAGGAAAATACAGAGGGAAGCTACCATTTAAATGTTTCAACTGTGGAGGCGTTGGGCATTTTGCGACTAAATGTCCACTTAAAGAGCAGAACAAAAATGATGAAGGATCGCACCATGAAAGAAGTGACTGGAAGAAGAAAATGAATTTCAGAAAAGGCAACTTCAAGAAGAAAAGTTTCATCTCCAAGAATGTCAGTTCATCAGAAGACAACTCCGGTGAAGAGTCTGAAGAGGAAAAAGGTGAAGCTCTTTTCATGGCATTTGAAGAAGCAAAATCAGAAAAGGAAGAAGGAGTGAACTCTGAAGTATGTGGTGAAAACCCCGAGGCTGAAGTAGATCTAGAAGGTGAGTTGATCTCTGCACTTGAAGAGTGGGAGATAGAAAAGAAAAAGAATAAGAAACTTTCAAGAAAGCTTGAGGATGCAAATGAAATCATAACCAATTTGAAAGTACAGATAGAAGAATCCAAGAAAATCTTTGAAGATCTCGAAGTGCAAATAACCATGAAAATAGATTATTGCAGCAAGCTAGAAGAAGAGACTGTTGGTTTGAGAATGCAGCTAGAAGAGATGAATAAGAAAATTAGTTGTTATCACAAACGTGAAGAAAGTTCTATGAAGTCGGATAAGATCATAAATGACCAAAGGCCTGCAGGCATCAAGTTTGGTCTGGGTTTCATCGAAGGAGAATCATCAAGTGGATCAAAGGCCAGAAATGTAGAATCCATAAAGAATGAAGATAAGAAATAGGTTGATCAAGGGAAAATGTCTCATGCAAAAGAAAGCAATAATGCCAGGCACGAAAGGAGAACTGACAATGATGGATTCACCAATGTCACACATCAAAGAAGAAGAAGACCTATGGCTCCTACGGCAACATGGCAAAGACCATCTCCCAGGTTCAATTATCCCTTCTCTGGTTTCTATTTTAAATGCAATGGCTATGGACATAAAATCTCAGATTGCAAATATAATGTAAGACCAAGGAATTTCACCAGTAGAAATGCTTTTTCTCCTCTGATGAATTATACAAGTAGAATGTTATAACTGTCATAATTTTGGGCACATTGCAAGAAACTCGTAGAAGCACATTTGCATCAAATCAGTTTTAGGGAAGAAAAGTTCAACCAAATAGGATGAGACAAAATAGAAAACTTCCCGTAAAACATGCACAAGCTGTTGATAAGGGAAAGGCAAAACAAGAGCCCAAAACCACTATCAAAACGGAGTGGAAAGAAAAGGAACAACTTAAGGAAGAAAAGGAATCCTTAATCGTACAAACAACATTTAAAGCATAGAATAAATATGTACCATGGATACTTGATAGTGGATGTTCCAGTCATATGACAGGTAACAAACAAAAATTTGAGAAGTTACAGAAATATGAAGGTGGTTCAGTAAAGTTTGGAAATAATGATGGAGCTAAGATAGTTGGCAAAGGTTCAGTTAAAATTATTAACGAAAAAATTAAGTCAGAAGAAGTCTTGTTTGTGGATGGTTTGAAACATAACCTGTTGAGCGTAAGTCAGATTTGTGATAAAGGTCATGAGGTAGTTTTTAAGAAGCAGGGTTGTGAAGTCAGAAAGACAAACAGTGGAAAATTGATAGCAACTGGATCAAGAACATCCGGAAACCTGTACACGCTCTCAGAGACTTCGAAGGAGCTTGTTTTATTGGACAGGAAGAAGAAAATTGGTTGTGGCACAAGAGACTCGGTCATATCAGTTTTGATAATCTAGTAAAAATCACCTCAAAAAGAGCAGTGAGAGATATTCCCACCATCAAAAAACCTGCAAACAACATTTGTGCTTCATGCCAAAAGGGGAAACAAACTAGAGTCTCTTTCAAAACAAAAGAATACTACACAAGCAAACCTTTGGAACTAATACACACTGATTTATGTGGACCCATGAGAACACAAAGCATAAATGGTGACAAATATTTTATGTTGTGCATTGATGACTATTCCAGAATGACATGGATATTTTTCTTGAAGCATAAATCAGAAGCTTTTGATATGTTCAAGATTTTCAAAAACCAGGTTGAGAATGAAACAGGAAAGAGGATCAAATGTTTAAGATCGGACAGAGGAGGAGAATTCATTTCAGAGGAGTTTGCAGAATACTGTGAAAAATACGGTATTAGGAGACAGTTCTCAGCAGCCAGGACACCTCAGCAAAATGGAGTGGTAGAAAGAAAGAACAGGACAGTGCAGGAAATGGCACGGACTATGTTGGCTGAAAGCAGAGTAGCAGACAGATTTTGGAAAGAAGCAGTCCATACTGCAGTGTATATCCAAAATAGGTACATGCTGAGAACACATGAAAGCAAAACTCCTTATGAATTATGGTTCGGTAAAAGGGCAACAACAAAATACCTCAAAGTTTTTGGCAGCAAGTGCTATATCAAAAGAACTGAAGATAATCTTGGTAAGTTTGATGATAGAGCAGATGAAGGTATTTTTGTTGGTTACTCATCAAAAAGCAAAGCTTACAAATGCTACAACAAGAGGCTAAAGAAAATTGTGGACAGTGTCGATGTTAAATTTGATGAAGGTAGAGAACGAGTAATTAGCTATGAAACGAACTACCCAATTTATGAAGAGGTTATTGAAGGAGATGAGGAAAACGAAATGGAAAAGATACAAAAAATTGACTCAGATGATTTAAGTTGTGATTCAGAAGTGGAAGAAAATAAGAAATTCAAAACAAGCAATTGATGGAAAAATCATCCTAGAGAGCAAATAATTGGAGACCCCAAAGTTGGTGTTCAGACAAGAAGAAGAGTAGTAAGTAACTACTCTCTATTATCCAACATTGAGCCCAAAAATATTACTGATGCAAGCAAAGATGAAAGTTGGATGAAGGCAATAAATGAAGAATTAGATCAGATCGAGAAAAATGAAACTTGGGAGTTAGTACCTAGACCTGCAAATAAAAATATAATCGGAACTAAATGGATTTTTCGAAACAAATTGAATGAAGATGGACAGGTAGTCAGAAATAAAGCAAGATTGGTATGTAAGGGTTATGCACAAGTTGAAGGCATTGATTTTGAGGAAACTTTTGCACCAGTAGCTAGACTTGAGGCAATTAGAATGTTTCTGGCTTTAGCAATCTACAAGAATTTCAAAGTTTATCAAATGGATGTGAAATCAGCATTTTTGAATGGGAAACTTGAAGAAGAGGTTTATATTGAGCAACCGAGATGGTTTCCAACTTGGTGATGATCCAAACTTGGTTTGCAAGTTGAAGAAAGCATTATATGGCTTAAAACAGGCACCCCGAGCATGGTATGCAAGGCTAGACAACTATCTCACTCAACAAAGGTTTAAGAAAGGTATGGTGGATAGTAATTTGTATGTCAAAATAGAAAATGGGCATCTTATTGTTCTTGTTGTATACGTAGATGATATCATATTTGGCAACAAGAAAGATGAGTCATGTAAAGATTTAGCAAATAAGATGCAGAAAGAATTTGAAATGTCAATGATTGGTGAACTGTCATATTTCCTCGGGTTGCAAGTTAATCAAAGTAAGAAGGGCATATTTATTTCTCAAGTTAAATATGTAAAAGAGATGTTAAAAAGTTCACAATGGAGGATTGTAAGCCAATTAGCACTCCCATGACGACAAGCTGCAAGTTGAGCAAAGATGACAAATCTCCACCTGTTGATCAAACCATGTACAGATCTATGATTGGAAGCTTACTGTACCTGACAGCTACCAGACCAGATATTTTGCAGGCAGTATGCATGGTAGCACGATTTTAGGCCAATCCCAAGGAGACTCATGTGACAACAGTGAAGAGGATTCTTCGGTACCTCAAGGGTACTATGGAGTATGGGTTATGGTATCCAAAAGGTAAAGACTTCACCCTTATTTCGTATTCAGATGCAGATTGGGCAGGATGTGTAGATGATAGAAAGAGTACCAGTGGAGGTGCATTCTATCTTGGAGACAGATTGGTCGCATGGCACAATAAGAAACAAGAGTCAGTTTCTTTATCGATAGTAGAGGCAGAATATATTGCAGCGACAACATGTTGTACGCAGGTATTGTGGATGAAACAAACCCTGAAAGATCTTGGTATTTGCTTCAGTGAGCCAATATCAGTTAAGTGTGATAACACCAGTGCCATTAACATCTCCAAGAATCCAGTTATGCATTCATGCACAAAACACATCGCTATCAGGTATCACTTTTTGAAGGAGAAAGTTGCAGAAGGTGAGGTTAAGTTGGATTTTGTTCCAACTACAGAGCAAGTAGCAGATATCTTCACAAAACCATTGCCCAAGGAAGTTTTTGAGTACCTTCAAAATAAATTGGGAGTGGTCACACTTCCCAAGAATTGACTAGCTACAGGGATCACATTCTCAGGGGGAGCATCTAAGTATTTGATTATCTTTTTGCTCATGTTCATGATTTTTGCTAAGTATAATCAATTTTGCCTGAGAATGTTGTGCATGGACTCGTGGGGAGTCTGCAATAGCCCTTTGGTATTATTGTCAAAGGGGGAGAAGAGTTACAGGAAATTGCACATGTGTTGCCAACAATTCCAAAGGGGGAGATTGTTGAGCAAGGTGCAGCAACAGTATTGTCATTGTTGTCAACACAGTCAGATAGATCTATTGATGCAAGTGGACAGGAAGTTCAAAAGCTATTCAGATAGAAGATAGGAGTTCAAAGGTTATTCAGAGTATGGACAAGTGAGTTTCCAAGAAGACCGAAGTGGCCCATTTGCAAAAGATCAAAGAAAAAGACAAGTAAGAAAAGTGTCACGATATCGCGACATATACAATAGGCAAGAAAAACTGTCATGATTTCGCGACATGTTGGAAGAGAGAGAAGAAGCTGGAAAAACTATCATGATTTCGTGACATGTTGGAAGAGAAAGAGAAAGCAGGAAAAACTATCGTGATTTCGTGACATGTTGGAAGAGAGAGAAAAGCAAGTGAAAAACTATCACGATTTCGTGACATGTTGGAAGAGAAAAAGGCAAGTGGAAAAACTGTCGCGATTTCGTGACATGTTGGAAGAGAAAAAGGCAAGTGGAAAAACTATCATGATTTCATGACATGTTGGAAGAGAAAAAGGCAAGTGGAAAAACTGTCGCGATTTCGTGACATGTTGGAAGAGAAAAAGGCAAGTGGAAAAACTGTCACGATTTCATGACATGTTGGAAGAAAAAGAGAAAGCAGGAAGAAGTGTCACGATTTCGTGACAAGTTCGAAGAAAGAGAGTAAGTTGGAAAAGTGTCACGATTTCGTGACATGTCGCATTTTCGTGACTAAAATAGGAGAGAGAAAGTAAGTTTGAAAAGTGTCACGATTTTATGACATGTCGCATTTTCATGACTAAAATAGGAGAGAGAAAGTAAGTTGGAAAAGTGTCACGATTTCGTGACATGTCGCATTTTTATGACTCAAAAAGGGCAAGAAGGAAGAGAAAGAAAAAGTGTCACGATTTTATGACATGTCGCATTTTCATGACTCGAAAAGGGTAGGAAGGAAGAGAAAGAAAAAGTGTCACGATATCGTGACATGTCGCATTTTCATGACAAAAGAAAGAGAGGAAGCGAAGAAGAACTGTCATGATTTCATGACAAAAGAAAAGAAGACTTAAGGAAGTGTCACGATTTCATGACAAAAGTAGAGAAGAAGACTTCGAAGGTGAAGTGTCACGATTTCATGACAAAAGCAAAGAAGTAAGTACGAAGAGAAGTGTCACGATTTCATGACAAAAGCTAGAGAGAAGACTAGAGAAGTGTCACGATATCAGACAAAGAAGGAAGTGAGATGTCACGATATCACATACAAAAGCAAAGACAAAGGACGGAGAGAAAAGTGTCATGATATCGTGACATGTATTTTCGCAGGCCAAAGCAAAGAGAAAGAGGAGAGAAAATAGTGTCACGATTATCGCGACATGTATTTTCATGGGCCAAAGCAAAGAGAAAGAGGAGAGAGAAAATAGTGTCACGATATCGCGACATGTATTTTCATGGGCCAAAGCAAAGAGAAAGAGGAGAGAGAAAATAGTGTCGCGATATCATGACATGTTGTATTTTTGTGGCCAAAGCTAAGAGAAAGAGCAAGGAGAAAAAGTGTCACGATATCGCGACATGTTGTATTTTCGTGGTTAAGTTGAAGCCGATGAAGACCGATGAACAACCGACTAAAATTAGGGTTTACAATTGTCATGAAAGCCGACTAAGATTAGGATTTATAGCCGACTAAGATTAGGGTTTTCATCTCAAACATTCTGTTATAAAAGGAGGGTTGTTTGGAGATTTGAGAGGTGGTTGAGTGTGTGAAGTTCGGTCGAAGTGCACAGAGAGCAAGTCATGTCGAATCGAGCTAAGTGCAAAATTTGCAAAGAGAGCAGAGTGCACGAAAGGGAGAAGATGATCATGAAGGTTGACTGTAGCGAAGCAGAGTGTGCGAAGTGATTGTGCAGAGAAAGTAGAAGGTGCAGTGTGGTTGTAGATCATAGAAGTGTGCGAAGTGTCTATTCTATGAATAGTGAGAGAGATTGGGTAAGCAATAGACCAATCAGGGTCTTGTAAAAGCGAAGGTATTTTTTTGGTAAACTTCTAGATTCAAAATTGAAGTCCAGGTTGTAGCTTGGCATCAGGGGTTGGTGCTCCTTTCTATTGGTGCAGATAAATAAGGGGTTGGTGCTCCTTCCAGTGGGTGCTGGTAAATTGATTGTAAAGTTGGTGCTTTGCAAAGGCTGGATTTGGATGGTAGTCCAAGCAATCATTTTTGAGGAGTAGCCACATTGGTGAACCTCGTTAAATCTTGTGTTGTGTGATGTTCTCTTGTGATACTTGCTCTATCTGGTTTTAAGGTTTCATTATTTCTATTTTAAGAGCTGTGAATTTAAGTTTAAAGAGCTACACTGATTCACCCCCCCTCTCAGTGGCATTGTGAGACTAACAATCTCACCACTACCACCTCACAGGGGACACCTCATCCCCTTTCTCTCACCTTGGCCCACTCTATAAATAGAAGGCCATTTTCACCATTTGAAAACAACTCACTTTTGCATACCGAAACTCTATCGAAATCACTACTGCCATTACATCCATCACACATCCATCACACAACCATCATACGAGCATCACAATCAATTTGTCTCCTTCACAGTACTATTTGGTGAATGAGATAGGTTGAGAATACTACCAAGAGTGCACTTTTGTAAAGGAAAATCGAACAAATCACCGTCAATACCCAATCCTGAGCATCCAGAGAAGCTATCTGAACAATACGATAAAAAAGGACCGGTTCGCACCTCACACGTGCGAACCACCCGATTTGCACCCTAGGAGTGCGAACCTCTACAACAGGCACCAGAATCACCCGAACAGGTAAGAATAGATTAGTTTTTCTATTTTATGTTGTTTTTAGCAATTTATTTTATGTTTTGAATAGTTTTTATGAGTCTTTTGTCTTCATAACTATGGGGTTTGACTGAGGCAGACCCCCCAATGCACTAATAGGATTTTGTAGGTTTACAGGTCCAACAAAAGCACAAGGAAATATCCCCAACAAGCGGTGGCTCACGAGCAAGAAGCCCACCTACATCGAGGAACCCAAAGAGATGAATCTTGTTATCTTTGTACCACATCTGAGAGGGCTTCCTTAGGGAAGACCCCATTGTAGCCTTCAGGGCAAGATTGTAAAAGGATATCAACTCTTGTAACCCCTTTTATGATTATCAATACAAATACAGTAGATTCTTTGATATTGAATGAAGTGTCTTAGCATCTCTTTTTGGTAGTTTCATTCTGGCACGCCCGGTGGGACCCCCACCAAGCATAAGCTTAATCACCTTCTAACCAAAAATTATGGTCTATTTTGTATGGTAGGTAGTTGTCATCTTTGAAGAACACCACAAACCAAAAATGCCCTGAAAGACACCTCAGGCCAAACCACAAAAGGTTCACTGGTGCACCGGTGAGCTTACAAAGAGAGTAGTGAGTACACACTTGGGCGTGTGAATTCCCCAAACTGCCTCAAACTACTACTTGATACCCAGGTATTGGTTCAGACACCCACAACCAATGGTAAGGTAAGTTAGGGGAGGTTAAGAGCCTCATGTTCCTGGGGATTGTGTGCCCTCATACCTAGACCACAAATTGTCTCTTGCCATGGCGTATGCAAGGTTAAAGCATCCTTGTATCTTTTGGCACCAAATCAGTAGTTAATTTACCTTCTGTCATTTATTTACTATAGGTATTTGTGAAATATTTATGAGTTTTGGTCATGTTGCTACACTTAAATTGGGTTTTTGGAATCTTCTATGTAGGTACCTATACTCAAAATACTCCAGAGACATCAAAATCATCACCAGGACCCCAAAACCAGTTAGCTCTATCTTCGGATATCAGTTCACATCGTAGGAGTGTGAACTCCTAAGCAGAAGATAGGTTCACACCCGAGGAGTGCGAACCTCCCAAATCTACATAGTCTTGGACCAGAGGGCATATTGGAGATATTTACACTCACCTGGACGCAGGTTTTGTGTGAAATTCTTTCATTCTTCTCTATTCTGAAGCTAATCTAACACGTTGAGCTACAAATTCCACAAGCATCACACATTCCTATTTGCTTTAGCTAGAATTTTTAGTTGCTTTCTAGTATAGCTTCAAATTCCAGTAATTTCTTTCCAAGTCATTTCCCTTTAAAAGCAATTAAATTAGATTTCCTTTTTGAAAATCAATAGTGTAACTTTACTTTTGTGCAAACCACTTAATTAGATTTCCATTTCACAAATCAATAGCTTAAATTTATTTTTGCACCCCAACCAAGTAAATAGATTTGCTTCGAAAAGGCATCATAGCATAGTTTATTTTGAAAAGGCATTTAATCTAGATTTGCTTCTAAAATAGTACCACACAAACAAACACCACACACTCACGTCCTATTTAAATGGTGTAAGGAGCTAGGTTTCATCTCCAACCCGAATTGGATTTCATCACCAATTCAACACCAGAGTTCAGTGAGGTCTGGAGTCTTACTCTCCACTAGCTCACCTTCGGATTAGTCACCATAGTATCCCCCCAGGTGGATCATTCTAGCATTAATACCCGATCGGTCCTTCCCACTTTGAGTGTTGGTTATCCAAAATTCATCACTGGAAGGTACCTTCAGAGTGGGTAGTTTTAGAAAGCCCCTTTACCATAGGGCTTTTCAAATAATTAGTGGGTACAACTGATCATTACTATGGATGCCTTAAACATGAGGGTTAAGCGAAAGCATGGGTATGCCGATAGCACCACATTGATAACGTGACCTCTCTTCATGAGAGTTTATTTGACTCATTAGAGCATTTTGAGTCTCCCCCATTTGGATACCATTTTACTGTACCTTATACATCTAGGTTGCCATTCGCCTATTGGAAACATAGTTCTATTTTGTGCACTTTTGGGCATTGCAAAAGGTTCTATGCTACGACATTCCTGATTCAAAATAGAAGTTCACCCATTACCTAGATTTGTTCTTAGGGTGGATACATACTTTCATCAAAACACATGAAAATAAAAAATAAAGAACATTTGCTTATTGTTGAGTCTCAAAAAAGTGGTTACAATAGCATAACAAATGTGCTATAACACACTTACTGGTTGTTCCATAGTTTCACTCCCATGCTTTACACTGCACAGTCTATTTTTAGGAGATTTGCACCCCACAGTGTGATTCCCCTACACTTAGACTTATTTCGCATGATTTTGTGTGAAAATCTAGCTATCAAGCTACAAAACTGCATTTCATAGGTCTCCACAGCACACAGAGGGTATACACAGCACAAAATCCACTCTCTATCATAGTTTTGGGTGGTCCGCACCCCTGGAGTGTGAACCAGTTGGTCCGCACCTCTAGAGTGTGAACCTATTTTTTAGGTTCCAGATTGCACACACAGGACACAGACACACTCCACAACACATATCTGGCATCTATTTATCATTCTGAGTGGTTCGCACCCCACCTATGTGAACCTATGTTTTTCAAAATAGATAGTGTCCCCATCAGTCACAGATATTTCTTGAGTTCAGATTTCACATCTGTTGACTATTAGCATACATTTTCCACATATTACCATGCCAGTTACACGTAGTCAGATGCGTGAAGCCCTTCATCATGCCACTGAGGCTGCTCAATGGACAGTCATGATGGTAGGTGCTTCTAGTTCTCAGACCATTGACCCATCTTTCGAGTCTGACCGAGTTACTGTTGTAGGTCCTCCTGACCTATTGACTGGGCCTTCCACCCCTACTACTAGTCCCACATCCCACATGGCATCTTCCACCCCATATCACCTCTTGGATGAGACTTTCGAGGAGACCCCTCCTTTGGAAGATCTTTCCTCACCCAATCCCCCATCCACATACTACCAACATGTCATCTACACCCCTCCTAGCCACCCCATACCAGTTATGGTGGTGGATGAGTTCACCCCACCTGCATCACCTTTCGCTACCCATCCATTCCTTGAGCATTCTTCCCATCCACTTTTGGGAGATGAATCTGGTCCCGTCATTTCCCAAATCATCCCTGATGTTGTCACCACTATCTAGATAGTTGGTATGATATCCACACCCCCTTCATCCATGGATCCTCCTACCATACCTTCATCCCAAACCCCACCATCTCAACAAGCTTCATCGAGTCACCAACCTTCCTCCCAACCACCTTCCTCACTCCCTCCACAACACTATTCACACCCATCTCAGTATTACCAGCTGACATCACCCAATTTATCCCATCCCTCGATCCAGCTTCATCCATAATAGGCTTCTTCATCCTCCCAGCCACCTCCAGTCACACCATAGTTCACTTCCTATCCACCCACTAGCTACCCACCATTCTCCTCCTATGGACCTCCATCGACTCCTTCATCATCATTTTACTTACCACCCCCACCTTCCTTTCACCCACCACCATTGAACCCCGCTTATCAAGGTCATCCACCTAGGTATTCAGTTCAACCTGAGTCCCTTCTCACCATCCCCACCATACCTCCTTCATCCTCATCTGTTCCACCTCCATCTTCACACCAGTCCACTTTCACCACATCGACATCTCTTCCACCTCCAACTTCTACACCACCCGCTCTCTTCACATCACCCCCTACATGGTCCTCTACCACTACTGCTCAGGTGCAACTGACTTATCCATATGCATAGCAACAGTAGATGCCTATGCCTACCCAAAAGGTCCTAGGATATTATGATCCATAATAGTAACCACCCACCTACCATTCTTCATACATCTCACCCCATCCATCTCAGGTTCCTGTCCCACAATATCAGACCATGTCGGCACCTGACCCAAATCAGGCTGCTTACTATCATCCATGGGAGGAACAATAGTTGTAGTATCCACCACATCTAGATTATTCGCAACCCCCATCACAGCCATTACCTACACCCACATCATCACCTCCATTTTTGGCTCCACCAAATACTACCACGGTGCTCTCTAGTGAATTTCAAGCCATGCAGGAGCAGCTTCGTACATTGGATTTGCGTACAACTGGTTATGGGCCTCAAAAACCCACATATGATGAGTTGTGCAATGAACCAATTCACCCATATATTCCTATTCATCCATATCCTTACAGATTTGAGATCCCTAAATTTGAAAAATTTAAAAGTAAGGAAGATCCTAGAGAGCACCTTAATAATTATCGCTTTGCTTGTTACCAGTTGCATGGTAGTGACCCCCTTATGCTTCGCACATTTCCACTTTCACTTGGGGGACAAGCATTAGATTGGTACAATCATTTGCCTCGCCATAATTTATTCACATTCAAACAATTGGCCAATCTATTTCTAGAGCATTTCTCAATCAACATCAAGACCAAGCTTACCTTGTCCGATGTATATGCTTTGCATCAGTGGGACGACGAGCCTATTACCAATTTTATCACCCATTGGAGAGTGGTCATTCATGATCTAGCCTTCCCTCTCCCACCTTTAGAGCTCATCAAACTCTTTGCCAAGAGTTGTCATAAACAAATCTCCCAAACACTGTAGATACATCAGAGTCGAACATTTGAGGAAGCCATTTCCCAAGCCAAAGTCATCGAGGACATCAAGGTCCACATGAGAAAAATCATGTTGCATCAAAAACCACCCTACCCCACCAATTACCATTACAACCATCCTCCATATGTACCACCTACCACACGACCACCTCAAACCAATCAGGTTCTTCTCAATTCTCCATATCCACTAGTGCAAGTGGCATCTACGCAAGCTCCACAACCCACTCCTCCATGCTCTCCTCAAAATCAATATCAAGCCAATCCCCCACTTCTTCCCACTCCACAACCAGGTAATCCTCCACCTCAATCTAATCCATACCAAGGTCGTAATCCACATCCACCTCACCCTCCATGCAATTGGATGCCCTTATCTGAGCCCATGCCCACTCTATTTCATAGGTTAACTGATGGAGGTCTCATCACATTGCCAAATGTCCAACCTCTTGACCCAAATCATCCTCTCCCATGGGACTACAATCTGCAAGCCTTCTATGATTTTCATCGACAACATGACCACACTATTGATTCATGTCGCATCTTTCACCATGTCATGCAAGACCTTATCGATCGAGGCACTATTCAGGTCTCAAATCCCCTCGCATCACAAAATCAAAACTTGGGGATATATCAAAATCCATTACCCAAACATGGGGGTAATCCACCTCAAACTGATCCATGCCAGGTTAATCATGTCAATCGAGGTCCTTCCCAATAGGGGTTTGTGGGTATGATCAATATCACCACTCACAATCAATGCTATCCACCCCCTACCATCGACCAACAACCTTCCACTTCTCAACCACCACCTCCCACAACCTCAATCGTCACACCACCAATTCCCCCACCCCTTCCATAAAATGTCATCACCATCCATGGTAGTCTTTCTCACCAGCTCTGAACCGCCCCTGCAAGGTTATCCATTTATGACCTCCTACAACAATCCCAACCTCATCGTGAAGCCCTTGATTCTATCCTTCGCTCCCTCGATCTTGAGACCCATGATGTAGATGCCTTTGCCAACTTCGTTGGCAATGTCCAGAGATGCCTACAACCTTCTATCAGCTTCCATGACCATGAAATCATAGAAGTTGTAGGTGAGGGAGCAGATCCTCCATTACATATTCAAGCCTCCATCAATATCATCACCTATAAGCATGTTCTCATCGACACCGGTTCATCCATCAACATCATTTCTACCACCACACCTGAACCACCTTCACCTTCCCCCTTCCCATATTGCCACTCCATCCATGGACCTTCGAGCCTTTGATGGCTCCATGCATCCTACCCTTGGCACTATTGTCTTGCCCATCAAGGCGGGTGCCAAAACCATTTCCACTCTCTTCCATGTTATCGAAGGTGAGATGCAGTATAACATCCTATTGGGATGCCCTTGGATTCGGGACATGCAATGCATCCCTTCCATGCTCCATCATTGTATCAAATATGTCCATAATGGATTAGTCCACTGCATCCCCACCGATGGTGATCCATTCAAATTCTGTAATATCATCACTCTTCCACCTGGTCCACCATTATCATCCACTCAATTCGCCCCTACTCCACGTCGGTCCCTTGATAACACGTATCCATCCACTTCACAATCCCCTCCTCCACCACCCGATCCAAGCAACATTACCTCCACTTCTTCCAATCCACCTCAACCTCCCTCCATGCAACCCACACCCACATTTTCTCATCAACCCTCCTCACCTTTCATGCCACTCCCTTCATTTACATTTTTTGCTACACCTTCCACTCCATCTTCCTCTAGCAATCCACCAATTCTTCCCACACCTCCTACATCCACCTGTCACTTTGTACCTCGCTCAATATGAACATGGGTCATTTCTACCTCACCCACCACTGCTTCCATCCCCACTTCCCAATTCACCCATGCCAATCATCCAATCACTGGAACACCTGCTGAATGCTATGAGTGGACACAATGTGCCTCTCAACTTGATGACCAGTTAGCTCAATCCGATACTTCCACTTCCACCCCTTCCCTTGCCAATCCACCTACACCAGTTCCATCATCTCCCACGCCACCCAGGGGGTCCTCCCCTCCGCCTGAGCATACGGCCCCTCCTCATGTCTCCATACTCATGACCACACCAGGTCCTGGTGAGTATAACATTAGCAATGCTCGGGTCCTTCCATCCAACATCCAATCCACCCATGACTTTGGTCATCCTCATGGTATGCCCTTGACTATTGGGGTAGTGGTTCCTTTAGGTCCTCCCAATAATTGCATGAACTTTGTATATGGGGGACTTGACTCATCCGTAGATCCTCCAACACCTCCACCACCACAAACCCGATTCTACGGTAACCTTGACCACATGTCCAATCCAAATTTTTCTAGCATTATTTACGTATGTATAACTGGCATGGTTATGGCCTTGGGAAATATGAATAGGGGTGTCACACCTACATTCATCCTCCCCCATGCAAACCTACTGACCGATCCGACATTGGTTACCATTCTCCAACAATCAGTACACTTGAGCATGAATTTTAGCATCTGAATCTTGATCATATCAACCTCTTGCCTGATGAGGAATTTGAACTTAATCCTCCGACACATAGCTCTTCCCCACATTCCACAATTGATCTTCCATCCACATTCTTTCCACCATCCCCACCGCATGAGCCACTCTCTCCCCATGAAGTCGAAACCCTTGCTCACCACTTCCACTCCCTATCCCTTGATCCACCGCTTATAGTTGATCCACCTTTACCCGAAGATCCTCCTTCTTCACCACCACCGACTACTCCATTCTTCCCCATTCAAGACTTACCACCACCTACTGGCCCACATTCTCATCCCCCATCACCCCCAATGGTGTTAAACCCTAATTAAAATCAACCTTTTTTAGACTCATTGCTATCCTCATCTGATTCATCCCAACCCTCATCACCTACATCTCCTATATCTAGCACTTCGATCAATATGATCTCTATTGACTTGTATGCTCCACTATGATATCCAAACCATCCCACTTACACCCCACCTCCTATCCCTAATTTCATCATTCTCGATGATATCTCTAAAACCCCTATCACTATTGAATTCCTCCCAACACCACACATGCTTCACTCTACCAATGCACCTTTACCGACCATCCCACCTCACCTACCATGGATCAATCATACAGATCTTTATCTAGATGATGAATTCTAGCTCCCAGAGTCCATCGATGACCTCCACCTCATTCCTACACCTACCCAACTTCATGATGGTTCTCACATGCTTGTCGAGGACACCATTGAAGTTGACATTGGCAATGATCCAGAAAACCCTCACATCATCTACCTTACCACCAGTTTATCCGAAGAAGAGTGTGTTCTCTATACAAATTTCCTTAGGTACTACATTAAGGTGTTCGCATGGTCCTACACGGATATGCCTGGCCTTGACCCATCGCTAGTTGTGCACAACCTTGTCTTGGATGACACTGCCAAACCTGTTCGACAAAAGTTGCGTCGCATGCATCCCACCATTGCGCTTATGGTTAAATAGGAGTTACAAAAACTCCTTGATGTTGATTTCATAGTACCTATCGATTACCCTGAGTGGGTTTCAAACATGGTTCCCATCGGAAAACCCAAAGGGGGTATCCGCATTTGCACTGATTTTAGGGATCTTAACAAAGCTTGTCCCAAGGACAATTTTCCACTCCCTAATATCGACACTTTGGTCGATGCTATAGTCGGACATGAAATACTATCACTCATGGATGGTTTTTTAGGTTATAATCAAATTCATGTCAATCCAATAGACCAGCACAAGACTTCTTTCATGACCCCTTGGGGGACCTTTTGTTACAAGGTTATGCCATTTGGCCTCAAAAATGTTGGGGCAACTTACCAACATGCCATGACCTACATATTTCATGATATGATGCACAAAACTATTGAAGACTATGTTGATGACCTCATAGCCAAATCTAAAACTCATGGTCAACACCTTGAAGACCTGCATCAAATCTTTGATCACCTCTTAGAACATAATGTCTGATTAAACCCAAAGAAATGCATCTTTGGTGTCACCACTGGAAAAATATTGGGTTTCATCATTTCACAGAAAGGCATCAAAGTAGATCCCACCAAAGTCCAAGCTATTCTTGACATGCCTCCCCCTACGAACCTCAAATAGTTACATGACTTACAAGGAAGGATCCAATCCATACGATGATTCATCACCCAAATTTTAGACAAGTGTCAGCCATTCAATCATCTTTTACAGAAGGGGGTCCCATTTAAATGGGATAGTAAATGCCAAGCTACCTTTGATGACATCAAATCATACCTTACATCTCCACCCATCCTCATTCCACCCCATCCAGATCACCCATTCCACCTATACATTTCCGCTACTGATGTCGCATTGGGCATGCTTCTTGCTCAAAATAATGAACATGACCAAGAGCAAGTTGTATACTATATCAGTCACACATTGATTGATTACGAGACATGGTATGCTTATATGGAGAAACTTTACCTTGCTGTTGTCTTTGCTACCCAAAATTTGCACCACTACATGATCAACCATACTACCTACGTAGTTGCCCGTGATAACCCACTTCGCTACATGATGGGTAAGAGCTACCACAATAGTCGAATGACCAAATGGATCATGCTCCTCATAGAATTTGATCTCGAATTCATCAGTCAAAAATCCATCAAAGGCCAAGTCATTGCTGACCAGCTAGCTGAGGCTCCATTGCCCAGTGATGCACCATTGCTTATCCAACTTCCCGATGATTCAATATTTCATATAAGTGAAGTCGAAGAGCCAGTCGAGCCTGAATCCACTACTGAATTGACCTTGTTCTTTGATGGCTCCCATTGCACACATGCTGGGGGTGCAGGAATAGTCTTTTTCACACCACATGGGGAGCCTCTCCCCTTTTCCTTCAAATTAGGCTTTCCATGCACAAATAACAATGTTGAGTATGAAGCTCTTATCCTTGGCCTAAAGCAAGCCCTTTCCATGCACATTCATCACCTAGACATCTTTGGTGACTCCCTCCTCATTGTGAATCAAATCAAGGGAGAATGGCAATGTCATTGCCCAGTCTTGCAACAATACAAACAAGTCATGGATGATTTATTGGCTCAATTTGAATGGTATGACATCACCGCTACTCCATGATCTACAAATCATTTTGTCGATACCATGGCCTCACTAGGCTCCCTCATTCCACAAAACCCACTCTCTGACACAACACACGTGTCCATCCACACCCTTTTCCATTCTACCATTTCTACCAATCCACCTTCTCAGGACGATGGCATCAATATCATCGAAGCTCACCCACATGACCCATGGTTTTCCCAAGTCAAGGACTACATCAAGCTCGGTATTCTCCCCATCTAAATCATACTCACAAATGAGCTTTTAAATTGTGTGCCATTCACTATACATTGCTAGGTGATATCCTATACAAGCGAAGTTATGATGGCATTTTATTACGTTGTCTTGAGCCTTTCGAAGCCCAACGCATTACTCAAGAGGCTCATGATGGTACTTGTGGTGGCCATTTTAGTGGCATGGCTATCACCAAATGCATTCTACGGATGGGCTATTACTAGCCCACAATGGAGCATGACTATTGTGCCTATGTCAAAAAGTGTGTTAAATGCCAACATCATGCCAATCTCACACACTTACCTTCTCAAGCTCTACAACCTAGTCAATGTGGCCCTTTTCACAATGGGGCTTGGATCTCATCGAAAAAATCACACCCGCCTCATCTACCAATCATAAGTTTATCATTACTACAACCAAATACTTCACGAAATGGGTTGAGGCCATTCCTTTAATTCAAATGATTGGTCCTAAAATTGTTGATTTCATCACTCAACACATCATTTGTCATTTTGGCATCCCATCCAAAATCATCACAGACAATGGCACTCCATTCAAGAACAAGAATGTTCATGCACTATGTGAAAAATTCAACATACAACATAGTTTCTCTACTCCATACTACCCACAGGGTAATGGCCAAGTAGAAGCTACAAACAAAACCATTTGCGCCATTCTTCACAAAACTATTGCAGAGTCACACCATGATTGGCACAATCAAATGCCACTAGCACTATGGGCCTACCATACCAGTATTCGTACTCCAACTAGGGCAACCCCATTTTCACTTGTCTATGGCACTGAGGCCATCATGCCCTTGGAGCTTGAAATACCATCTTTACAGGTTTCTATGCAAGAATTCATTGATGATGAAACAACCCGTCAGGCTAGACTTGACCAATTGACCTTATTGGATGAACGTCGCATTCATGCTATTGAACACACATGAGTTTATCAA
The DNA here is from genome assembly GCA_028583015.1 of Wollemia nobilis. Classification (NCBI taxonomy): domain Eukaryota; kingdom Viridiplantae; phylum Streptophyta; class Pinopsida; order Araucariales; family Araucariaceae; genus Wollemia; species Wollemia nobilis. Next base: position 3,957,279 of record JAQPPZ010000754.1, read on the forward strand.
GACCATCTCCGACGTACCTACAATTCCAAGGTACACCAACATGAATTTCAAGTTGGAGACTTAGTCCTCAAATAAAACCAATAGATTACTAGCCAACCATGCCATCTCCATGATAAATTTGCACCAAATTGGCTAGGCCCATACATGGTTACTCATAAATTTGGATCTAGGGCATATCATCTGGCCACATTGGAAGGAATAGCCAAACTTGAGCCCATTAACATTATTCATCTATGAGCATTTTATGCCTAGTTATAGGCATTACAGCTCATCATCACTTGTGTACAACAAAACAACAAAAACAAACAAACAAAAACAACATCACCATTTTTGATGTTCTGTGGCACTAAGTTCACTTGCATATACATTTAAATCTGCTTGCTCCATTTCTCTCCTTCCTTATCTACTTCTTCTATAAGTGAATGTTGTATGGTCATGCTTCGAGCGGCTACATACCTTTCATTTTCCCCTTTTCTCTTTTCTTTTCTTTTCTTTCTTATATTATTTTCTTCTAGTTACTTATCAATGTTGTATGGTCATGCTTCGAGTGGCTACATACCTTTGATGGGTTTCTTTTCTTTTCTTTCTTATATTATTTTCTTCTTGTTACTTGTCAATGTTGTATGGTCACGCTTCGAGCGGCTACATACCTTTGATAAGTTTCATTTCTTCTCCTTTCCTCCTTCTATCCCCTCATTTCTTCCTTCCATTCTCCATTTTCACACCACTCCACCTCATACCCCATTCCATTGTCCATAACACTAGGGCAACCTTGTACATAAATACCTATTTTTTGCATCCATGTAGGCATCTGCATATATTCATTGTAAATACCATGCGAAGGGAATTAAAAATGCACATGCTAGCATACCAGATTGATGTCCAAAACCCCTTTTTAGGAGATAGGATTAGAGCCATGTTTTGATTGCTTCGACCACAAATAGTTACATAATCAACCACCATCCAAAGTTGGCATATTTTAAAAATACTTCTAGGCTTCCCTTGGTCACCTTGCTCTCTTTCCTAGACTTACCTGCACGTCTTACATACTAATAACATTCTAGAAATGGGGCTGATTACGTTGCATGCCAGCTGATGCTTAGCGAAAATTACTCTGCTCATTAAATCATTCACATGATTTCTCTCAAACCGAAGGGATGACAAAAGGACAAGCTCCCCTCTACCTAAATAAAATCCCTTGCTCTATACTTGAGAAATAAACAAGAGAAAAAAATAAATAAAAAAAGAGAAAAGAGTACTACCCACAAAGAGATAGTCATATCATAGAAGGCAGAAAACAAAAGCAAAGGCCTCAAGAGTATTACCCGCTTGAATCCCTATAGTCCTCAGGTCTTTACCAATGAGCTAGCATACAGGCTAAGTTGGCATGCAATTATAACCCACCCTATTCTAGAATGGTTAAATGAACATCACTTTCCACACACAAGTCCAGGATAGAGGTCTTGTTTACCAAGATAGCCTCCAAGTGAGTCAAGAAGTTTCACTCAGTTAGTCAATGGGATTGATTTTACAAACTGTAATGTTCGAATCTCCTCATGACATTCCTCATATCCAACTTCCTTGGAATAACGGAATGGATCACATCATTTGAGTAATGTAACGATGCAAATGCTATCCCTAAGAAAAGTGTTTATATCATGTAATCTTATGCATGTCATTTTATTTTTCATCTCACAACCCATTTTTAGTTCATATTTACTTAAGCATATCATTATTCCATTCCCATCCAACTATCTATTATCACATCTACGCTAATCATACACTACCATAAGCAGAAAGAAGCAAACACAAAAATGCAAATAGACACAAGTACCACCGAATATAATATGTATATATATCTCCAAAAACTGATGCCATCAGGCTACAATAACATATGTGAAGGCCCTTGCGGGCTCCTCATATCAAAACTACAACATCATTGTACATCTACATCTCAAAAATACCATACGACTACAATACGATGTGCATCCATGCACCGCTACCAAAACATGTCTCATCATGTACATATATCCATATGCAATAGTACAAAAATGAAGACCATCCTCCATCACCACTGCAATGCGCCCTCATGACTACTACCCTCCAGATGTCTCACCACTCCCCTCACCCATTGGGCCTCCTCCCACCACCCACTGTGATGACTCTGCCTCTTCGGTCCCCACCAATCGTGCCCTCTCCACCTATTCTGGTGGCCCCATCCTCACTAGTGCCTATGACATCATAGGTGCTACTATCTCCTGAGCCCTACCCCCAACCGATGCCTCACTCTACTATGGCTACACCTATGATGAGGCAAGTGATCCAGAATACATCAGGATATCCAACCCATGCACTATCAACTCACCCTCACACCTCGACCTCTTCCTACCTCCTTCACATTCATAGCTAATAACCTCTCATTTACCACCTTTAGCCATGCCACCTCCCTCCATGATGCCTCCAGCTATGACACCACATCCCCCAAGCCCTCAATATCCTACTCCACCCATACCTTTGAGGCTAACGCCTCTCACACAATCTGCTCTAGCTCCACCACCCTCACAATATGGCTAGCTCTCACAACCTCTGTCTCCCTCTGTGCCTCCTCCAACAACCTTTGAAACCACTCCACAGTCTCAATCATCTCATCCCGCTCTCCCAGATGGTATCACGCTCATGCCTAAACTCATCCCGCTCAATCTTGAGCACCCTCATCTCCTCCACCATCTGATCCATGCACCCTAGCCTCATATCGCTCCTCCAAGGTGGCCCTCAGGTCTACCTCTACCTCTCACCTCTCCTGCTCCAAGGCTAAGTGATCAATCACCCAATCTATCTCCCTATCAAATAGCATGTCCCTTAGCCTCTTCACCTCCCTCCTCAAATCCACCACCTCACCCTCAACCTCGATAGCCACTATCAAATCCCCACCAAAATCATCCTCCTCTCACATCCACATCCATCATGGGAATGTCTTCCCTCTCCTCCATACCAACCCCCATCTCCCTACCACCCTCATTGATGACCCCATACCACTATCACTCACCAGCCTATCCTAGTCATCACGTCATGGCCTCACCTATCTCATCAACTGATCTAACTCCTCCTCCTCCTCCTCACCCGGCTTAGGTGATCCCACATCCTCCTACTCCTCCATACCTCACACTAGTGACCCTACTCTTGCCCCTCTAGGTAGACCTACATAGGGTAGAGCTCTTGCTACATCCACCCACTCATCCACCACACCCCACCCTGACTGCTAGCTCTATCTCACCCACCACACATCATACTCTAGCATCATCCCTACATTATCCACATCTAAGACAACAATAGGCTCATCAAGAATAACATCTAAAGGTGGCACTATGGGTTGTGGCCCTGTGTCACCCTCTACCCTGTAAATCTCTACAGGTGGGTCCATCACCCCTACACCAACCCAAACTACCATTGTACTCTAGAAAATGGAAAGTACTCAACCTATGATGTGTACTTCCCCACCAACCACCGACTACGTCGAATGCATGCCAAGTGCACTGCATCCTCACCCCACTTAGGCCCTCCACGCCATGGCCTCCACCTGACATGATCCATAGTCAGTCATCCAAGCTCCTCCCGATGATACATTAGCTCACCTACATGGGCCCTCTTCTTCTTCTCCTTATTTGCTCTCCACCTCATCGCATATGGTACCTCCCTCCCCTCATGCACATGTGCCTCATAAGGTAGTTGTACCGGTCTCAAGATGGTCACATGCTCCCATGCCCATATCTGTAGAAGGGGACTCACACTCAGCCCTGTCCTATCAGTCCTCACCACCCCATGCAGCTCTTGATATACCTATGCCAATAATGTGGGTGCCCATGCATACCTAATCCCCTGCTCTACCATATCACAAACCACCCCCATCATATTCCAAGGGAACTTAACCCCTGAAGCATCTAGTAATGCATGGCTAGCTATCAATAGCATCACCATCGCATGATGAAGGGAGAGCCACTCCTTCCTCCAATAGGCCATGTAATCCACACCCTTCCTCACCTCCACCTGGTGCCAGCGCTCCCCAAATGTCCTCACCAAAATACCCTTGTGCACCTCCTTCTCCATTGTCATCACTGTAATCCCATCTATCGACAATCGATAGATGCGGTAGATATCCTCCAAGGTCACCATCATCTCCCCTATAGGTAAATGAAAGGTGTTCCTATCTGGATCCCACCTCTCACACAATACCGCTATATAGGTGTGATTCACATGAACCTCGTGCATCACCCATACTCCATATAATCCCACTGTCTTCAACCACCCCACATCATCCGCCTACCACTCATCCTCCAAGGACTTCCTACACCTTCGAAGTCGATGGCGTGTAAATATCTTCTTCACCTACCATCACAAACACATCACATGTCAGAAATCCATCAAGGTCTTATACATAATCATTATACATAGCAATGTAAAATAAATGCATGTATTTTACTTATTTTTTTGTCATCACTTAGAAAATATGTATTCTTGTATATAAATACTTACATCTACATTGTATCTATTTTCCTTCCACATGCACACACACAAAAAAAAACACACAAAAATAGTGGTTCGCACTTCACACGTGTGAACCAGTGGTTCACACTCCAAACGTGTGAACCACTAGTTCACACACTAGCCATGCAAACCACCCAAACTAGGCAAAATTTTGCATGACCTGGTTCACAATCATGCAATCATCACAATCATGCCCTCCATGCAGTCCAAAGATGCCCACACGTGTCAAAATAGCCTAAAAAACAAGACAAAACCCTACCCAGGCATGTAGCACAAAGCGGTCAAAACAAGGTCAAAACACACATACAAGCACAAATCCAGATACCCATTTGGCCAATTAACACACCCCATGTATCGATTTTCACATGCATATAGGTTTACGCAATATTTCACATCATGTCCATAACACACATTCCCACACACCAAGCAGTCACATACAAAAACCAAATGCATATCGGGATACCCATTTGGCCCCTTTTACACAAAGTGCATGAATTACAATCAATTCCTAACCCCACCCTCGTTTCATGGTGTTTAAAGCAAAAAGTTCATTTTAAAACCCTCTTTAAAACACATAGTTACCGAGAGAGAAAAATAAACCTACCTCGGGCATTCCCGCCCCGAACTCATGCTCATAGATGTCTCCCATCCAATCCACCCTTTGACAACACTCCATTCCATTTTCTTTCTCTTCTCCACCTCTCCACCATCATCATCGTGAAAAAAAATGATGTCAAATTTCAAAAATCCCCCTTAAAAACCCTTTTTGCATTGGTTCACATGCCAGCCATGTGAACCTGTCACATGACCCCCAAACTCTACCATTCACCTCAAATTGCATCCAAAATCCTACCTCATCATCATTTTCACTCATTTTCATGCCCAATTTTATACATTTCATCATTCTCTTCATCAATCGTTTCATCGCCGATTTTCATCTCCTCCATCACCAATTCATCACTTGAGGGGGTAATCATTCAACACATCAAAAGCTACCTTGCACATGATCAAATAACCAAACATCCAATCATGGATACAACAAATGCCTAAGAAAATTTTTGCTTAAGATTATCTCAAGTCCTTATGCTAGGACAAATACAAAACAAGGAAATTTCTCTTCTCAATCAAAATCCAATCCAAAAACAAATCAATGTTTGATAGGTTCCAAAATACCTCTGACTGTAGACACCTCATGGATTCCAATCTTCATAGTGGCAGTCGTAAGACCACTTGTGAATGAAGCTCCTAAAAGTTCTACCCCATGGCTCCAACAATCTATCAAATGTTGTCAAAAGAGCTCATCAATCAATCAAAAGCAAACATTAGCAAAGGCATTTGTTCATTCAAAATTGAAGCATTTATAATTGATCATAATGCAAGGTAATCATACGCTTTCCTCCAAAAGCAATCATTCACAAACCACTTTTTATCAATGCGTCTCTCTCGCAATCATCCACAATTCATCAATCCATATCATCAATTTTTGTACTAAACCGTGTTTCCACACAATCCAGTACAAAAAGGGGCAAAATGTAGACACCTAAAAGTCGCACATTGTCCCTCTCCCCATTTCCATGGTCAATCAATTTGCAAAACCCTCAAAAATTGCATAAATTGGCTAAAATCACTATTCATCATCATTAGCCCCTTTGGGCTAGCCAAGCCCCTTCCTACGCTTAACCATGGATCTTCATGTGACCTCATGCAAACTCAACTAAGGTTGAAAACTCTTACCATGGTCAAAAAGCACTTTATGGTCAAATTATGCTTTATGGCTAATTTCATGATTAATTAGATCTAATCTTGATTTAATTAAATCCTCCACCTCACCTAGTCTACTTTGACTAGCCTAGCCTTCCACCTCACCTAGCCTAGCCTAGCCTAGCCCTGCCACCTTTCCACCCAGATATTTCTCCACCTCACATCCCCCTGGGTCATTAATGCAAGATGGAGACTTTTGCACACAAAAATCATTGTTTAATCCTAAGATATTTCAATAAAGCTGAATATTAATGACAAATTGATATTTATGCTAAATCATCATTACTTTTGGATGGGTGAGGGATTCTCTCACCCAACCTCAATTATGACCCATGACACCTTAGAGGACACCTCTTTGGTGGACACCTCACCACTGCCACCTCATAGGGGACACCTCATCCCCTTTCTCTCACCTTGGCCCACTCTATAAATAGAAGGCCATTTTCACCATTTAACAACAACTCACTTTTGCATACCGAAACTCTGCCAAAATCACTACTGCCATTGCATCCATCACACATCCATTACACAACCATCATACGAGCATCACAATCAATTGGTCTCCTTCACAGTACTATTTGGTGAATGAGATAGGTTGAGAATACTACCAAGAGTGCACTTTTCAAAAGGTAAATCGAACAAATCACCGTCAATACCCAATCCTGAGCATCCAGAGAAGCTATCTGAACAATACGGTCAAAAAAGGACCGGTTCGCACCTCACACGTGCGAACCACCCGATTCGCACCCTAGGAGTGCGAACCTCTGCAACAGGCACCAGAATCACCCGGACAGGTAAGAATAGATTAGTTTTCTATTTTATGTTGTTTTTAGCAGTTTATTTTATGTTTTGAATAGTTTTTATGAGTCTTTTGTCTTCATAACTATGGGGTTTGACTGAGGCAGACCCCCCAACGCACTAATAGGATTTTGCAGGTTTATAGGTCCAGCAAAGCACAAGGAAATATCCCCAACAAGTGGTGGCTCATGAGCAAGAAGCCCACCTACATCGAGGAACCCAAAGAGATGAATCTTGTTGTCTTTGTACCACATCTGAGAGGGCTTCCTTAGGGAAGACCCCATTGTAGCCTTCAGGGCAAGATTGTAAAAGGATATCACCTCTTGTAACCCCTTTTATGATTATCAATACAAATACAATAGATTCTTTGATATTGAATGAATGTCTTAGCGTCTTTTTGGTAGTTTTACATCCTCCAATCAAGAAAAAGTTATGAGCATATTCCTCCATAGTTGAATTTTGATTGGTTTTCTAGAAAATATTTTTGGAGTGAAAAGGACTTGATTAGGGTTTCCTATTGAGTGTGTTAAGTGATTACTTCAAGGTTTTCAGGAATAAGTAAGTGTGGTTAAAACCTTGTTTTATAAGCATTGTTTTTAAAGCCATTGATTGAGTGAAGACATTGAACTAGAGTTTGAAAAAAACATGAGTATCATTGTTATGTGATATTGGTTGTTGATCTTTGTTGGAAACATTTTGAGTAAGTGATGATATACTTAGACTAGGGTATTTGATGTGTCTCATTATTTGCAGAGGAAGTACTATATGATAGGCCCCATCTTCGATGGCCCCATTTTTGGGCTCATACTTTTCCAGAGTTATTATCGGAGATATTTTTGAAGGTGTTGATGGGATTCTCATGATTTATGGGTATGGGTGGTTTTAGCCCATGGTATTGTGCCCATGGTATTCTAATACCACATTGTGGTTTAGGGTTGTAATATTTTCCTTTATATTGATTGTAATGTCCCATTACGGGTAAGGAGTGAATAATAATATCAAAGGAGGTGTGGCTCTTGTTTGCTGGAGTAGCCCATATTGGGTGAACCAGGGTAAATATCGTGTGTTCTATGTGCATGATTTATTATGATTTGTTGTTTTATTTCGAGTTATTTATTTCTGTATTAATTATTCTAAAATAAGTTTGGGTAGACCTCTTCATATTGGTATCAGAGCAAGTTTGGGATTCATGATTGAGTCGAAGCTTGACTTGAGTGGGAGATATGGCGAAATAAGGGAAGTTCAAAATTGAAAAATTTAATGGCCAAAACTTTCAATTTTGGAAGATGCAAATAGAATACTTGTACCAGAAGGATATTTATCTACCTCTGGAGGTGATAACAAAGAAACATTCAAGTATGAAGTATGAGGAGTGGACATTTATTGACAAAAAAATGTTTGGTATAGTGAGACTTTGTTTGGCTCAAACTGTAGCCTTCAACATTTCAAAGGAGAAGACTACAAAGGGAGTAATGGACAAGTTGGCTAGTTTGTACGAGACACCCTCAACAACAAATAAAGTATTTCTCATGAATAAATTGTATAATATGAAAGATATGATGGAGGGGAGGTACTGTTGGGAGATGATTCACAACTTAGGATCATTGGTCGTGGAAGGGTGAAGATATTGTTGCAGGATGGTAGGGTTAAAAACCTCCTAGGTGTGATGCATATTCCTAGTCTTGCTAGAAATATAATTTTTGTAAGAAAAATGGTTGATGTAGTAGGAAACATCAGTTTCAGTAAGGATTCATGCAAAATGGTTCGTGGATCTATGGTGTTGGCAAGAGAAGTTCTAATTGGAACCTTGTATAAGCCATTGGGAAGCACTATGAAAAATGAGTGCAATAGCTCAACTATTACTAAGGTTGAATCAGAAAAAAATTCAATGCTCTGGTATCAAAGAATGGTACATTTTGGAGAAAAAGGATTGCGTACCCTGTACACAAAAGGTATGGTCCAAGGTATCCCTAATTGCTCAATGGTTTTTGATTTTTGTTGTGTTAGTTTTCCATATGGTGCTGCAAGATCAAAAGGGGTATTAGATCTGATTCACAGTGATATTTTTGGTTATGTTCCTATTCCATCTCTTGGAAAATCATGGTACTATGCTTCTTTTGGTAACAAATTTTCAAGATATGCATGGATTTATTTTCTTAAAATTAAAGATGAAGTGTTTGATAATTTTAGAGAATTTAAAGCACTTGTTGAAAATAAAACTGAGAAAAAGATTAAGGTGTTGAGGTTTGATAATGGATGAGAGTATTGTTCAAATAAATTTGAGGATTTTTGTAAGCAATGTGGTATTGCAAGATATAAGACTACTCCATATATACCACAACAAAATGGAGTTGTTGAGAGATTGAACAGATCACTGATGGAAAATGCAAGAAGTATGCTCAGTGGTGTTGGTCTGGTACAAGAATTATGGGTAGAGACAATGAGTTCAGCATGTTACTTACGGAATCGATCTTCTACATCAGTATTTCCAGATAAAACTCCATTTGAAGAATGGTTTGGTAAGAAACCCTCTCTTTCACATCTTAGATTTTTTGGCTGTGATGCATACATGCATATTCCAAAGGAGAAGAGAAGTAAGATTGATAATAAGGCTGTTAAATGTATCTTTATTTGCTATAAAGATGGTGTTAAAGGATATAAAATTTAGAATCCAAAAACTAAAAGGATAGTTTATAGTAGAGATGTGGTGTTTAGAGAAATGAAAAGTGATCACAAGAATGAAGTAATAGAAGAAGAACCTAAAAATGTGAAATTTTATCTCATGGAAGAAGGATCTTACTCAAAAGAAGAAGAATAGGATGAACCAGAGGGTCATAAACCTATGGTAAGGGTATCAACACAAGAAAGAAGGCAACCTGATAGGTATAGTCCATCTACTTTTTCTTCTTTCTTTGTTTTATCTGTTACTGATGAAGATCCTAGAATAGTTATAGAAGCTATTAATTCTGAAGAGGCAAAACTTTGGGAAGAAGCCATGAATGAGGAAATGATGGCATTGAAAAAGAACAAGACATGGGATCTAGTAAAATTACCTAGTGGAAGAAAAGTAATAGGTAGCAAATGGATCTTTAAGAAGAAGCAAAATGTTGAAGGTAAAGTGGAGAAACATAAAGCTTGCTTGGTTGCTAAAGGCTATTCTCAGGTAGAGGGAATTGATTATGGTGAAGTATTTTCTCCTATTGCAAAGCTAACCTCAATAAGATTTCTTTTATCTATGGTTGTATTTGATCTTGAAATAGAGCAAATGGATGTAAAAATTGCATTCCTTCATGGAGATTTGGAGGGAGAAATCTATATGAGATAGCCTAAAAGATTCATTGTTGAAAGAAAAGAGGATTTTGTATGTAAGTTAAAGAAATATTTGTACGAACTAGAATAGTTACCTAGAATGTGGTATCAAAAATTTGATGCTTATGTTTTAGGACTTGATTTTTTTCGTAGCAATGCTGATCATTGTGTATACTCAAAGAAAATTGGTAATGAACTTGTCATTATAGTTTTGTATGTTGATGATATGTTACTAATTGGAAACAATAAGGAAATGATCAGGGAAGTGAAGTCTCAGTTAGAATCACAGTTTGAAATGAAATATCTTGGCCCTGCAAATTTTATTTTGGGAATGCAAACAAATAGATATCGTTCAAATAGAAAGTTGTGGCTGAATCAAAAGAAGTATTTTGAGACAGTATTGAAGAGATTCAGTATGCAGGATTGCAAACCAGTGAAGGTACCTATTCCTTTTGGGAAAAAATTGTTTACTAAACAATATCCAAAAATAGAATAAGAGGTAGAATAAATATTTCATGTTCCTTATGCAAATATTGTAGGGAGTTTAATGTATGCCATGGTATGTACTAGACCAGATATTTCCCATGTAGTGGAGTTTTGAGCAAATACATGTCTAAACATGGTAAAGAGCATTGGATTGCTATAAAAAGGGTTTTTAGATATTTGCATGGTACATCTAATTTTTCAATCTATTATGAAGGTGCAGGTGATAAAAATAGATCCTTGGATATAGAAGGTTTTGTTGATGCAGATTGGGCTAGAGATCTTGACAATAGAAGATCTACTAGTGCTTATGTATTAAACTTGTTTTGAGGGGCTATTAGTTGGATGAGAAAAAGGTAAACTATTGTTGCTCGTTCAACCATTGAAGCTGAATACATGGTAGCCACTGATGCAAGTAAGGAAGTAGTATGGCTACAAAGACTATTTTATGAGATTGGTTTCTTTCAAGGAGTTGTGAAGATAAATTGTGACAACCAAAGTGCTATATTTTTGGTAAATAACCCAACTTACCATTCAAGAACAAAGCACATTGATACAAAGTACCACTTTAGTAGGGACATGATTGAACAGAAGAAAGTGTTGCTAGAAAAATTGGATACCAAGGTAAATGTTGCAGATGCTTTAACCAAGGTAGTTAGCACATAAAAATTTCATGTTTTGTACAATTGAAATGGGTTTGGAAAGACTGAGTGTTGGAACTAACAATGATTATATCCTTTCTGCAAATTATTCAAAAAGTGGGAGAATGTTGTATGTGTTTCATTATTTGCAAAGGAAGTATGATACAACATGCCCCGTCTTTGATGGCCTTGCTTTTGGGCTCCTACTTTTTTGGAGATATTATCAAAGCTATTTTTGGAGGCATTGGTGGGATTCCCATGATTTGTGGGTATGGGTGGTTTTATCCCATGGTATTGTACCCACGGTATTATAATACCACATTGTGACTTAGGGCTGTAAGAGTTTTGGGCAAAAAAAATTTTGGGCTCCTAATTTTTCGAAGATATTATTGAAGCTATTTTTGGAGGTGTTTGTGGGATTCCTATGATTGGTGGGTATGGGTGGTTTTAGCCCATGGTATTGTACCCACGGTATTCTAATACCATGTTGTGGTTTAGGGTTGTAAGAGTTTCCTTTATATTGATTGTAGTGTTCCATTACGTGCAAGGAGTGAATAATAATATCAAAGGAGGTGTGGATCTTGTTTGCTAGAGTAGCCCATATTGGATGAACTAGGGTAAATATCATGTGTTCTATGTGCATGATTTATTATGAGTTGTTTTCTTCTGAGTTATTTATTTCTATATTAATGATTCTAGAATAAATTTGGGTAGAACTCTTCATAGGGTTTGTGAGCAAGGATTATCTCATTGAGTAATTGGTTGAGCCTAGTCAAGTGGATGTGTGAAGTGATTGTTCAAGTTCCATAAAACAAACTATTCTATATTATTAATTGAGTTGAGAAAGTAATTGAACATTGAGTTGAAGCATACCGAGTCTCTAACAATTCTCCTTATGTTTCTAAGAAAGTGATTGAAAGTTGTTAGGCAGATTTGAGCAAGTTCTATGTGGACTTATTGAGTAGATTGGAAAAGTTCTATGTGGAATTGTTGAGAAAATTTGAGCAAGTTCTGTGTGGACTTGTTGAGCAGATTGGACAAGTTCTATATGGACTTGTTGAGAAGATTGGACAAGTTCTGTGTGGAATTGTTGAGTAAATTGGACAAGTTCTGTGTGGACTTGTTGAGCAAATTGGACAAGTTCTGTGTGGACTTGTTGAGAAGATTGGACAAGTTCTATATAGATTTATTGAGCATATTGGACAAGTTCTGTGTGGACTTGTTGAGCAGATTGGACAAGTTCTATGTGGACTTGTTGAGCAGATTTGAGTAAGTTCTATGTGGACTTGTTGAGTAGATTGGACAAGTTCTGTATGGAATTTTTGAGTAGATTGGACAAGTTCTAAGTGGACTTGTTGAGCATATTTGTGGTGTATATTTGAGAATAGATCTGTACTAGACCAGAGATAGAGATTGAACATATTTGTGCTAGAACAAAGGACTATATTTAGTGTAGATTTGAGACAACACTTTGGAGGTGACAAAGCAAAGAGGACAAAAGTCTTTAGTGGATAGAGATCCATAAACCAGGGTAGTGAGGATAGGTATTATAAGTGTAGACAAGAGTCTTTAGTGAAGAGAGATCCACAAGCCAGTGCACTAGAGGCAATTGTATTCAATAGGATCACCAGCCAAAGTAGAGGAAAAGGAGTTCTCCTATGGATAGATATCCATGAACTTGATTTAGGCGATTGGTGTCTCCTTTGGATAGAGGTTCATAAACGTTGTAATAGGGAAAGGATTCCCAAGAGATTGATTGAGAAAATTTTAGTGAAATATTTTCTTCGTGGAGAAGCCCACATTGGGTGAACCATGTAAATTGTAGTGTCTCTATTTGTGTGTGCTAATTTATGCATTGCTTTGATTACTGCTATTGATATTGCTATCTTTACATTGCATAATATTGATTGAGAAAGAAAAAGTAAAAAGTGGTCTTATATTGTTCACCCCCCCTCTTAGTATAAGCTTGTGTTCTTCAATTGGTATCAGAGCGACTTCCTTTAGAAGAGTTTAACAAATTGAAGGAAAAGCTAATAAGAACACAATAGATTCTAAGAATGTGTCCTCGAATAATTCAACACCAATATCTGATGGAAGTGACTATATATTGGAGTTTGAGAATGAAGATCTACTTGATGGCTCTTGGCAATGAAATTTGGAAAGAAAATCAAAGTGGATACGATCCCTTTATTAATCCTCCTATAGATAAGGAAGGTAAGCTCCTACAAAATTACAATTTAAAAACAATGAATGCACTTTTGAGAGGTTTGCATAGAATAGAGTCTATGAAAGTTATGCATTGTCAATTTATAAAATATATGTGGGATAAGTTGTAAAATATTTATGGAGATAAGAGTGTCAAGAAAGCAAAGATGCAAAATATCAAAGGACAATTTGAAGAATTAAGAATGAAGGATGAGGAAATAATTACTAATTATCTACTATGAATTGATGAGGTTGTTAATGCTATGCAATGACTTGGGATGAAAATTGATGAATCAGATGTTTGTGATAAAGTATTAAGAACTCTTCCAAAGAGATTCAATGAAAATGTTTCTACTATAGAAGTGTTAATGGATGGTGATACTTTGACAAGAGATATATTGCTTGGTATGCTCACAGTATTTGAGATAATAATAAAATATCCTATTCCCTAGAAATAATCAACATTCAAAGCAATTAAGAAGACAAAGTGTAAGAAGTCAGAATCAAATGATGAGTCATCCAGTGATGAAGAAGTAAATTATGGTAGAAAGAATAAGGATTTAATAAAATCTAGAGATACAAGTTCTATTAAATATTTCAATTGTAGAAGGTATGGTCATTATGCAACTAACTGTCAAGAAGCCAAGAATAACAATGATGAAGAAAAATAGGATCATAGGAACAAGGAACCAGAAATATATAGGCACCAAAAGAAAAACAAGGATGGACAAAACAGACAAGGAAAGAAGTTATTTCAAATATAAAATAGGAGCTACTATGCGGATAAGGCAAGTAAGTACTCAAGTGATAGTGATTCTAGTTTTTCAGATAATGATAGAGATGACGTTTTTTTTATGTTTGAAGAAAAAGAACCAATTAAGAAAAGGACTCCAATAATTCTCAAGTGTTTTAGATGTGTTAAATTTGGATATTCTTGAAAATAGTTGTACAAGAGATTGTTATAGTTTTAGTGATGATAAATATGAATATACACTTGAAGGACTTGAAGAGAATACTCTAATGGCACTAGAAGAAGGAGAAGGTGATCTTATAAAAGATAATTCAACAGAGAATAAAGATATGGACAAAGACAAACAAATAGAGTAATATTCAGAAAAGGATGGATATGATCTCAAGGGAGAACTTATTTATGCCCTTGGCATGGTAAATAAGGTAAGAAAGCAACACTCTAAACTTGAAATTCAGTTTCAAGAATGTTATAAAGAAAGAAGATTACTTATAGAGGATTTAGAAAAATCAAAGGCTAAAGCAAAAAATTTCAAAGATAAGTTTGAAGCAAAGATATTGAAATGTAAAAAGTTAGCACAAGAAGTGGCACTACTAAGAGAATATTTAGAAGACTATAAGGTCAAGATGAAAGGGTTTAAAAATATCTCAAATAACTTGGATAAGTTTATAAAGATACAAAAGCTTACATCAAGAAAGACAGGTCTTGGATTTGAACAGGTTCAAAAGAAATGGGAAGGAGAGTCAACCTCAATTTTTGGAGGAGAAGATACTTCAAATGAAGATACTTCAAAAGAAGATAATGTAAGAGAGAGTGAGACATATTAGGATGAGTTGGACAATAGAGAGTTAAAAAAAAATAGGAACAATGCACAAAGAACATACAAATGGAACAACAATTAGAATACGTTATACAAATGGAACAAAAATCAGAATATGTCAAAAGGGACTAGGGACCAATGAGAAAAATACAAGGAAAATTCAATGGAATATGCTTTTCATGTCACAAGTTTGGGCACATGGCTTCACAGTGCAGGACATAGGAAATACAGGAATATGGAAACATATAGCTTTTCCATGGGTATTGCTACTCATGTAATCAGTTTGGTCACAAGACAATGAATTGCAGATTTCATGACATAATAAGGATGGCTTCACTAGGATAAATCCTAAGATATTTGCACCTCCAAGGAAGAATAACATTATAAGTGCAATAATTATGGTCACACAACAAATTGGTGTAGAACAGATATTTCAAAAACAAGTATGAACAGGAATAGGAAAAAGAACAGGAATAGGAATAAGAACATGAACATGGATATAAACAGGAATAGGAACATGAACAAGGATATGAACTGGAACAAGAACATGGATATAAACATGAAAATGAACAAGAACATGGATATGGAAAGAAACAGTCAGAGGAATCAGAAAAAACATATTAGAAGAAAAGAGGATAAAAGTAAAGAACAATGCTTTTTTGGAGTAGAAATACTCCCACCCCAGAATTAACCACCTCAATAGGAGGTGGGGGAGGGGCTAAACTAAGAGGCTCATTCTTAGCCCCGAGCCCCAAAGGTGAACCTTTTCCATTGATGTCAAAGGGGATAAATTTGAGTAAGGGGGGAGATTTGGTATTTGGGCAAAGAGGAGAGAGCATTGATCCAAGGGGAGCATAATAAAAGAAAAGTCAAGATTTCGGTAAAAAGAAGTTGGGTTGCCATCAATGACAAATGGGAAGATTGTTGGACATTTTGAGCTCATTTAGTTGTCATTGATGTCAAGGTGAAAAGTTGTCATTGATGCCAAAGTGAACACATGAAGCTATCATTAACACCATGGAGTACATAATCATTAACACCAGGAAGCAATGCAAAGAGATGGAGAAAAGTTGTCCAAATATGTTTTTATAAGGGTTTTTGTTAAAACCATGGTGGCACATTAAAAGGTTTTTTATTAAAATCATAATGATAGTTCTCTAATATTGTGATGGCAAAATTAAGGTTTTTGTTAAAACCAAGGTGATGAAATTATTTTTCATCAACCCAGTGAAGTGCAAGTGATAAGTTGATATTAAATCAAAGAGGGATTTAATATTTTATTAAAGTCTAAAGTTTATAAATTAAATTTATAATATTTAAATTATTTTTAATTTAAATTAATTATAAATTATAATTTATACAAGCCGACGTCATCAAGTCGAATCATCTACCGATGTTGTATGCAAAGCAAATGAAGGGTATTTAAACCCTAAGATGAACCTTAGGGAAGTGTAGTATTCAAAATCAAAAAATGACAAAAAATCTGAAGCCTTCAAAAATGTGAAAGGGAGATATTGCAGATCAAGGTAGCACATCGTGTTTTGTTTTTGAGCAAGGATCAAGGCAGAAGATACAACGCTCGTGGTCTATATTGGCGCTAGACGTGAGAGAAGGTCAAAGGATTTGAAGCCTTTGTGGAAGGTTTAAGCTACCTTGGTGCTTAAGCTAAGCACGTGGAGTTCTTAGCTCACACGGCTAGCTTGTCGCAGCTAAGGCACCAACCGAGGAAGAAGGTGCAGGTTCAAAACTCCGAAAATTGTGGAAGGGGACTCACCAAAGGTTTTTATAATTTAATTTTAATTTTTGCATATTGCTAAGGTTTAGAGGCATAAGGGAATGTTTGTGGAATTTGATCATTGTGATAAGGTTTTAAGGGTGTTTATGATATTTGATTAATTGTGCTAATGTTAGGGAGTTATAAGGTGATATTGGTTTATTTACCTAAGTGGTAAATAGGTGTTTTATTAAGGTAAATATTATTTTACCTTAGGAGATAGAAATTAAGTTGGAATATCAATTTTATGAAATGTAAAAAATTGAAAAGGAATTTTCTATGAAGATATTATTGTCAATTATTGCTATTGAGAAGGAGATATAAGGTGTATTATGAAATTAAGATATTATTGTATTTTATGAAGTATAATACTTGTTATCTAACCCTTGGCACTTGGCAAATAAGAAGATATTATTTGAAGGTAGTTTTTGAAGATCATCCTCCAATCAAGAAAAATGTATGAGCATATTCCTCCATAGTTGAATTGATTGATTGGTTTTCTAGAAAATAATTTTGGAGTGAAAAGGACTTGATTAGGGTTTCCTATTGAGTGTTTTGAGTTATTGCTTCAAGGTTTTCTAGAACATTGTTGTTGAAGCCATTGATTGAGTGAAGAACTTGAACTAGAGTTTGAAAAGAACATGAGTATCATTGTTATGTGATATTGGTTTTTGAGCATTGTTGGAAATATTTTGAGTAAGTGATAATATACTTGGACTAGGGTTTGTGAGTAAGGATTATATCATTGAGTAATTGGTTGAGTAGATTTGGTTGAGCCTAGTCAAGTGGATGTGTGAAGTGATTGTTCAAGTTCCATAAAATAAACTATTCTATATTCTGAATTGAGTTGAGAAAGTAATTGAGCATTGAGTTGAAGCATACTGAGTCTCTAACCATTCTCCTTATGTTTCTGAGAAAGTGATTGAAAGTTGTTGAGTAGGTTTGAGCAAGTTCTATGTGGACTTGTTGAGCAGATTGGACAAGTTCTGTGGACTTGTTGAGTATATTGGACAAGTTTTGTGTGGACTTGTTGAGCAAATTTGAGCAAGTTTTGTATGGACTTGTTGAGCAGATTGGACAAGTTATGTGTGGACTTGTTGAGAAGATTGGACAAGTTTTATGCGGACTTGTTGAATAGATTGGACAAGTTCTGTGTGGACTTGTTGAGCATATTTGAGCAAGTTCTGTGCGAACTTGTTGAGCAGATTGGACAAGTTTTGTGTGGAATTGTTGAGCAAATTGGATAAGTTCTATGTGGACTTGTTGAGCAAATTGGACAAGTTCTGTGTGGACTTGTTGAGCATATTTGACAAGTTCTGTGTGGACTTGTTGAGAAGATTTGAGCAAGTTCTATGTGGACTTGCTGAGTAGATTGGACAAGTTTTGTGTGGACTTTTTGATCATATTGGACAAGTTTTGAGTGGACTTGTTGAGCAAAGTTGTGGTGCATATTTGAAGACAGATTTATACCAGACCAGAGATAAATATTGAGCATATTTGTGCTAGATCCAAGGACTGTGTTTAGTGCAGATTTGAGACAGAGCTTTGGAGGTGACAAAGCAAAAATAACAGAAGTCTCTAGTGAATAGAGATCCATCAGCTAGGGCAGTGAGGACAGGTCTTTTGAGTGGAGACAAGAGTCTTTAGTGGAGAGAGATCCATAAGCCAATGTAGTGGAGGTAGTTGTATTTAAGAGGATCACTAGCCAGAGCAAAGGAGAAGGAGTTCTTTTGTGGATAGAGATCCATGCACTTGATTTAGGGGATTGGTGTCTCCTTTGGAAAGAGGTCCATAAAAATTGCAATAGGGAAAGGATTCCCAAGAGATTGATTGAGAAAATTTTAGTGAAAGATTTTCTCCATGAAGTAGCCCACATAAATTGTGGTGTCTCTATTTGTGTGTGGTAATTTGTGCATTGCTTTGATTACTGCTATTGATATTGCTATCTTTACATCGCATAATATAGATTGAGAAAGAAAAAGTAAAAAGTGGTCTTATACTGTTCACCTCCCCTCTCAGTATAAGCTTGTGTTCTTCAATTTCAATTATTTTAGTATAAATCTGAATAAGGAAATTTTATTGTTACTATGTCCAAGGAAAATATAACTCGAATTGTATAGTTTATTATACTTCTCATTACTTTAAAAACCATATTAAATCATAAAAACAAAAAAACAAATGTATATCCATATGTATGTCCTAATATTTCATTTGGAGAACTATGTTCAAACAACTATAGGCCACAGTATTTGTGGAAAATCAACCATTCCAAAATATGTGTTTGCATAAAAAAACTTATAAATTTAGATACTTATTATTTAATTAAATTAAATACATAAAATACAAATTAAAATATACAAATTTTTTTAGTTGAAATCGAGAGGTTTGAGGTTCAAATCTCTCCTCTCATATTATGGATACCTATCTATCTTGTTAGTGTAGTTTGTGTGTATGTGTTGGTGAATAATCCCACATTAACTGTGTTGTGGGACTTGAGTGGTTTATAAACCTCAACACTTGCCATACTCTTTGCCAATGGGGTAGCAGGCTTAAAGGTAAAAGTCCTTGGTCCCATTTTGTGGGATTCCTCACTCTTATTAACATTGAGTTTGGGCATGTGTGTGGGGGGCTGGCCCTCTTGCTTTCTAAGCGGTTAACTTGATAATGCAAGTCTAATGACATATTCCATGATTGAAATTCCGTTCAACCTTAATACCTGTACATAAAGATTTACAAATTAAAAAAAAAAAACTGTCATTGGAGCTAAAACATTATTATGGTAAGGAGACAAAAGAGTGCATTTGAAAATACTACTACTTCAACGGAGCTCACTTATTCCGAAAGGAGGCTCACGCATATACATGAGCTTAGCTTGATGCTCAAGGGTTGAAGTCTCCAAGACCGCTCGTTCCCATCATGAGTACCTCATATTCCGGATGGAGACGGAGCAAACACAGGAGATTCAGCACTGGAGTTGAAGTTGGGCGCAGCAATGGAGTTGGAGCGGAGAGCAATGGAGTTTCCCCAGGGAGAGGAAGACAAGGATGTTCCTACTAGAGGAGATAGTCATGGAGATTGAGCTGAAGGTACTTCTATTTGCATGAGTGGTCTATGCAGTCCATAAATTTGCAGCAGTACTGCCACAATTTAAATCATCACGCCCCTAAACTTCATCTTCATATCAAATTTCCAATGTATACAGTGCGAGTTATACAAATCCTGCAATACAATAAAATGCAATATATTTCAGAGTAGAATGCCTGCCTTTTATAATCGTCTGTCAGAGAACAAAGGTCAACAATTTTCCTTGTCTAAGATGGCACAGACTGGCAAGGAAGGCTCTCAAGTCAAGTCTAGTGTGTGTTGGTTCTATGAAAAAAGATGATTGGTTGTCGTTGCACCCACAATAGGGAAGGGAAACGGAGTAGGTGTTATCGATGAATAAAGGAATCCACGATTTTCCTTTTCCTACTCATTTCTTTGTTGTTAAACTCGTGATGCGACAGAGGAAACTAAACAACCGACCCAAAGCCGACGCTCCCCTTTTCATTGGGTTTTCAAAAATTTTAGTTGAAAAATGGAACGATAACGAGTGGGTTTCCATTAAAATGGGACCCTTTATATATTTATTTTCCTTCCAAATTCAAATATAAAAATAGTGGATGTGATATTATATCATAATATTTATAAGTTTACAGTTGAAATTTGCAGAAGGATTTATAAAAAATATCAATTAATTATCATTTTTGTCTAAACTAATGTAGGTTATATACGATTTATTCTTGCAAAAGATAACAATACCATTAGACCAACATTATGGTCGGAAAATAAGTTAGTTGTCCTTCCTAGGCAGAGAAGAAGGTAATAGTAGCTTTGGTTTTTATGAGTTACATGTTTATTGTTTAATCGATTGAAAGTCCCAATTGACAAGGATTTTTTTCTATTTAATAGGTTGAATGTATAAGAAACTGCTCTTACTTCTACTAGTTTATAGAAGCCTTATGTCTTATCTTCTATAATGTAGTTGTTAGCAGGTAGTTAACCAATTAAAAGAGCTAATACACAGAGTTTCATTCTATTTAAAGTGCTGAAAGCATAAAAAGCTGCCCCTACGTCTTTATAAAAGCCTTGTGCCATACGTTCTACAATGCATTTGTTAGTAGGTAGCTAAGATGCATTCATTGACAATGTCAATCACACAACGGAATTTGTTAGAATGAGTCAAATATTTGATGGCTGACCAAAGATTGTATTCGATGTCTATCAGTTTGCTCATATCACCAAAAGATTGTATTCGATGTCTACTAGTTCATCTGTGAGTTTGATATCTTCAATAAGCACCATAGCTTTATCGTTATTATTAGTAAGAAGAACGAGAGGCCTATTGAAATTATGTTTCACGATATACGTATGGGGGCTTCCATGAATTGTAGTGAACTACAAGCCTCCTAGAAGGAAGCCAATTAGAATGTAGAAGAGGGAGAGATATATGTGACAACGTTTTGATTATTTGTTGTAGTTGAATGAAAGTTGAATATTTATTGGTCTTGAGCATGGTTTGTGCCCTATCCTAGTTTAAGGACTCGATTTTTCCATGAACCTACTAGAGAAAGAGAGAGAATTGTTTTTAAATTTACAGTGATTCCTATGATTTTAATGGACCCAAATTAGAGTGATGGAAATGATGCTATAGACGATTTATACTTCTTTGGAAAGGTTGAAAAATTGTTAAAAGTCTAAGGACAAGCCCAATGTAAGGATAATTCTTATTAGATGAAGATCCACACTTCAAAACTATAATTTTTAGTTTAGGAGAAGTTGGTTGATGCATCATGGTTTACTCATACCAACCATTACAAAAAATATAGGACATAAGGGATGAAGAAATACAAAGCATAGGTTTAATTATGGAAAAAATTAATGGTGCAAAGAAATATGTGGAGGCAAGTTTTAAAGCAAAGAAGATGAAAGACATCAAGAATAATCTAGGTAAAATCATCTCTAATTTTGTCAAGTAGTATAAAATTCTCTCCTTGAAGAAAGAATGAAAGTAGTGTATTGCTTATTATTATTTTTTATATGTTGGTAAAAATTTATTGAATCAATAAAACCATACAAGAAATAGAGAATACCAAAAAAATAACCCTTACAAAGTCCAAAAGAAAGAGACCCCCAAAACCATCGAGCACCCGACCAAAAGACACCCAACAAACAACAACCTCAACTAGGCATATCCGCAACAAGCAAATTAGCAAGATGACAAGAACAATCCAATGAGAGCTGATCCCATTCCCTAACATTCCAGTTTTCCTGAATCTCAGAAGCCCATTTTTCCAAGGAATCAACCACACCATTCCATTCCATGGGAATATGAATAAAGAAAATAAACTCCAAATGCTGATAAATTTGAATGATATCTCGAGACACTAACGTCAAATGCCAATGAAAATTACAAATATTATGAGTCTTTAGCAAATTAATAATAATATGAGAGTCCGACTCATAGATTATCTTCTCCCATCTCAGAGCATAACCTTTTTCCAAAGCAAAATGAATAGCAAGGGCCTCCATTTAATTATTAGTTTTATTCATCTTATAATAGGAGAAAATGAAAAGAGTTGCACCACTACTATCTCTCCCAACACCACCAATACCTGCATACCTAGGATTCCCTTTGGAAGAGCCATCAATATTAATCTTAAACACCCCCGAGGTAGAGGATGCCATATGCCATCTCTCTGCACTTTTTAATTGAGGCATCTCCTCCCGATCGATAAAGAAGGATGAGGGCCATTCTCCACTAAACCTAGGTCCTACATCATTAAAATATTAGACTGCTCCAAAGGAAGACCAATATGACATACAAAAGAAATAGTTTCTTGTATTATATCAATAATCATCTACCAAATCTGATAAACAGTTAACTTTCTACTTTGATTTTTTTTTCGATTTCTTTCAAGCCAAATCTGCCATATAATACATGAGGGTCCAATACTCCATGCAACTTGAAGAAAGAAAGCCTTAGCAAGAGGTCTTCCTAAAATCCTCCAAAACTCAACAAGAGAAGAGGCATGAGAACAAGACTGTTTCCACACCCTCCACCAAATATGCCAAATTTCTTGCATAAACGAACATTGTAAGAGTAAATACCTTAAATATTCATCACTATTCTCACAAAGGAAACAAAATGAAGGGCCTTGAAAAACTCTCTTTTGAATATTATCCCAGGTAAGATATTTGTTCGTAGTAGCCAACCACAAATGGAAATTACATTTGGGCTAGGATAACTTATTCCAAACTTGTTTCCACCAAGGAACCTCCTCATCCCTAAACTGTTGCCTATATAAAACATGATAACCAGAGGCAATGAAGAAAACCCTCTAGGATCCAGACCCCAAGACAAAACATCATCATCATGTTAAAAAAAGAACTCCCTAGTAGCCAAAATACAAATCAACTCTTCTCTATCATGAACAAAACCACCTACCAACCAATCTCTAGGATATTTCCATTGAACTACCTCCATATGTCCAACTCTTTTGGTAACTTTATAATCCATCATCCTGTACAAACCAACATCCAAGACATAATTACATAACTCCTGAAGATGAGGAAACATAGATAAAATTGTAGGGAAACCATCCCAAGATGTTGGAAATTTGAGCAAGTTTTGTTGTCATTGATGTTAAGAGGTTGATGTCCAAGTTTTGTCATCATTAATGTCATCAAGTTGTTTTTCCAAAATGCAAGTAAGTGATTAAAAACAATAGGATATAATATTTATTTTAAATATTATGTGCCTAAAATAAGCCTAAAAGATTGAATACCCAAGGAAGGAGGAGTAGGTTTAAAAAGAAATAATAATATTATAGTATTTAATATTATGATATTTCAAGCAAAAGGATGAGGTGAAGAAAATGAGGTCCAAGCAATCATTAAAATAATATTTCCTTAAAAAAAACCATTGAGAAATTTTTAAAGGATCTAATTTAATTTATTTAAATTAAAATATTTTAATAGTTAAACTTTTAATTTAAATAAACCAAAGGGGCCGAAGTTCTAAAAGGTTTTAAATTTAAATTTAAATTTGAAATTCAAAATTCAAATTTGGGCCAATGAGTTAAGTGCAAAGGAAAATGTGTATAAAAAGGGGAAAACAATTTTCATTTTACCCTCTCAGCTATGCTATCGAATGTAATGCTATGCTTATACTATTTGTGATTTTTTATGCGCTGCTTTGCTAAGGGAGAAGAGAGGATTCGTGAATTTAAAATTTCTAAGAGGCAGTCATTGGTTAAAGTGCAAGTGAAGCGATTAAAAGGTTTCATAGCATTGGGTAGCATAGTCGGTGGCCAAAGACTTGCTAAGGTGCTCACACAATAGAGGTTGTGGTTTCAAATCCCCATGTGACTCGTTTTGTGAAGGAGGAAGTCATTTTTGTTTGTTCGCCGAATCTTGTAGAGGCATAAGGGGTGTGCGTGAACTAAGGTTCATGTGTGGGCGTGTAGCCCAACGGTAGCCTAGCCTTGGGCTAAGGTGCTCAGACTAAGGTGCTCGGTGGCAGTTGGTCGTGGGTTTGAGTTTAGGTGCAACCAAGTCGTGCATATTATTTTTGAGACGTGGGCCAAAGATATTTTTGCATAGTGGAATGCATAGGGAGTTATAAGGTTAAATAACAATTAGTTTATATTTTTGTTGCTTAGAAAAATAAATAAAGGTTTGGATGTTATTTTGAAATTTTGGAGTTATAAGGGTTAATAAAAGAATTTGATTTTTATATGTTGGATGTTATTTTGAAATGTTGGAGTTTATAAGGTGTTAGTAAAGGAACTCGCTTTTTGAAAGTTTGGAGTTATAAGGGTTAATAATTTTTTTTTATTTTTATATGTTGGATGTTATTTTGAGAGTTTGGAGTTTATAAGGTGTTAGTTAAGGAACTTGATTTTTGAATATTATTTTGAGAATTTGGAGATTATAAGGTGTACTAGAGATTTGATATTTATGTATTGTGAAATAATTATTAGGAATAATATTTGTGTAGATATTTTGAGATAGGTTGTTGCTATCTAACCTTGAAATTGGCAAAAAAGATTGATTGTGATTAAGACAAATTTTGAAGATATATCTCCATCAAAACAAAAGGTATGGGCACATCTTCCTTATGAGTGAAATATTGTTGGATTGAATATTGTGAAATGCAAAGGTGGAGTGAAAAGGATTGTTTAATAAGTATTATTGGAAATTTTTGAGTGAGTTTTCATGTGTATGATTTGTGGATGTTGAAAGAACATGAGTATCATTGTTATGTGAAATTGAGAACTATCTTGAACTAGGGTTTGTAAAAGAATATTAGTATCATTGTTATGTGAGATTGAGAACTATCTTGAACTAGGGTTTGTGAAAGAACATGAGTATCATTGTTATGTGATATTGAGAACTATCTTGAACTAGGGTTTGTGAAAGAACATGAGTATCATTGTTATGTGACATTGGAAACATCTTGAGTCAAGGTTTGAGTTCCATATGTATGAGTTGTTGGAAGTATAGTGAAACACTTGGTTAAGGTTTGTAAGCAAATTGTATTTCATTGAATGTATGTTTGAGTGAGGTTGATTGAGCATTATTGTTTGAAAGCATTGGAGTGATAGTTCAAGTTTTGTGAAACAAATTATACTTTATTTCTAAATTGATTTGAAAGAGAGTTTGAAAATGATAGAGTGTTTTGTTGAGTACAAAACATTGTGAGTGTGAAATATATTGAGTCTTTGATCATTCTCTATATGTTTATGTGGTTGAACAATATTCTGAGTGAAACTTGTTTGGGTGATTGAAGAGATTTTTTGAGATAGATTAAGTTGAGTTTTTGTAAGAAAATATTGCAGTTGTTTGAATAAGCTTTTGTGAAAGCTTGTGAGTGTTGGCAATTTTGGGTACCTTGGGTACATTGCATATGCTCAAGTGAATAAGTTGTC
The DNA here is from genome assembly GCA_028583015.1 of Wollemia nobilis. Lineage (NCBI taxonomy): Eukaryota > Viridiplantae > Streptophyta > Pinopsida > Araucariales > Araucariaceae > Wollemia > Wollemia nobilis. Next base: position 3,983,332 of record JAQPPZ010000754.1, read on the forward strand.
ATTGATGTCAAGAAGCTATTTGAAGGAATTTGATTTGATGTAGAATAATTTGTTTTGATGTAGTTTCGGCTTGATAGGTTCGAAAGAAAGTAAGTTGGAAAAATGTCGCGATATCGCGACATGTCGCATTTTCGCGACTTAGGCAGGAGAGAGAAATTTTTTTAGAAAAGTGTCACGATATCGCGACATGTCGCAGTTTCACGACTCAAAGAGGAGAGAGAATGTTCAAGTCATAAATGTTGCGATTTCGCGACATACTGCAAGGAAAGTTGAACAGACGAAAAAGTGTCACGATTTCACAACATATGCAGGAGAGAGAGTCCGAGAGAAAAAGTGTTGCGATATAGCGACATGTCAGGTTTTCGCGACCCGAAGAAAAGAAAAGTGCTAAGGAGAAAAAGTGTCACAATTTCATGACAAGTCAGAAGACAAAGTGAAAGCAAGGTAAAGTGTCACGATTTCACGACGTGCTGCAGAAGAGCTAGAGTCCAGTATAAACTGTCACAATTTTGCGACGAGTTTGAGGAAAGAGAAAGAAAAATAAAAAGTGTCACGATTTTGCGACATGCTGCAGAGTTCGGGATGGGAACTGTCATGATTTCGTGACATGCAGCAAAGGAAAGTGTTCCAAGTGAGAACTGTCATGATTTCGCGACATGCAGCAGAGAAAAGAGTTTGAAATGAGAATTGTCACGATTTCATGACTGGTTGAAGAGAAAGATTGCGGATGCAGAAAGTGTCACAATTTTGTGATAGTTTGAGATGGCAGCGTACGGATGGAGAAAGTGTCACGATTTCATGATAGAAACTAGAAGCAGAGAGGAAGGCTATGAAGACAAAAGTGTCACAATTTCACGACATGTTCCAGTTTCACGGGCGTAAGGCAAAAAAGAGCTTAAGGTAGCGTAAGTGTCGCGATTTCGTGACATGTTCCGTTTTCACGGGTGCAAGCCGAGAAGAGGTTGAGAAAGCGAGAAATGTCACGATTTCGTGACAGAAGTGAAGATGATGTCAGCAGAAGCAGAAGTGTCATGATTTCGCGACAAAAGCAAAAGTTGTCGCTAACAGAGTCAGGGGTGTCGTGATTTCGTGACAAGAGCTTAGTCAAAGTCGTCAAAGGCTAAAGTGTCATGATATCACGACAAAATCCATAAGAGAGTGTACGATTGCAAAGATGTCACGATATCACAACATGTAGTTTTGCGAGAAAAGCTACAAGAACCACAGAAGCGGTTGAAGCTGACAGAGTTAAATTTGAGCCGACGCAGTTTAGGGTTTTGCAATCGTCGTAGTTTAAGGGTAACAACCAACTAAGACCAAGGTTTAAATCTTGAATGTGTTAGTATAAAAAGAGGGCTGTTTGGAGAGTTAAGGCATCAATTTTTAGTGTGCGTTCGAAGTGTGACATTCATAGATAGAGTGCGGGGAGAAGTTTGATTGCCGAGAAGCAGAGTGCAAAATTTGATAGCAGTGTACAATGTGCATTTCATGGAATCTTCTAAGTGAGAGAGATTGCAAGGAAGAAGAGTGCGTGAAGACTATGTGGCTATGATTGTGTAGAGGTGCAAAGGTCGAAGTTTGATCAAGTGCAGCTATGATTGCACAAAAAGAGCGAAGGACTGTGTTTTTGCACAGACCAGAGAAAGAGGACAAGGATATTTGTGCCAGACCGAAGGACTATGTTTGGTGCAGATCGGAGAAAGAGATCGAGGACATTTGTGCTAGACCGAAGGACCGTGTTTAGTGCAAATTCGAGGATCGACTTTGGAGGTGATAGAGTTGAGGATAGAGGTCTCCAACCATAGTAGAGAAGACAGGTGTCTTCTGTGGATAGAGTTCCATTTGCTAAGGGCAGAGGAGGCAGAGGTCTTCTAGAGGATCACCAACCAAAAAAGAGCTAGGGGATTGGTGTCTCCTTTGGGTTGGTGCCCATAAACATTGTAATCGGGAAAGATATTCCTAGATTTTGAATTGATAATTTTTAGTGAAAGCTTTTGTGGATGTAGCCGAACCATTTTGGGTGAACCACGTTAAAAATTGTTAGAATCAAACAACAATATTATTCATGTCTGAGAAGGTTTAAATAATACACTTACAGACTGAAATAGCCCGGAGGTTACGAAACCATCCGCGGCTGAAATAGAACTTGTTGTAACCAAATAACAAGTTCTGCCTAATTAACAATAAAATGTAATAACAAATATATGCTAACAAATATACGCTAACATCCCCCCTTATTACATTATTTTGGTAATGATATAACTATTAGCTATACTAACATCCCCCCTGATTACATCATTTTGCAATACAAAGAGAGCTGTGAAACAATTCAAATTTGACACGTGCAAGTGCCTTAGTGAAAATGTCTGCAACTTGAGCATCGGTGGGAATGTGCTAAAGCTGAATTCGATGCCTCGGAACTTCATATCGAATGAAATGACATTGTGTGTCAATGTGTTTTTTTCTTTCATGATGGACTGGATTCTTGACTAGGTTCAAAACACCCTGATTGTCGCAAAACAAGTGTATTGGATATTTGGATGGATGGCCCATACTTGTCAGAATGCGATGCAACCATATCACTTCGCACATAGCTTCACATGCGGCGCGATACTCTGCCTCTATTGATGAAATAGCAACCACTTGTTGCTTCTTGCTGTGCCAAGAGACAGGACCGGATCCAAGATGAAAAATATATCCTAAAGTTGACTTGCGATCATCAAATGATCCGGCATAGTCGGAGTCCGTGTATCCTTGCAAGAAGAATTTGTTGTTCCTATTGTATTCTAGGCCATATTCTATTGTGCCACGAACATAGTGAAGAACACGTTTTGTTGCTTTCCAATGAGTGGTCTTAGGCTCCTACATGAACCTCAAAAGATAATTGACAACAAATACGAGATCTGGCATAGTATTGGTCAGATATATGAGACTCCCAATCAACTGTCGATAGATAGTACCATCTACCTGAGGTGAATCATCATATCACGATAACTAAAGTCCAGTCTCCATCGGAGTTGCCATTGGCTTACAATCAGTCATGCGATATTTTTCTAGCAATGTCTTGGCATATTTTTTCTGAGACACTTTGATGGAGTGCTCCTTCTGGCTGAATTCTAGACCAAGATAGTAATGGAGAAGTTCGAGATCTGACATCTAAAAATATTGACACAAGTCTCTTTTGACAGTAGAGATCATAGTTTCTGAACTCCCTGTAATGAGCAGATCATCAACATAGAGTACAAGCAACACTATCTCAGAACCCTGTTTCTTGAAATAGAGGTTTGCATCTGACGGACATCTCTTAAAACCATGCTGCAGGAGGTGATTGTCCATTTTTATATACCAATCTCGAGGAGCTTGTTTCAAGCCATATAAGGATTTGAAAAATTTGCAAACTTTCTGCTATTGGCCTTCCACTGTAAATCCTTCTGGCTGAGTCATATAGACTTCTTCTTGGATATCACCATTCAGAAAGGCACTTTTGACATCCATCTAATGAAATTTCCACCCAAACTGTGCTGCCATAGCACAAATAACTTGAATTGTTGTCATCCGAGTAGTAGGTGCAAAAGTTTCCTCGTAGTCAATGCCTTCCTTTTGAGCATAGCCCTTTGCAACAAGACGGGCCTTATGCTTATCAATTGTCCCATATGCTTTGTACTTGACTTTATACACCCATTTGTAGCCAATGGGTTTCTTTCCATGCGACAGATCGACAAGCTTCCAAGTTTTGTTTTTCATCAAAGACTTATACTCTGCATCCATAACAGCCTTCCACTGAGGCTCATCGAGAGCAAATTGTACTGATGTAGGTTCAAGATCATCTATGGAAGACATAAACACCTTATCACTATCAATATCCATATCTTCTGTATCTCTTGCTAGATCTACAGAAAGTTCTTCAAAAGACTGACATAGATCATCAACCCCAGTATTCTCTGTTGCAGCTTTCTCCTGTCGAGCCATGCTGCGAGTACGAGGCCTATCCAAAGTCAAATTTGGTGGAGTAGATAGCTTAGAGTCTTTGATTGTATTTTTATACCACTTTGGATTCTTCTTCTTAGGTGTTGAAGAAGATCCAGAAGAACCTCCAACCTTTGATGAAGGAGATTTAACAACCTGAGTTTCCACAAGGTCTAGGTATACATCTGATGTGTTTGTCGATGTGAAAGCCTCATCAAAAACAACATCTCTACTTATGTGAATCTTCTTGATTAAGGAATCAATCAAACGATAACCCTTAGAGTGCTCATCATACCCAAGAAGAATACACTTCAATGACTTCTCATCTAGCTTCTTCCTTTTCTCTTTTGGTATGTGCATGAAAGCTTTACACCCAAAAATGCGTAGATGAGAAATGGAGGGTTTCCTACCACTCCCTGCTTCCTGTGGAGTCATTCCTTGTAGGGCCTTTGTGGGTTCCCTATTCAACAGATATACTGCTATGGTGAAAACTTCTGCCCAATATAGTTGCTCAAGTCTAGCTCCTGTGAGCATGCAATGAACCATTTCCATGATGGAACGATTCCTCCTTTCAGCAACTCCATTTTGCTGAGTATAAGCAGTAGTTAACTGTCTTGTGATCCCATTTTCTTTCAATAATGCAAAAAATTATTTAGAGGTGAACTCCCCCCCTCGATCTAAGCGGAGGGTCTTTATAGAAGTCCCTGACTCCTCAACAGATTTCTTGAATTGCTGAAAGAAGCCAAATGCTTCAGATTTTAGTTGAAGAAAGAATACCCACATATTTCATGAGTAATCATCCACAAATAACTGAAAATACCTCTTACCCCCACAACTTTTGGGAGTGAAGGGACCGCACAGATCAGTATGAACCAACTCCAGAGGTTTATTTGCTCTAGTAGAGCTCTTTTCAAAAGGCACTCTATGCTGCTTTCCTGCCAAGCAGTCAGAGCAAACTGGTAAAGTGGTAGAAAGGGAAGGAAGACCCTTAATGATCTCATACTTACTTACCTCAAGTAAGTAACTAGAACTCAAATGTCCATATCTCTTGTGCCATAGGGAAGTTGCCTCCTTTGTAGAGACTATCATGGCAACATGTGGAGTAGAGATAGTATCTAAGGCAAATAAGCCATGCTTATATGAAGTGGTTGCAATGTTCTTACCCCTCATGGTAATAGAACAACACTTCTTGCCTCCCTCAACACTAAAGTTCACAACCATATCTTTGTCTAGAATTTGTGTGACTGACAACAAATTGTTTGCAAATCCTGGAACATAGAGAACTTTATCAATCTGACACTTGCCATTAGGAAGAGTGACTGAAACCGTGCCTTCTACCTGAACCTTGTAGGTTTTATCATCAGCAATAGTGACAGGTTTGCCCTCTTTGGCCTCAAAATACTCAAACCACGATTTGTCACCAGTCATGTGCTTATCGGCTCCGGAATCAACATACCATATAGGATCCGTCTGCTTGAACACTGTGGTAGTCATGAGAACTTTGTGAGCTCTCTCAGAATCCATGTCAGATTCTTCAACAGCAACATTCACTTGCTATTTTTTCTTTTGTGGTTTGTTTCGGCCTTTCTGTTTTGATTGCTTATTCTTATGCCAACATCTGTTTGTATCATGACCTTCTTTGTCACAGATCTTGCAATATCTCTTTTTCTATTGAGGTTGTTGAGTTTGTTTCCCTTTTGAATCCTTTTGTGAATTCCCTCCCTTCTAAAAATTACCCTTCTTCTGGTTCTACCCTTTCCTATTGATGTAGAGAGCAGTGTTAGAAGAATCATCTCTGTAGTTGGCGTGCTTCCTCCTCTTGAAGCATATTAACCAATTCTAAAAAATTAACTTTCCATTGTGATACATGAAGGGAAGTAATCAACACCCGATAAGAATCAGGTAAAGCTCTCAATACAACTGAAGTAAGGAGCTTGTATTCAACTGGTTCTCCCAAAGAATTCAACTTTGCTTTCAATTCAAAAACTCTGCAAAGAAAGAATTCAACTGTCTCACCTTGCTTCATGCTCAGACTGTGTAATTGAGATTGAAGAAATAGAATGGTGGAATCATTATTTCCCTCATATATAGTATTAAGGGCATCCCATGCCGCTTTACTAGTTGCACAGTCAACAATATGGAGTTGGACTTCATTAGACACAGCAAGCAAGATGAGCACTTTTGCTTTACTGTCTAGCTTATCAAAGTCTCTTTGAGCATTAGATGGAGCTGTAGCACCAGCAACAGGTGAAGGTCCGGTTGTTGCTCCAGATACAACATCCCATAAATCATCCATTGCTAGGATGGCCTTCATCTTATTTTTCCATGGTGTGTAATTAGGACCTTTCAACAACTGATGAGAATCAATCATTAGTTTTGCAGACATGATGAAGGTTCCTTATAACACCAATTGGTCCCCCTTTCGATATACCTTTTGCTAGGCCGTTATACCGTACAAAATACCTGCCCTTATGTGAGGGAAACTATAGGTATTTAGAAAGATAAAAAAAAATCACCCGCCCTTACGTGAGGGAAACTATAGGTGAGTTTTAGAGATCATACGATATGTGGAACATAAGCAGTACTGAAAGGGAATCGCCTTGTTGATGGCACCTACCATAGAAGATTCTTCTCATGCGTGGGGCGTAACTTCCCCTAAACACTATGAAGAATACTTCATCAGGATTTACGCCTAAACACAAGAGCAATTAAGGGTAGTGGATGGAGTAAAAAAATGCAAAAATGGCAAACTTATCTCTCCTCGATGATTTATAGAGAACAAGCTCAGACGTCATTGTAGCAGCTATATTAGGCGGTGGATACAGTAGCGCAATCATGACAACTTTACCTGTAAGTGCTGGCCAAAGGTATCACAAATACCGAACGCTACAGTGCAATAAATTGCACGGATGGGTTTTAATTATTCCGAGGACTTAGGGAGTGAATTTGATTTTAATTTTTAATGTTATAGTGCAAAAAACAAATATGCAACATACAACAAAAAAAATGCCCACAGGAATAACCCACAAGGTGTCGGGCACAGCCGAAAATGCACCTTTTACAATTCGCCAAATTGCTATTTTAAAAAAAATACTCTCACTATCCCCCCCCTTTTTTTTATGGTATTTTAGCAATTTATAAATTTTGAAAAAAGTAAAATTTAAACTTTTAATAAAAATATTTCAAAATTAATTAAATAAGTTTCTAATTAAATTAAAAAAAATAATTAGAAAACAATTTAATTAATATAAAATATTAATTATTAAAAAAATAAAACTTTAATAAAAAAAAATAAAAAAACTTATACCTGGCAGGATTGGAACCTGCAACCTCAGGGCTCCCCGAGCCCTACCGCATAGCTCACAGCCAGGTGAGCTAGCGGGCTGATCCGCTTGGATCAGTTGGATCCTCCTCTTTCAACACGAGCCCGCAGCTCATCCTGGCTGTGCCTCCTCCTCGGACTCTATCCTCCGCCTGGGCGTTGCCGCAGCTTCTGCTTGCTGCGTTGGGTGTTGTCGCACGCTGTGCAGTGTGCATTGCATGCTGCACTGCATGCTGGGCAATGCGCGCGGATGTTGTGTTGCGTAGTCTGCTACGCAGCGCAGTGCGCACGTTGCGTGCTGGCTACGCAATGCGCACGCTGCGCGCTGTCGCTGCAGCTGCACGTCGTCGGCGCTACGCCGATCGCGCAGTAGTGCACGCTGCCGCGTGCGTCGCTCAACACGGGGGGAAGGGGAGGGAGGGGGGAGGGTGCCGCGACCCTTTTTTTTTTTTTTTTTCAATCGCGGGGGGGAAGCGGACAACGTCCGCAAAGAATTTTTATTTTTTTTAAATTCAATCCAGGGAGGGAGGGGGGGGCCTTCCGCAAAACGTCGCGGAATTTTTTTTTTTTTTTAAATACAATCACGCGACGGCGTGATTAAAAAAAATCACAGCGCGGAAATTTTTTTTTTTTTTTTTTAAAATCGTCCTCCCAGCACAGAGAAGAAAAAAAATCCTCCCAGCTACCAGATGTTGTGTTCCCAGCAAACAAATTTACAGTCGCACGTCCCAGCAAGCGGCTGCAAAAAAAATCTGCACAAGCTCGGATACCATGTTAGAATAAACAACAATATTATTCATGTCTGAGAAGGTTTAAATAATACACTTACAGACTGAAATAGCCCGGAGGTTACGAAACCATCCACGGCTGAAATAGAACTTGTTGTAACCAAATAACAAGTTCTGCCTAATTAACAATAAAATGTAATAACAAATATATGCTAACAAATATACGCTAACAAAAATGGGTCTTCAATATGTGATGCTTTCTGTCTTGATTAATGTTGTATTGATGCCACTGCTATCTAGAATTAAAATTACTAATTGGTTAAGTCTTATACTGTTCACCCCCCCCTCTCAGTATAAACTTGTGTTCTTCAATGAGTAGATTTGAGTAAGTCCTAGAGGGGACTTAAGAACAGTGTTGAGTAAGCTTTTATGAAAGCTTAAGGAAAAATTTGAGTAAGATTTTGTGAAAGCTTAAGGACAAAATTAAAGTAAGCTTTTTTAAAAGCTTGTTGAGCAGATTTGAGGTAAGTCTTGGTGAAGACTTGTTGAGCAGAGTTCTTGAGAGAACTTGTTGGACAGATTTGAGGTAAGTCTTGATGAAGACTTGTAGAGCAGATTTGAGACAAGTCTAGGTGAAGACTTGTTGAGAAGATTGGACAAGTTCTAGGGAAGACTTGTTGAGAATAGTTGAGGTAAGTCTTGATGAAGACTTGTTGACCATATTTGAGTTAAGTCTTGGTGAAGACTTGTTGAGAATATTGGACAAGTTCTAGAGAGGGCTTATTGGATAAATTTGATACAAGTCTTAGTAAGTACTTGAGAGCAAATTGAGCAAGTTCTTGAAAAGACTTGTGGATAGATTTGATGCAAGTCTTTGAAAAGACTTGAGAGTAGAGTTGATTGATTAATTTGTTTAAGCTTTGAGTTAAGGCTTGAGTTATATCTAAGCAGAGTTAATTTATGATTGGATAAAGCTTTGTGTTAAAGCTTGAGGATAGATATTGATGCAATTTTGAGGGTAAATTTATGCTAGACTAGAGACAGGATGATGAGAAGTTTTGTGCTATATCAAGGATAATATTTAGTGCTAATTTGATATAGATATTGAGCAGAGCTGAGACCAAGCTTTAGACGTGATAGAGCAGAGGATAGTAGTCTCTAATAGATAGAGATCCATTAGCTAGGGTAGTGAGAATAGAGGTATTCTGAGTGGGGATAAAGGTCTTCTATGGAGAGAGATCCATAAGCCAGTCTAGTGGAGACAGTAGTTTTCTAAGATATCACCAGCCAGGACAGAGGAGAAGGAGTTCTCCTATGGATAGAGTTCCATGAACCAGCAAAGGAGGAGTTCTCCTATGGATAGAGGTCCAAAAAAATAATTAGGGGATTGGTGTCTTCTTTGGATAGAGGTCCATAAAAATTATAATAGGGAAGGATTCCCAAGAGATTTTTTGATAAAATTTTAGTGAAATATTTTCTTCGTGGAGTAGCCCACATTGGGTGAACCATGTTAAATTGGCGTCTCTATTATGTGTGAAGATTTATGCATTGCTTTGATTACTGTTGTTGATATTTCCATTGATATATTAGATAATATTATTTGCTAAAAAAAGTAAAAGTTGGTTTTATACTGTTCACCCCCCTCTCAGTATAAGCTTGTGTTATTTAATTGGTATTAGGGCAGGTTCCTTAAAAAGAGTTTAATAACTTGAAGGAAAATATTATAAGAACACAGATGGATTTTTAGAGTGGATCTTTAGAAAATAAGACACCATTGTTTGATGGGAATAATTATGCATTTTAGAGTGTAATAATGAATATTTACCTAATGGTACAAGGAACTGATATATGGCAAGTAGTCGAGGATGGGTACACACCATTAGCTACTCCACCTATAGATAAAGATGGTAAGCTCCTACAACTAAATAATTCAAATACAATGAATGGAATCTTGAGTAGTTTACGTGAATTAGAGTTTGTAAAAGTTATGCATTGCACATCAACAAAATAGATTTGGGAAAAGTTATAGAAAACATATGAGGGAGACAAACAGGTCAAAATGGCAAAATTATAAAATCACAAGAAAAAAATTGAAGATCTGAAGATGATGGATGAGGAAGACATTGCTACATACTTACATTGTGTGGATGAGGTTGTTAAATCCATGCAAAGAATTGGGTTTAAATTTGAAGAAATAGATGTTTGTCAAAATATTTTAAGGTCACTCCTTAAGAGGTATAGTGAAAAGGTTTCAGCCATAGAAGAAACAAAAGATATTGAAGCTTTAACAAGGGATGAGTTACATGGAACTCTCATAGCTTTTGAGATGATAATAGAAAGGATCATATCCCCTAGAAATAAGAAACTTTTAAAGTTATAAATAATACAAAGTATGAGAATTTAGACTCAAGTAATGATTTATCTAGTGATGAAGAAGCAAACTATGGTAGAAGGAACAAGGACACAAGAAAGTATAAAGGTATGAAAATAGTTAAGTGTTTCAATTATGGTAAATATGGTCACTATGCATCTGATTGTCCAAAATCTAGAAATAGCATTGGTGAAGAGAAATAGTATCATAAGAATAGGGAAGTAGGAAAATCTAAGTATCAAAAGAAGAATAGGTATGGATAAGGCAAGCAAGAAAAAAAGTTTTTCCAAAGGTATAAGAAGATTTTTTATGCAGATAAGACATGCAATAGTCCAAGTGATAGTGATGAAATATACTTAGATAATGAAGAAGAAGAAATGCTATTTTTGACAGTAGAAAATGAAGATGTTAAGAAAAAGGTAAAAAAGAAACCAATAATTCTCAAGTGTTTTAGGTGTGGTAACTTTGGTCATCTTGAAGATCATTGCACAAGGAATGGATTTAGTTTCAATGAAGATGAATATGAATATGCTCTTGAAGGTCCAAAAGAAGAAAGTATTCTTATGGAAATAGAATAAGGAAGTGCTCCTAGTGGAAATGAATCAGCAAAGAATGAAGATGATATTGAAGAAAATAGATTAGAGGAAGAATAAAATAATTCAGAGGAAGGAGAAGTTGATATTGAAGGTGAGCTTATTTCTGCTCTTAAGGAATTAAGAAAGGTAAGAAAGCAAAAATCAAAACTTAAGCTTCAATTTCAATAATGCGATGAAGAGAAAGGAAATATTAGAAAAGATCTAACCAACTCAATAGCTAAGACAAGGAAATTTAAATAAAAGTTAGAGGTAAAGGTATTAGAATGTGAAATATTAGAGCATGAGGTATATTCACTAAGGAAGGAAGTAAAAGAGTCTAAAGAAAAGCTACACAGGTGTGGGAGAAGCTCAAATACCTTGGATAAGATTATCAAGGTACAAAGATCTTCATAAAACAACACAAAACTTGGTTTTGAAGAGGAATATAGAGAATAAGGAGAGGAGTCAATCTCAAGCTCCAAAGAAGAATAAGCTTTAGAAGAAGAGAGTGAAAGAGAAAGTGATACTTCTAAGGATAAGTTGGAAAATAGAAGGTTCAACAAGGAAAGGAACAATGCACAAATAAGGAACAGATGGAACAGGAAACATCACAGGGAAGAAGATACTAAGAAACCAATGGGGTCAAGGCAAGATTTCTTCAATGGACGTTGCTTCTCATATCACAAGTTTGGTCACAAGGCTATGCAGTGTAAGACACATGAAATACAGGGACATGGTTTCACCAATAGAAATTTCAGAAATGGGCATCTCTTTCAAGGGTATTATCACTCTTGTAATCAGTTTGGTCATAAGGTAGTTAATTGTAGGGCTCATGACAGGAATGGATTTGGCTTCACTAGGAGGAACTACAAGATATTTACACCTTAAAGGAATCACAACATTAAATGTTTTAAGTACAATAATGTTGGGCACATGGCTAAGTGGTGTAGAAAAAAAATTCTAGATACAAGCAGGAACATGAATATTTAGATAAATCAGAGGGATTAGTTGAGGAAGAAGGTGGACAAAGAAAAAGAGCAGTGTATGTTGGGAGTAGAGATAATCCCACCCCAAAATTAACCATCTCAAGGAGATGAGGTGAGGAGGCAACTAAGCTAAGAGTCTTATCTTTAACCCCAAAGGAGGCCCTTTGCCATTGATGTCAAAGGGGGAGATATTTGAGTTAGGGGGAGAGCATTTAGTCAGGGGGAGCAGTTTCTCAGGGGGAGCAGAATTGAAAAAGGTAAAATAAATGGTTAAAGGAAAAAGGGTTGCCATCAATGATAAAGGGGGAGATCGTTGGAAATTTGATCAAGATTTGTTGTCATTGATTTCAAGAGGTTGATGTCCAAGTTTTTTTGTCATTAATGTCATCAGGTTGTTTTTCCAAAAGGCAAGGAAGTGATTAAAATAAATAGGATATAATATTTATTTTAACTATAATATACCTAAAATAAGCCTAAAATATTGAAAAACCAAGGAAGGAGGAGCATGTTTAAAAATAAATAATAATATTATAGTATTTAATATTATAATATTTCAGGAAAAAGGATGAGGTGAAGAAAACGAGGTCTAGGAATCATTAAAATAATATTTCCTTGAAAAATACCCATTGAAAATTTTTTAAAGGATTTAATTTAATTTATTTAAATCAAAATATTTTAACCTATGGTTAAAATTTTAATTTAAATAAACCAAAGGCACCAAAGTTCTAAAAGGTTTTTAAATTTAAATTTAAATTCAAAATTCGAAATTCGAATTTGGGTCGACGAGTTAAGTGCAAAGGAAAACGTGTATAAAAAGGGGAAAATGATTTTCATTTTACCCCCTCACCTATGCTATTGAATGTAATGCTATGCTAATACTATTTGTGATTTTTCATGTGCTCCTTTGCTAAGGGAGAAGAGAGGATTCATGAATTTAAAATTTCTAAGAGGCAGTCATCGATTAAAGTGCAAGTGAAGTGATTGAAAGGTTCCATAGTGTTGGGTAGCACAGTTGTTAGCCAAGTACTTGCTAAGGTGCTCGCACAACAGAGGTTGTGGTTTCGAATCCCCACGTGACTTGTTTTGTGAAGGTAGAAGTTATGTTTTTTTTGTTCATTGAATCCTATGGAGGCATAAGGCAATGTGCATGGACTAAGGTTCGCGTGTGGGCGTGTAGCCCAATGGTAGCCTAGCCTTGGGCTAAGGCACTCGAGGGAAGTTGGTCACGGGTTCGAGTTTAGGCACAACCAAGTCATGCACAATTTTTTTGAGATGTGGGCCAAAGACTACGGTAAGCTATTTTTTATTATTATTTCATTTTTCCAAAGTTTGGGAAGCGCAAGTTTTATAAAAGCCACATGATATTTTTTCATAGTGGAATGCATAGAGAGTTATAAGGTTAATTAGATATTATTTTATATTTTTGTTGGTTAGTAAAATAAATAATGGTTTGGATGTTATTTTAAAAGTTTGGAGTTATAAGGGTTAACAAAAGAATTTATTTTTATATGTTAGATGTTATTCTGAAAGGTTGAAGTTTATAAGGAGTTAGTAAAGGAACTTGCTTTTTGAATATTATTTTGAAAATTGGAGTTATAAGGGTTAATAAAAGAATTTTATTTTTATATGTTGGATGTTATGTTGAGAGTTTGGATTTTATAAGGTTTTAGTAAGGAACTTGATTTTTGAATATTATTTTGAGATTTTGGAGATTATAAGGTGTACTAGAGATTTGATATTTATGTATTTTGAAATAATTATTGGGGAGAATATTTGTGTGGAGATTTTGAGATAGGTTGTTGATATCTAACCTTGAAATTGGCAAAGAGGATTTGATTATGATTAAGACAGGTTTTGAAGATATATCTCCATAAAAACAAAAGGTATGGGCACATCTTCCTTATGAGTGAAATATTATTGGATTGAATGTTATGAAATGCAAAGGTGGAGTGAAAAGGATTATTTGATAAGCATTGTTGGAAATGTTTGAGTGAGTTTTCATGTGTATAATTTGTGGATGTTGAACATGTTTATGTATAAGGGGTTGGAATCAAAATATACTTGTAAAAAAATGGTGAATCCTAAGCAAATCAAATCAATCATCTTCACACAAAAATTTGGAGCATTTGAAGCCCTAAAAAGTAAGATCATATTTGGAGACCCTTTTGACCTATTAAATCACCTTCTAACTTTATAAAAATATCACCATTATATAAGGCTCGAAAAGAGCTTTCCAATGAGTACAAATATGCTTATGTTTGGATATATATTGTAGCAAATTAACCCTAAGAAAAAATTGGTCCCAAAAATTTTAGGCGAATGGGTTGATGTCGAGGGTCCTCATATTCGTCAATTTCCAATTTTGAAAATCCTAATATTCGCCCAATTTGTGAATATTCACCACTATGCATAACCCTAATGTTGAAAGAACATGAGTATCATTGTTATGTTAAATTAAGAACTATATTGAACTAGGGTTTTTGAATGAACATGAGTATCATTTTTATGTGAGATTGAGAACTATCTTGAACTAGGGTTTGTGAAAGAACATAAGTATCATTATTATGTGAGATTGAGAACTATCTTGAAATAGGGTTTGAAAAATAACATGAGTATCATTGTTATGTGATATTGAAATCATCTTGAGTCAAGGTTTGAGTTCCATAGGTGTGATTTATTGGAAGTATAGTGAAACACTTGGTTATGGTTTGTAAGCAAGTTGTGTTTCATTGAGTGGAAGTTTGAGTGAGGTTGATTGAGCATTATTGATTGAAAGCATTGGAGTGATAGTTCAAGTTTTGTGAAACAAATTATACTTTATTTCTGAATTGATTTGAAAGAGAGTTTGAAAGTGATAGAGTGTTTTGTTGAGTACAAAATATTGTGAGTGTGAAACATATTGAGTCTTTGATCATTATCTATATGTTTCTATGGTTGAACAAGATTATGAGTGAAACTTTTTTGGGTGATTTAAGAGGTTTTCTAAGATAGATTAAGTTGAGTTTTTGTAAGAAAGTATTACAGTTGTTTGAATAAGCTTTTGTGAAAGCTTGTGAGAAGATTTGAATAAGTCCTAGAGGGGACTTAAGGATAGTTTTGAGTAAGATTTTGTGAAATATTAAGGACAAATTTGAGTAAGCTTTTGTGAAATATTAAGGACATAATTAAGTAAGCTTTTGTAAAATATTGTTGAGCAGATTTGAGTAAGATTTTGTGAAATATTAAGGACATAATTAAGTAAGCTTTTGTAAAATATTACTGAGCAGATTTGAGTTAAGTCTTGGGGAAGACTTGTTGAGCAATTTCTTGAGAGGACTTGTTTGATAGATTTGAGGTAAGTCTTGGTGAAGACTTATAGAGAGGATTTGAGACAAGTATAGGTGAAGACTTGTTGAGTAGATTGGAAAAGTTTTGGGGAAGACTTGTTGAGCAGATTTGAGGTAAGTCTTGGTGAAGACTTGTTGAGCATATTTGAGGTAAGTCTTGGTGAAGACTTGTTGAGCAGTTTGGAAAAGTTCTAGAGAGGACTTATTGGAAATATTTGAGGTAAGTATTAGTGAGGACTTGAGAGTAGATTGAGCAATTTATTGAAAGGAATTGTGGATATATTTGAGGAAAGTATTTGAGAAGACTTAAGAGCAGAATTGATTAATTGATTTGTTCAAGCTTTGAGTTAAGGCTTGAGGCAAATATAAGTAGAGTTAATTTGTGATTGGACCAAGTTTTGTGTTAAGGCTTGAGGATATATTTATATATATTGGTGTATATTTGAGGGTAAATTTGTGTTAGAATAGAGATATAATGATGAGCAATTTTGTGCTAGATCAAGGAAAATGTTTAGTGTAGATTTGAGATAGGGATTGAGCAGAGTTGATACCAACATTTGGAGGTGATAGAGCAAAGGATAGTATTCTCCAGTGGATAGATATCCTTTAGCTAGGCTACTGAGGAAAGAGATATTTTGAGTGAGGATAAAAGTCTTCTATGGAGAGAGATCCACAAGCCAATGCAGTGGACACAGTAGTCTTCTAAGATATCACTAGACAAGGTAGAGGATAAGGAGTTCTCCTGTGGATAGAGTTACATGAACCAGCAGAGGAGAAGTTCTCTTGTGGACAAAGGTCCATGAACTTTATTAGGGGATTTCTATCTCATTTGGACAGAGGTCCATAAATATTGTAATAGGGAAGGATTCCCAAGAATTTTTTTGATTACATTTTAATGAACTATTTTCTTTATGGAGTAGCCTACATTGGGTGAACCACATTAAATTGGTGTCTCTATTGTGTGTGATGATTTATGCATTGATTTTATTACTGTTGTTGATATTGCCATTGATATATTGGATAATATTATTTGAGAAAGAAAAGTTAAAGTTGATCTTATACTGTTCACCCCCTCTAAGTATAATCTTGTGTTCTTCACAAGAATCATGCTATAAAAGAGCCTTCAAGCCTTTGATACAAATCTAAAATAATCCTTTCTTAACAAGAGGAGCCCCCTTATTAAGGGTGTTCCAAATAAAAGAGCCTTTACTAGAAAAATGGTATCTAGGTATCTTAGAGCCCTCAAACCCATTAAGGTACTTAAAGAAAATAATTTTAGCCCAAGCATGGTCTTGAGAAATGCACCATCTCCAATAAAGCTTGGTCTCTAATGCTTGACCAGAAAGATAAGTCAAACTAAGATCCAAACCACCTTCCTGTTTCAATATACAAACAGTCTCCCTCTTAACCAGACTTCATTTTGAAGACTCCAAATTTCTAATCCATAAAAAAGTTCTTGA
Source organism: Wollemia nobilis (assembly GCA_028583015.1). Lineage (NCBI taxonomy): Eukaryota > Viridiplantae > Streptophyta > Pinopsida > Araucariales > Araucariaceae > Wollemia > Wollemia nobilis. Next base: position 4,000,066 of record JAQPPZ010000754.1, read on the forward strand.
CAAAGATTCAAGCTCATGAATAAAACTAGCATGAGTGACGTGAATCATGCACCAATAAATACATGAAGCTTTAACATTATTCTTGCACTTTAGGATCTCAATAGAAACATAATAAGCAAATGAGTATGGAATAAATGCATGCAGATTTATGTATTTTAGAAAAACATAATAAATTAATTACTGTAGAGAATCATTCTTGCACTTTAGTGTTTCAAGGGACATATAAAGAAGATAATATTTGCAAGGCTATTCCTTGTAATTTACATTCTCTAGCATAGTATAAAACTAGGTATCATCATGATTAAATATTTGGGTTTCAATAACATCATAAAATTTAAGTAAATAATGTGATATCCTTGAAAATTTAGGATTTTTTTTTTTATTTGTGGAAAACATCCCAAAAGGGATGCCACTTTCGGGTAAGACCCAAGGAGGCAGGGGTATCCATTCCGCCAAAAATGCCCAAGACTCGGACCTGGCCTACCACCTTTGACATACTCATGGAGCAAGCAAACACACAAAACCAAATTAAAAAAAGAAAATAACAACAAAAATGATAAAATAAAATAAAAAACAAACTCCTTGAGTGTGTCAAAACCAAAAGCACAACCAAAAACGCACAATAATATAAAAGAAACCACAACACAAACCACATAGAAAAACACAAGAACCACATAACAAAACACAAACAAGACAAAAACAACAGAACACTACAAAGACATAACCCAAAAAAACATGAAAAATAAACACAACCAAAACCTAAAAAATAAAATAAATAAAATAAAAATAAAAACAACCAACAACAAACAATAAACTAAAACAAAAAACATAGAAAACACTCACACATAAAAAAATGAAATAACACAAACAAAGAGAAACCCAATAACAAGAACGAAAAAACACAAGAACGATAACAATAAACATAAAAAAAAAAAAACAAAACAACAAAAACACAAGAACAACAAAAAACAACACAAAGAACACAAAAACAAAACAAAACAAAAGAACCCACCCACATTAAAAAACTAAACAAAAAAACAAAGAAGACAAAAGAAAAAAAAATGAACAAAATAATGACCTATCTAGACCAGAAGACTATTAATGCAAGAATCAACAGAGGAAACAAAATAAATAATAGAATGAGCTAGGGAACTAAAAAAACTGAATGAACCAAAGAGAAACAAAAAAAAAAAACAAGAAGAAACTAGGTACCTTCAGAACTGGAGCCATCCAAATAAATGATAGAAATAAGAGCTTCCCTAATTTGAGAAGCCCACCATATAGGAGGGTGGCCATAACAAGTAAGATCACCTTTGTCCAAAGCCCAATTAGCTAAAGCATCAACACTCTTGTTTTGATCTCTGACCACATGATTGTAATCAACTTTCAAAAATCCCATCTGGATTAACTAAATCTTCTCAATAATTCTTTTTATTCTCCAATCCACCTTATGATTCTTAGAATGAGTCTTCAAGAGATTAATCATAAGTTGAGAGTCAAACTCAACTAACACCTTTTCCCATCCAACCTTAGTAGCCTCCTGAAGGCCTCTAAGGATACCATACCCCTCAGCAAGGTTATTGGAAAGAATACCCAAATTCTCAGCAAAAGTAAAAACCAGGGATACATCTGAAAGTCTACCAATTCCTCCCACACTCGCTTTTCCAGGGTTCCCTCTAGAGGCTCCATCAGTATTAACTTTTCCAAAATCCTTAGGATGAGGTTGCCAATTTCTAGTCCTATCCATCTTACTAATACTCACATTCCCTTTAATTTGGTTGCCCTTAGAAGGTTTAATATTCAATATTTGCATCACTTGATCCCATCTTTGGTGGGAGTTTTGGGGGTGATTAAGGATATGAAGGACTGATTCAACTAATTTGGCTATGGTATTTTGCCAAATATAGTGAATATCCTTCATATCTTGATTAAAAATTCAATTGTTCCTTTCATTCCAAATATTCCAAAGAAGAATGGTAGAACCCATCCAAACTAACTGCCTAATAAAATGATCAACACCCTCTTGATTAGGCCAATCCCTCCAAAGCTGTTCAAAAGTGAAAAAATTGGACCATTGTAAGCCAAGTAAAGTTGCCATTCTCCTCCATAGCTCAGAGGCTAAAGTACACTCAATAAAAATATGGTTGATATTTTCTACATTCTCTTCACACATTTCACATCTAAAAGGGACATGAAAACCACGCTTCATAAGTTGCTCACTAGTAAGCACCCTACGATGCAATAAAACCCAATTAAAGAACCTCACCTTAGGCCAGAGCTTTTGAGCCCACAATTGAGAAAATATGTTAGAAGAATGGTTGGGATTATTATGGCATAAGGTCAAATAACCTTGAGCAACTAAATACTCACCCTTAGTAGTGGCGTTCCATCCAAAACAATCTTTTTCATGGGACCAAGAGAGGGATCTCATATGAAGGATGCCTTGGATATCTTGTCTTTGCATTTATGGGATTTGAATAGGCTAGTCCTCAATAGGGATCCAATATCTACCAACCTTTGAATTACCAGTATGGTACCGATAGTAATTAGCCACCTTTATCCAATTAGCTCGGTGAAGCTCCTCCATCCAAGGCCTCCAATTGGGAAACTGAGTTATCAAAGGCTTGTGACCATCCCAAGAATCTGTCCAAAAATTTGCATGTTGACCATTATGAATGATCCAAAATAATTTTTTCTTTATCAAATCCTCACCAGTCTTAAGAATTGCTAAAATGGGAGAACCTTTGGTAGGAAGTTGATAACGAACAAGGTATTCAGGACTTTTGTTCTCAGCATATTTAGCACGAAGATTATTGGCCCAAAGAGCATTGGGGTTATGCAAAATCCTCCAATATAATTTAGCAGCTAAAGATTTGTTGTTATTAATTGAATACTGGAATCCTAACCCCCCTTCACTCTTAGGAAGACATAAAGTATCCCATTTCACCAAGGCCCATTTTCTTTTCTCCTTAGTACCACTCCAAAGGAAACGATGACTGATTTGATCCAATTCTTGAAGAACAACCTTTGGGATATTCAAAATGGAAGAAACATAAATAGGAATAGCTTGAAGTACTGATTTTATCAAGGTGATTCTACCCCCAGAAGAAAACCACTTGTTGGTCCACTTTCCAATTTTCTTCTTGACTTTGTTCATAACTAATTTATAGTGGAAAACACCCCTTTCGAGGTGCCACTTTCAACAGGTTGGGCATAGAAGGAACGGAGCCTTGTCAGCCTCTACCAGCACATAGGACATTCCTAACTATACCATATATCTGCAGAATGGAGACAAGGGGAATGGAACCTGGGTCGGCCTCTACCAACACCCAGGGCATTTAACATTGAAGAAAAATATGTATTGTAGAGGATTATTATTGCATTTAAAGGTTTTCAAATCAATATAAAGCAAGTAAATACGTTTGAGGTTTTTATTTGTAATTAAAATTCTACAAGGCAACACAAACCTATAGATAATAAGTGTCATTATGAGTAGTATAGAAAACTAAAATAAATTTATGAAGATGAAATCATTTATGGGAATGGAAAAAGGAGAGGAAGTCCCTTAAAGCAATAACATAGAGAAAATAGAACTCTAAGTGATATCATGGGAAACCATAAACAAATATCAAAGCATTAATGAGAAGAGGGATTAATATACCAAATATGAATTAAATTTATTTCTTCGAATATTAGGGATATGAATAAGACCACATAAAAAATTATATAAGGAATTAATAAATTATGATATATCCAATTTTATTTAAGTACAAGTAGTAAAATAATAGAGAATTTTTTTTTGAATTTACATGGTGGAATTGGTAGCCGTCACGAATTTGGGTTGGCTGCCCGAATTTTATGGCCACCACATTAATCTGCATTATCTGCCCTGGAAGTGCCCCACAATTTTTCATGTAGTCCACCCCTATAATCACCATGCCACAATCATTTTAAACCTTTTACGCCACTAAAAGAACCAAGAAAGGGACAAGCATTCAGTTTGATGAGGCCCGAGATTTAACCTTGGACCTTTGCCCCCCTTACGGGCAGTAGTGGAGAATGTTAGGATGCCTTAAAAATGAATTGGAAGATGGGTAATGTGTGGTAATTTCTATAATAGGAGCTTTGAAATTGATCATAACAATGAAAATGGGATGAATAATTACTAAATGTAAATTATAATTTAGTTGTTGGACCCTTTAAAATAAAGAGTAAAATATCAATGTTGGGTTTATAAATGTATATGTTGTAACTGTATTTATTCATTGTGAAACACATTGGAAGGAAATCATTTTATTTATGTCAAATTGAATGATGAGTCATAATTGTAAACTATGAATTCTTAAAGGGGGAGTTTCAACTCTACATTGTACCTATCAAAAAATAAAGGTTATTTTTCTAGAAGATCTAAATAAATACATTATTTTTCTTTTTTTCAATTCAAATGCCTTATGGGATGCAATTTATTTAAGCTTCCAATAGACATAGGATTTAAGAGATGCATTGGACAAAATCATATAATAGATATTGAATAGATTTTTGTTATCTAATAGAAGCTTGTACATATAGTATACAATCTATTAATATATTTTATTACAAGTAGGATCAAATCATAAACACATTCTCTTGAGATGTGATTTATTCAATATTTTTCATCCAAACCAAATTTGATTTTAGTATATCTGGCTTCAAGACTTAGATGTTTTCAAGATGGTTATGTTATGTTGCAATGAGGTAAGCATTTAAGGATTAAAAAATATACATTATTGTTGAAAATATGATATTTCTAGAGGGATAAATGAAAATTTGGAATACCAAGTATTTTGGTAAAATATTCAAATTAAAGGAGGGAACTAAATCCGAGTTTTAAAAAGAATTACTAGAGGTAGGATAAATCAATGTAATGGACTAGGATACTAATCTTCAAGATAAACTAATTACTTTCTAATTATTATGATATGTTAAAAACTATTGTGTCATATTGGTCCTAAATATCTAGGGAGAGATAGCTTAATGAAGGGGATGAAAAAATATTTTTTTTTCATGTTACAGTTAAAAAAGATTTAAATTTTTGTTAAATAAGAAGTAATTCAAATCTAAGTAGATTACATATTAAGGAATAATAAGATATCAAGAAAGAATAATTGACTTTTTCAAATATATCATATGGCATGTTGGGAAAGATAAGGAGACTCAACATAGGCTTTTGTAAAATATTCCATTATTTTATCAAACAAGGTCAAAATTAAATTTTGATGAAGAATATCTCTATGGATAATCTCAAGGAAGCAATTTTCTCTTTCCACCCTAACAAGGAACCTTACCTTAATGGATTTCCTGTAATTTTCTTTCAAAAATTTGGGCATTTATTGAAACGTATGGTAAATGGATTGAAACGTATTCCAAATTATGTTATCATAGAGGAACATATAGCTTTATTCCATTGTATAGGACACCATAATTCTCTTGAAAAATCTAGGTAGACATGTAAAATTAAAAGTCAACAAACCATATGATAGGGTTTGCTATATTTTTCTACATGATATTCTTAGAAAATATAGTTTTATTCAAGATTGATGCACAAATGTATTAGATGCTACTATAGCAATATAAAATATTATATTTTATTCAATGGATACCTTAATAAGAAATTTGATTCATCTTGTGGGTATCACCAAGGTGACACAGTATTTCCTTATATACATAGTGTTCTTAATCATGCATTCATTACACCAAAAATGGTCTTTTAGGGTAGTTTTTAACCTCCCTTAAAGACCTTTAAGGGTGGTTATTTATCCTCCATTTATGAGGGTGTCGTAAAAAGTCCACATCATACGAAGGTAGTTAAAAACCACCTCAAAAAACCACCTTATTAAGGTCTATTAGGGCGGTTAAAAATTGCCTCAAAAATCACCTTAGTTTATCACTATGAGGGTGGTTTAAAACCACCCTCTTAGGTTCTATTAGGATGGTTTAAAATTGCTCTCTTAGGGTCTATTAGGGTGGTTTAAAACCACCCTCTTAGGGCTGTTAGGGTGGTTTAAAACCACTCTCTTAGGGTCTATTAGGGTGGTTTAAAACCACCCTCTTATTATTACTAAAAAACGATAAAATAAAAAGCTAAAATACACTTAAAATGGGCCTTAGCTCTCTTGTGTTGTATTTATACCAAGGTTTGAACTTAAATCTCTTAAATAAAAATCTAAAGATACACTATTACAATATATTTTATAAAATCATATAATATATTAATATCACAATTGAAAACAAGAAAGCCCCTACGTTACTATCCCAAAAGCATAGGTTCAAAATAAACCACGTAAAATAGGAAATAAATAAATGAAATTACTATTTAAAAAATAAACAACATCAAACAAAAACAAATAAACAACATCAAATAGGCAGAAAATAAATGAATAGTAGAGTGTATACTTCAACAATAAATTTTATTCCATTCAAATACCATATTACCAATGAACAATCTCTTTTAAAGCAAATCTTGACAAGAAAGTTACTCAATTACACAACTAAGTGCTCAATCTAAACACTATAGTTCATTTTGGAATTACCACTAATAATGTGAAACAAATTCAAATTCAAACAATCAAAGCTACTCTCCTAGAGTAGAAACACCTTGGTTAAGTCCTTTCCTTTTCATCTTCTTTTCAAAAATTGATTTCTTCTTTGATGATAATATTTTTTTGTATACATATACAATGCATAATTACATACGAAGAAAACAACACTCCAACCACAACCAAAAGAACAATAAACCCTATATTAAATCCCTTTCCAATAGCTTTGGTGACTAGTCTATCTTGAACATTACCTACATACTAGTATTAACACTTCCAAACTCTCATCGTATCAATAAATTCCAAATAAATTCTAAGAGGTAAAAAAAATGATAATATAAAGAGAAGGTATTGAAACTAAGAAAAATATCAAATATATGATTTTAGATGTGAATTGAAGTATAGAAGAGGGGAAGAGAGGAAAACCTAAAATTTTAATTTTCTCCTTGAATTGCATCTGATTTTGAAGTGGTAATAAGTTCTTTAAAATGGTAACCTGTTGGTCAAATATCTGCCTAATTAACAAAACTACGTTTGTGCGCCCTAGACATGGCCAACATTGAAAGACCGGAGGAAAGGAATGTCCTCCGTGTCAATCTCCAGAGAGGGTTGGCTCCCTTACTAACTCCTACACTGGTTTAAGACTAGAGTTGCAAGAAAGAAATTGGAAATAACAGAAAGAAAGGGAAATATGGCCATAGGCCGAAGTGTAGGATTTGGGGTAGACTAGCAACAGGAAATTCACCCAAGCATGAAAACAACATGTAATAAAAGAAAGTAGCAGAATTTACTTATAATCTTGTATAAACAACCTCCAAAATTGCATTCCAGAACTCACTCCCTCACCAACAATATTCAAATTCAGATGCAAAATTTAAGTTAAACAACAGATAATGAACATGAGCATAAGATAGAAATGCATGAAAATAGAAGGAAATCACACACAAGATCACTTGCAAATTTAGAAGCCTTGTATCTTCTATTGATGCAGAGAACTTGAGGAGTTTTCTCGCAGAATGTCTAACCCCCCTTTTACAATGAACATTGAGTAGTATTTATAGAGGATTTCACCTCTTTCATTAAATGCACATGGAGACAAAATGATTGCAGATCAGGAACCTTAGAGAGGGAATTCCTCCTTGGAAATATGGAAAATACATCCCCTTGAAACAATGATCCAGCTTCTAAGGAAATTCCTTCACAAAATCTGCGTTTCTAGATTTGGTGCACAGAAAATTATAAGGCTTGGTCATTGACTGGAGACGTTCGCCACCTCGAAAACATGCTCTTGCTTTGGAAATCATCAACATCGTTTTACATTTTAAATGCTGCTGCCTTCCTTGCTTGAGATCCACAATTTGAGTTACTCCTTGCCTCCATTATTAAATGACTTTTATTGACCTGCCCTGGGTGCCTCTAAACTCATGGTGACGTTGATAGCCCCTTTCACCCGATTGTGGAGAGAAGGGAATGCACATTTACTCTTTCAGATCATGCATTAGTGGAGAATACGCCTTTATAAACTCAATGGATCACATCCTTCTTTGGACCATGAGCGACAACTCATTCTTCTTATCCTAAGTGAAAATATCTTAACAACTATGCATTCCCTTTTAAATTTGTGTTTGCCCCCAAAAGGGGCGACAGAGGCCGTCGCCTTCCTATTGGGGCGAACGCGACGTTGACTTTTCAACGTCACACACTATCCTTAGTGCATTCGCCCAACTTTAGTTTCCACCACGAGTTTGCCCAACTTTGATGTTTTGGAGGACGTTCACCCCTGGGAGAGGCGAACGGAGCGTTCACCCCTCAACCAGGGTGAACCTACTGTTGAATTTTCCACATCGTGCTTCCAATGATGTTTGTCCCAAAGAGGGCGAACAAAGCTTTCACCCCAACTTTGGGGTGAACGCATCCCTTTCATCGAACTTATTTTCTTCATGACGGGTGGGCGTATTTAATAATTTTTTAAAGGACGTTCACCCTGAGGTGGGAAAAATGTAATTCTCACCAGTTCCATCTTCGGGCATCATTTTAAATAGTTCGCCATTTACCATTTCTTTTTCTTTCTTTCACATCAATGAGGGTTGCGGAACACATCTTCATTCCTTAGAGAAGTTTTTTCCTTCAAACACTTAATATTTTACGCACCCTCCTCAACGATTCTAAGGACGACGCAAACCAAAGTCTCCAATTTATTTTCTAGCCTTTATTTCCTTAAACACCCATTATTTCCAAGCCAAAAAGGTGTATAAAAAGAAAGAAAATAAAATAAATACAATATATCAACCTGGCCAAAATATTATATTCTCAGATTAACATATTTTGTCGTATTACAATCAAAATGCTTCTGCAAAATTATATCAAAACCCCAATGTGGCAAGATGCAAAACTGCCAATATTTCTAGCGGCTCACAGGGTATCCAACTCGCATGGATGCAAGCGATCCCAGGCCTTTATCCATTGGGCTGCTATGGAGTCCTTTTGTTGCCTTGGCTGGCACTTTTGATGTGGATGCCTTCTTATGCGTCTCCTCTTCTACTTTTTCTATGGCTTCAGCTTCGACTGCAACTTTGAGTACATCGACCCGCTCTGCTTCCTCTATTGCTTTCTCCACCATTTACTCTTTCCTCTTACTCTTTGAGGCTCTCAAAAGTAACCTCATAAACTATGATTGCCTCCTCCCAAGCATGAGTGGTGAATAAGCAAGGAGTACTCAAAGACTCATAGACGAAGCGAAGATTCTAGACGTCTTCCAGGCTGAGGTGCTTTGCTCTTTGAGCTAGCTCAAACAATGAAAGCTCCATGCGGGTATAATTTTGCATTAGAGGTAACACATGTGCTTCTATGATAGGCTCCTCCCATGCATCAATCTCTGAGGTATCCTCCACAAACTTCTTCCAAGCCGCCTCCAATTGTTCTTTCGACAGAGGTTCACCCCATTCATCTGTAAAATCCAGAAATCCCAAATCGGCAAGAGTGTCAAAATGAGTCATGGAAATAGTATGCTCTCGCTCGATGGTATTGAGGATTTTTTAGCCTTCTCTCACCAGGTCCATCCTCTAAAAATAATTGCGTAGTGTGACTTTGGCAGTTGACCAAGCGTGATCCATTTCGCTCAGGGGGTGAATGTGTATGCTGGAATTAGCCAAAGCCTAAATTTTTACAACCATCTCCATGTACGGCTCCAACATCTCCTCAGTGGTATCAATCAACTACTGCCCCATATGAATCTATATTTTGGCTACCCATAAATAATGCAACACTTGAACTGCTTGTGTGGCCAGCTTCTCATAGTTCTGGGCTGAGCGAAGGTGCGCCTCCTTAATGCTTTTCAAAGAAAAACCTACAGCATGTATGACCTTCTTCGCTAGTTGATTCTGTATGGCCTCTAGTTGTGTTCGGAGTGAGTGCATTTCTATCCTGGCTGCATCCCTTTCCTTCAAATGCACTCCTACTTGTCGATGCAAGTGTTCATTTTCTGTGGCTGTCTTCTCCTCTTGCGCTCTACTTTTAGCCAAGGCATTTTCAAGTTCGATAATTTTATTCTCTTGCTCAAAATATTTTTGCTTGTAATACTCGCCATGCAAGTATACCGAACTCATATCAACTTGAATATTACCCATTTTCTCCATGGGATCGATCCTGGTGAGGTCCTCCGTTATAGTCTCACAGACATAATCACTCGGCAACATTTCTCCTTGTGGCTTTTGAACCAAGGGAGTGATTTTAGTCGTGTGAGCTTCCATGGCGACTGGATCAAAGGCAACCTTCTTGAGCGGTCGAGCTGGAGCCATAGCTTCTTTTCACCTCTTGATTTTTAACCACTGTGATGAACTCAGAAGCTCCCAATTGATTTTCTCCACGTCAGGCTTTTTTGGCACCACCTGAACGTCGGGGAGTGCTTGCAGCTCCAAAAATGGTGTGAATGGTATCAAAAATTTTGAGCGATCAGGCTCAAAGGAAGTGGATGAGACGGCTAGGAGAGGGGGAACTGAAATGGTGGAATGGATAGAGGAACCGGGTTTGGCAGTAGTTACGCTCACTCTGGGAGGAGCCTGTGCATACTTACAGCCTTGGTAAAAGTGGTGGCGAGGATGGAAGGGGAAGGGCACAAAAATGGGTTCAGCCCTGATGCATACGAACTGAAAGAAAGGGAGGCCGAAGAAAGGGGAGAGAAGAAGGAGCAGTAGTGACTTCGGGAAGGGAAGAAGAGGGAAGCGAAATGGAAATGGAGGGTATACCAAAAGGTGGAGAGATAGAGACAAAAACTGATGGAAGTGAATCGGTAGTCACTACATGCTCCAAAAAGGAAGAAGAAGGAAAAGAGGATGTACCTTCGGGCGTGAGCACCGTGTGATGCGGTGATGGGAGCGGCTGTGAAATAACTTCTTCTTGTTGCTCCTGTTGCTCTTTCGCTCTCTCCTCAACATTTACATTTTCTTCGATGTCCACGACCTCCACCTGAGAGCTCTCCGACTGCTGGTCCTCCCCTTGTTCTTGAATCATTGGAAACATCTGTGCAACCATCATCGGAGCCTCTATCACTGGTGGAGAAGAAATAAAGGTTTCCAAGACAACTAGAACTGTGGGTACTACAGTCACCAAAACTTGAGTAGTAGAGGAGGAAGTGGTGCCAGTTCTTGGTTTCTTCATAGCTTTGGGAAATGGAGGTGCATTCCGAACATTCTGCTTCTCTAATGCAGGTGCCTCCTCAATTTTTTGCTTTATCCACTGTGATCTTCATCTAAACACATACTGTTGTTCTTCCTCTTCCGGGATATCTTCTTCAACTGACAGGCGCTCTCCTTTGTCCCCACTTTCGTCGCTATCGGAATGTTGGAAGCTTCGGGGCAAAATCTTAGTGAAAGCGATGGGTTGATAGGAATCAACGAACTCATCATAGGTGTCCGAAAATGCTTCATCCATCTTCAACCCATAAGGAGACGTGGTCTTTCCTCGGTGGACCCGCATTATCCACCAGTTTGTAATTTTTTCCTCAGACCACAAGGGCTGACTTTCTTTTACCTGACTAAATAACCCGGGTGGAGGAATCTGATTTTTATACTTCATCGGATTATATTCAGCCTCCTGTTCGTAGTAGTCGTGCCATGGTGGGAGCGTTGTCATGTCTTCAATATGCCAATTCATGTCGGGCCCATCAAAATTATTTTACCTTTTCTCAATGTCGGGCCATGGACAACAGTGAAACGACTTGGCCTTTACAATTTCTAAAAACTTCCCCAATGGGTCATACCTCCAACGCTGCGGTAATTCTATCAGCCCCAAATCCTGCAGCGTCATTGTGAGCAGCCGATTTTGTCCTACCTGGCTCACTTCTATACTACCGAACTTGAGCGACATATTGCAAGTTGTCTTCTTTCCATGCCCTACTCCATAGACATCATTTACATAGTCCGATTGGTGCACCACCTCCATAGCAAAAACATGTTTGGTGGTGAAGTAGGGTAGCAAGAAAGGCTTTCCTGTAAAACCAAAAATTCTCACGACCACGCCTTGAGTAAGCAAAAAAATATCTCCCTTTTGTCCTTCGACTACTGCTTCTCTCATCTCTCGTGGCACTCTTTCACATGTACCACAAAGTAATTCTATGGCGGGTCCCAAAAATAAACTGTTAAAACTGTAGAATGACTCCCTGCTTGACAAAGTGGAAGTCCACATATACACTGGTAGAAGTTCATCCCTCTCATCCATTTGCCTCACCATGATGAAAGGGAAGTGTTGTTGTAGGTGGAAAAAGAAATACCATACCAAAAAAGAGGTGTGTCTGAATGACGTCTCTTCCCCGATTTGCAACTTCTCCAGCTGAGAATTCAACCTTCGAGAGATAAAATCGGCCCAATCGAAGAAAATCGGATTGGTGCCTTACCTCATAGCTGGTGGAGTGTAAAATTCAACCCAAAAAATACACTGTGCTAGGGCCGCCTACCACTTATGAATGGTAGAATCTGTAGGTAAACCCGCAATCCATGCCAACATGGAGTAAATATCTAAGCTCTTAAATTCTGTGAGCGGCCTCGACAAGTTCGAAAGCTGCCCCATCTACGGCTCTTTAATCAACTGCATCTCCATGAACTGATGCATTGTTATGGTAGAGACGTATCTGTCCTCCTGCTCATTAGTATGCAACTTCTTAGTAATCACATAAGAAGGAGGCTTTAACCCACAAGCGAATGCCTCTCGCACTTCTTTTGGGGTGATGGTAAAAAGTATTTCTCTATTTGCCCTCCGCACCGTCCTTGTAAATGGATCATAGAATCGAGCGATAAGCTGCACCAACTTCGGACAAGGGTGTACGAGCGGACACAGGTACCAAAACAACTATGAGTGATATGGCACTATCAACAAACTTCCTGACGTCAACCCCTGATTTACTGTAAACTCCACATCCTGGCGCAGTTTCTCCACTCCCTTGTGGGTAATTACACAGTCTCCAATTTCTGCCATTGTGTCGGCATATGGGTCCAAATCAACATTTTCATTCCTTCGGGCCTTCTTGGATTTAGACCCTCCTCTTTTCCTTGACTTCTTAGGCTCTGCAACCTCTGTAGTCTCTTTACTTCATTTTCCCATTATTTCTCTCTGATGAGTGCTCTAAATATCCTCTAAAAATTTTGCAACGACGATTTGAAAACACAATGGTAGTAAAATTTAAAATATAAACTGCGAGCTTTTACCTGACACCTTATATAGAGTGCCCCACCAACCACCGTAGTAAATGTCGAATCCCTCTTGAATAATTTCGAAAGAATGTGTGCATTGATTCACTCATCCGACACTACTTCCAATGCTTTAATGGTATCACCTTTTATTCACTACCAAATCATCCTTGGAAAGTGTGCCCTCCTTTACCATGTAAGTTTGTTGTAAAACGTGCCCTGGCTATCGAAGCTTTCTTGGAAAAAATAAATCAGCCACCTAAAACCAATAATATGTATTTTTACTCCTCGAGAAAACAAAATCTTCCTCCTACACAAATCCGGGTGCACGTTTGAATTAAATGACTTCAGAACATTCTTCGACCTGCATGCACGCTTTCTAATATCTACCATGCATCCAAGGGCGAAACTCCTTTGCAAGAGTGCTTCCGAAATCACCTACTTCCAAAAAGAGATGGGGCAAAAGCATTTTGAGATGCACTTGTTTCCTTTTCTTTCTTTCCTAATCCTCGAATTGCTTGGTAGACATTCATGGTGAATGACCTTCTCTTAAAGCCTTCTTTATTTTTCTTTTTCACCCAATTTAGAAAAACCTAATTTTCTAAAAAACACAATCCCTTTTAGGACTTTACCTCTTTTTAGATTTTCTTTTAAAGGTGCCTTGCATTAATATTTAAAATCTTTTGCCAGAAAAACCAAGGTGCATGTGTGTGTTTTTTTAAAAACCTTTTAATTTCCTTACGATTTCTTTTAGTTTCGGAGGACACTTTTAGCCAACGCGTTCACCCAAATTAGGGGTGAACGGTCATTTCACCCCTTTTATAGGGTGAACATGACTTTGATGATCTTAATAGCACTTTGACCATGTGCTCCAACTTTTCTTTGCTCATTCACTCTCAAAGGGGCGCCTAAGGCCTTGCGCTCCTCCCTTGGGTGAAAACACCCAAAAGGGCCTTTTTCATTTAATCACGAACATACTCTCCGAGAGGGGAAAAGTATTTGTATATATTTTCCAAAGGTGCACTCTCCACTAGGAACTTTATAACGCTATATCTTTAGCCAAAATCTTTCAACATACAAATGAATTTAGAGTGAAACTAATTTTAAAAAGAACACTTCTTTTTTTTTTCTTTATATATTGTCACCATATAAAGTAAATAAAATACTAAAAAAAGAATATGTACATATTTACAAGATGGTACCTCTTAAAATCTAATCATTGAATATAGGCCTTCAAATGAAGGCCATTTACCGAAATAGGAAGATCCCAACCATCCATGTCCCGAAGATGATATGCATTTATTGAATTCACTATAGAGATCTGAAAAGGGCCTTCCCAGATTGCATCAAACTTGTGGTGTTTTCTTAGCTTGGCCTTGTTCTCATTCCATTTAAGAACTAAATCTCCCACCTGAAACCTATGCTTAGTTGTCTTCTTTTCAAACCACTTATGCATTACTTTAGTGTGATCAACGAATGCTTGATAAGCCTTTTCTCTGTCTTCCTCCAACTGCAATAGTTGTGCCAACCTCGCACTCATCGGATCATACTCCTCATCTTCGTATTTAAATAACTGCAATGTTTGGAGCACTGGAAGCTCAATGTGAGTAGGCAAGATTGCTTCTTTTCCATACACCAAAGCATACAGAGAAGTTTTAATAGATTTTTTCATGGATATGTGGTCTGCCCAAAGAGCCTGGTTCAACAACAAGTGCCAACTCCTTTTATTATTTTCGAGTGTCCTTTTTAAGATCCGCAACAAGTTTTTATTTGTAGATTCGGCCAAGCCATTCCCTTGTGGG
This sequence comes from Wollemia nobilis, assembly GCA_028583015.1. Lineage (NCBI taxonomy): Eukaryota > Viridiplantae > Streptophyta > Pinopsida > Araucariales > Araucariaceae > Wollemia > Wollemia nobilis. Next base: position 4,015,123 of record JAQPPZ010000754.1, read on the forward strand.
TAGTAATTGGATGACGTCTTAAGATAAATTCCATACTTGCTGGTGAATTCAGTAATCTTAGCCCCAATGAATGGAGTTCCATTATCTATCACAATAGAGTTTGGGACACCAAAACGAGTGATTAGTCCCTCCAAGAAAGAGATGATAGTTGCTTGATCTACCTTTTTGGTAGGAATAGCCTCTGCCCACCTAGTGAAATAATCAGTCACTATTAAAATGTATTTATGTTCTACGGAGGAATGTGGATCAATGACTCCAATGAAGTCAAGGCCCCACTGCTGAAAGGGTGCTTCCACTTGAATTGGGGACGGGGGCAGTGCTCCTTTCCTGGTTCTTCCAACATACCGCTGACAACTATCACAGTGTTGACTTACTTTATGAGCATCGACGAACAGAGTAGGCCAAAAGTAACCAGCTCGAATGATTTTCAAGGCCATGGGCCTTCCTGCATAATGGCCACCAGATAGACCAGAATGAAATTCTTCCAATATTTTCTCCTTCTCTGACTCCTTCACACATCTGAGGAGAACTCCATCAATATTCTTATGAAATAGCCCATTAGGCAACAAAACATATTTGAGTGCTTGCAACCTGAACCTCCAATGTTGTGAAGCATCAAGGTGTGGTGGACACTTCCCAGAAGTAAAGAAGTCAACAAAGTCCTCTATCCAATCATGATCGCTCGTAGTATGGTTTGCACAAATGCTTTCACCAATATCTTCTTCCTGCATCATAGCCAATGATTCGGATGTTGCACTTTTGGCCAACTCTTGACAGAGAGCTCATCCATGAACTAGCTTTGTCGATCAGATCTCCACATCATATTCTTGAATTTTTGAGACCCAACCTGCTCTTTTGTCACCTAATTCTCCCTGGAGAATGAAGTTTTGGACATCAGGGTGTATAACATAAATGACCATTTTGCTCTGTGAGACGAAGTGTCGGAACTTCTTCAAAGATTTCATCACCGCATACACCTATTTTTCAATAAAATTATACTTCTCCTGATGAGGTGCAATGACTTGGCTCAGAAAGGCAATCGGCTTCTCATCTCCATCTTCTTGCTTCTACGTCAAAACTGCAGCATAACTCTCTTGCTCACCCACTGCATAGAGAATGAAGTCCTTTGAATAATCAGGATTAATCAACACTAGAGCTTGGGTGATTCTTTCCTTGATCTCCTAAAAAGCTCATCTTCTCGCCTCAGTCCATTTAAAATCTACATTCTTTTTCAAGAGCTCAGTCATGGGTTTCACCACCTGAGCAAAATCGATAATAAACTTACGAATGAAATTTATCTGACCAAAGAAATATTGTAAGTCCTTTTTGTTGGCTGGCAATGGTAGCTTTAGGAGTGCCTCAGCTCTTGTAGGATCAATAGCTAGTCCTTGTTGTGAGATCACATGACCCAACAATTTCCCTTCTTTGATAACAAATATTGACTTCTTCGGATTAATAGAAATCCTGAACTCATGATATTTTTCGAACACCTACCTCAAATGAGAAACGTGGTCTTCTCTACGATGTGAAAACACAGTCATATCATCAAGATAGATTACAATAATCCTATTCAATAACTCATCGAAAGTGATGTCCATGGCCCTCTGAAAGGTAGCGCCAACATTTGAGAGACCAAATGACATCCTTTGATAGGCGAACGTGCCCCACTTGGTAGTGAATGTCATTTTATGTTGGTCTTCATCCTTCACCCAGATCTGGTTATAACCAGAGAAACCATCTAATAATGAAAATATTTGTGCTCCGACAACCACATGAAGGATCTGATCAATCTGCGATAGAGGGTAATGATCTTTTAGTGATGCCTGGTTTAGGTTCCAAAAATTGATGCACAGTTGAATGTCTCCATTCTTCTTTCATACTAGCACCAAGTTCGCTACCCATGTTGAGTGCTTAATTGGGTATATTATCTTTGCTTCCAACATCTTTAATAGTTCTGCCTTCATGAGCACTTCGATCTTGGGATTGATGGGCCACTGTTTCTGCCAAAAAGGTTTTACCCCCTCCTGCAGCTCAATGGTATGCTGAATTACATTCTTGTCATATCCCTTCAAATCTTGATAGCTCCATGCAACAATGTTGGGGAACTCATAACACAAGTTCTTGATATCTTCTAACTCTTCCGACATGCAATCAGTTTCGATTTTGATGATCTTCTCAGGCTCTAGCTGCAAGTCCTTATACTCCTTCACATCTACCTTGATCTTATGCTTCTCAACCCTATCATTTTGGTCGAATAAGCTTTCTAATGAAATCAGTCCCCTAGGAATATGATTATTCTTCAGCTGAATCATCCCCTCCATCTCTTCTTTGACAAGTACTCTATCATCCACACTTGCAGCTTCCTTGATCATAAAAGTTAACTATTTGCTCATCATTATCAAACACTTGCCAATAGAGGTTCTTATCAGGGACTGAGGGTCTATAGATCACCCTGACAGTCTTAGGTTTTTTGACTACCTGCTCCACAGGAGAGTAATTTACACCAAGAGAGGCTAAAATATCTACATGTTTGTTTTGCTCTCGAGAAATTGCCTGAATGTTCAAGGTTGTAAAGGATTCAAACAAATCCCATACTTTGTTGTGATAAGCTTTCAAGTAATGCTGCTTAGACACACACTTGTTGGTGGTCTGATTGACAATAAGCTCAGAGTCACCAAAAATTTACAACTGTTTAATGCCCAACTTTTTAGCCTTTCTCAAACCAAGACACAATGCTTCATATTCGGCTGCATTATTCATGCAACTCCAAGTTAGTCTGTAAGAATAGGTCTTCTGTAATCCTTTAGGAGAAACCAAAACAATACCAGCCCCTACACCATTTTTACACCTAGCACCATCAAAATACAACTTCCACAATTGATTTTCAATGGGATCTGAGACCTCAAGGATTTTTTCTACATATTGCTCAGGCTTGGTTATCATATAACAACCAATGTCTATTTCAACCATCACATTGAAATCCATGAGTGAGAACTCATCCTCAAGATGGAGTTCACCAAGCGCTTCTTCCATCAAGTCAACTTCCTCTAATTCTTCAGTCATCATGTTGACTGCACCTGGAGATTTTTCTTCTTCTTCCAACTTTTCAATATGAAAAGTTGATGGCTTTTCATTATAAATATAGATTCTCTTCCCTTTGAATAGAATTTCCAAATGTGAATAGTCCAAGGAAAGGTAACCTCCCAGTTTCACTGTGAACTCCCTTGAGAGGCACATGCTGAAGTATGGCTCCAAGTCAACCACCACTACTTCTTGGATAACAGTGATTTGTGGCATACTATGTAGAACTATGGGGATATCCTTGATTACTCCCACTATTTTGACTGGAGTCCCATCTAGCTGTAATACTCCTAGGCTACTTCTTGTGTACTCCATCCCCATGACTTCACACACTGCCTTTGGCATGACAATAGTTGCAACACCAGAATCGATCATACAATTGTGCACAATCCATCCCTCCATTCTGAGTGACAAATAGAATGGGGGTGGCCTATTCTTTCCAGTGGCTGAAGTTGGGAGTGTCTGAGCCAACACAGTTTGGGAATGACTCTTCTTTTGGTCCTTCATAGTCTTAAGAGACTCTTGCAGCAAGTCAACCTATCCAGGTAACTGCAAAGCATCGTATAAGCTCACTTTCATAGGTATCTTCTTCATCTCTTCCACAATGTTATAATTAGAAACACCAAGAGCCTTTTCTTCTACAATCCACTCATATTTATCCCGATATTGTTGAGTAGCTTCCACCCTTTGTCGCTTAGTCAATGATGGATAGCGAAGGTATTCTTTGGCTTGTTCTTTCACCTCATTCTACTCTAGAGCAACTATAAGTTGTGTAACTAGCACCTTCATCTTTGCCTATTTGGGTAGTAAATCCTTCAACAAGACAGGATCTTGTTGTTTCACCATCACATCAAGTGCTTTTTCTGGTGGCTTCACTTTCTCATTTTGCACTTTCGATTCTACAAGAACCTTCAAAGGCTCCAATTCTATTAGATTCACAATCATTGCTTCTTTCTAGATCTCGTAAGAACTGAGACCTACTCCAAAGAAGGTACCATAAAATTATGATCGACCTCCATTATCATATTCACTTGGCCATCGATAGAACTTTTTGCTAGCATCTGTACATAGTTCAAATGTACCATACATGTGTCTTCTCCATGAGGATCATTGCATGTTGAGCACCAATACGCCTTTTTGGACGTGCTAGCTTCTTCATTTGCTAACACTATTGTGTTCCTCTCAGGACCCTTGCTAGTAGTTGCTTGCTCCTGAGTAATTGGTGGTGTTTGAAATCTCCTTGACCAAAAATTAGCTTCAACTTGCTTCTTCCTCACGATTGTAAGTTCATTTGACATTGTCCTTATAGCTGAATTAGTAGATTTCACCTCCTATAACAGCATCATGTAAGGATCAGGATTTGAGAGTGTAGGAGGTGTCCGATAAAGGTAGAGGTATTGATGGGGTAGGTAATGGGAGTGGAACTGGTGGCACTAGAAATGTTGGGAAAGGAATGGGTGCTAGCAATTGTGGCATTGTTGGAGTGGGTAGCTATGGAAAGCTTGGAGTAGGAAGTTGTGGTACAGGAATCAGAGTGATTTGAGGTGAACCCGAGCTCCATGAGGGAACTGGGTACATAGAGGGCATGGGTTACAAAAATGCATTTGAATACAAATGTTGTGGAAGGTCGGGAAGGATAGGTATGGTCATTTTTGGGGGAAGCTTGCCTATAGCGATTAAATCTGACTCGGCCTTTTGCGCCTGCATGTATAGTTCTGGGAATGTATTCACATTGGTTTTTCGAACAACCATGCCAATATCAGTGTTGAAAGCTCTGAGATAGTAGAATGCAACTTGTTCATGTGTAGGCCGAAGACCATCAGGAACCCTTTGCCAACTTTGAGTGAACCTGACATTGAAATCAACTATCTCCTCCTATGGATGCCTTTGAATCATTGTAAACTGATGCAACAAGGAGAATGGGTCAGCTTGTTCATGAAAATTCTTGATCAATAGCTCCACCAACTGATCCCATGAGGTGATAGTATCGGGTTGCAATGATCGGTACCAATACAACAATTTTCCTCTCAGTGATAACACCAACAACCTTACCATAATATCTTCATCTACTATGCCATGGATCGTAGCCAAAGAAGCCACATCCTGTATATGCTCATAAGCAGTTTTACCAGTACCATCATAGGTAGGCAAAGCCTTCAGAGCTGCTTGAGGTACTAGATTTTGTGCTTGTAAATTCAAGGCTCCTGAGCTATTCCATGCTGGGAATTGCCTTGGAGGTTGTTGCTACTATGGTGGTGGGTTCTGAGCCATATGGACTGGTGTGTGTGGTTGAGCTTGAGGAATGCTAGTAGCAGTACTAACCGGACATGTAAGGGAATAAAACATACCAGCTAACCGTGAGGATTTTATGGACATTGTATGAGATATATGAGGTAATGATGATGTACGACGTAAAGTGACTAGTTGAGGATGCTCTCCTAGCCTTTGGATATCAAGTTCGTAGAACTCAATAGGATTTTTAGAATTTTTGGCCTTCGATCTCGTAATCATGAAGCACAACTTTTGTTGCCTTCACATTTGGAGGTTTTTGGGTATGATTGAGTCGCCAGATGTTCTAGTTATACAACACGAAGGTGAACATCAAACCTTGATACTATTGAAAGTGGAACTTTCGGGGTCCCATCGAGTGTGCCAAAAACTGTTGGTCAAATATCTGCCTAATTAACAAAACTATGTTTGTGCACCCTAGACATGGCCAACATTGAAAGATCGAAGGAAAGGAATGTCCTCCATGTCAATCTCTAGAGAGGGTTGGCTCCCTTACTAACTCCTACATAGGTTTAAGACTAGAGTTGCAGGAAAGAAATTGGAAATAACAGAAAGAGATGGGAAATATGGCCACAGGCCGAAGGTGTAGGATTTGGGGTAGACTAGCAGTAGGAAATTCACCCAAGCATAAAACAACATGTAATAAAATAAAGCAATAGAATTTACTTATAATCTTGTATAAACAACCTCCAAGATTGCATTCCAGAACTCACTCCCTCACCAACAATATTCAAATTCAGATGCAAAATTTAAATTAAACAACAGATAATGAATATGAGCATAAGATAGAAATGCAAAAAATAGAAGGAAATCACACACAAGATCACTTGCAAATTCAGAAGCCTTGTATCTTCTATTGATGCAGAGAACTTGAGAAGTTTTCTCGCAGAATGTCTAACCTCCTTTTACAATGAACATTGAGTAGTATTTATAGAGGATTTCACCTCTTTCATTAAATGCACATGGAGACAAGATGTTCGCAGATCAAGAACCTTAGCGAGGGAATTCCTCCTTGGAAATATGGAAAATACATCCCCTCAAAATAGTGATCCAGCTTCTAAGGAAATTCCTTCACGAAATCTGCATTTCTGGATTTGGTGCACAAAAAATTATAAGGCTTGGTTATTGGAGACGTTCACCATCTTGAAAATGTGCTCTTACTTTGGAAATCATGAAAATCGTCTTGCATTTTAATATGCTTCCCTTCTACTTGAGATCCACAATTTGAGTTACTCCTTGCCTCCATTATTAAATGACTTTTATTGACCTGCCCTGGGCGCCTCTAAACTCATGGCGATGTTGATAGCCCTTTTCACCCGATTTGGACAGTGAGCGAATGCACATTTACTCTTTCCAGATCATGCATTAGTGGAGAATACGCCTTTATAAATTCAATGGATCACATTCTTCCTTTGGCCATGATGAACAATCTTCTTTTTATTCCAGGCAAAAAACTTAATAGCTATGCGTTCCCTTTTAAATTCGTGTTCACCCCCAAAAGGGGCGAAAGAGGCCATCGCCTTCCCCTTGGGGTGAACGCGACTTTGAATTTTCAACGTCGTATGCTGTCCTTAGTGCATTCACCCAACTTTAGTTTCCACCACGTGTTCGCCCGATTTTGATATTTTGGAGGACGTTCACCCCTGGGAGAGGTGAACAGAGCGTTCGCCCCTCAACCAGGGTGAACCTACTGTTGACTTTTCCATGTCGCGCTTCCAATGATGTTCGCCCCAAAGAGGGGTGAACGGAGCTTTCACCCCAACTTTGGGGTGAACGCATCCCTTTATCGAACTTATTTTCTTCATGATGGGTGGGTGTCTTTAATAATTTTTTAAAGGATGTTCACCCCAAAGTGGGGCGAATGAAGCCTTCACCCCAACTTTGGGGTGAACGTGATTCTCCCAAGTTCCATCTTCGGGTGTCGTTTTAAATAGTTTACCATTTACCATTTCTTTTTCTTTCTTTCACATCAACGAGGGTTGTGCAACACATCTTCATTCCTTAGAGAAACTTCAAACACTTAATATTTTATGCACCCTCCTTAGCGATTCTACGGACGATGCAAACCAAAGTCTCCATTTTATTTTCCAGCCTTTATTTCCTTAAAACACCCATTATTTCCAAACCAAAAAGGTGTATAAAAACAAAGAAAGAAAATAAAATAAAATAACTGCAATATATCAGCTCGACCAAAATATTATATTCTCAGATTAACATATTTTGCCGTATTACAATAAAAAATGCCTCTGCAAAATTATATCAAAACCCCAATGTGGCAAGGTGCAAAACTACCAACATAACCATAGAATGAGGGTATAAATGCATGAATTAAGATATAAATTTTTAGGGTGTATAGGTCAGAAATAATTAGGCTATTTCTAGTAAATTTGATCCTTAAATAGGTTGGCCATAGTCAAGTTAGAAAATGGGCCACTGAGACTTTCAAGTTGGAATGGGTTCATATGAATCTTAGTGCAAATACATTTATCATAAACTTAAAATAAATATTTGTCCAAGACATATACTCAAATTTATATGATAAATGTATACTTCTACGATGTTTGAGTATGGTTTCAAATGTATATCATATATAATGAAGAATCTAAATTTTGACTCTATTTGGAATTTTCTAGTAATCAAGAAAATTTTAGGCTCTTGGAATTCACTTTTCTAAGACTAAGGTAAACCTATGGTCATCATTTCTAAGTCCAATGTAAAACCTATATGATCATTTTCCAAGATATCTAAGTCCAAGATAAACCTATGGTCACAACTCTTCTCAGGCAACTCAATGATATTTTAAGGCTAAGACTAGGGGTCCTAAAGAGGTTCTAGCCTAGAAGTCAATAGAGGTATCAAGACACTAGAAGTCAAACAGAACTCTATGATCACAATATTAGGAATGACTAATAGAATTTTGACTTTTTGAAGACCCAAGACAATAATAGATGAAGCCAAGATTTTTCTTCTCCACATTTGAGCATATCTCCTTTAACCACTATTTTAGGGAGGCCAATTGCTCTGTGATTGATTAGGAACAAAGGGTGTTGGCATTTTTCAAACCTCCAAGGACTTTATTTTAGTGAGGAGTTAATTATTTTAAAATCTCAAGGATATCCTTTCTAAGGGATATTACAACTTTAATTTAAACATGGTATGCAAAACTTAGGATAAATGTTTTCAGTCCTCTCGAATATCCCTTGTTAATTTTAATAGTATATTCAAGATAAATATGTGATTTGAAGGTGAAATTTCCTAGTGTTTTAATCTCAATGCTTATCTAAATTGTAGTAAAAATATCTCTTCAAAAATCATGGAGAACCATGAGATGCCATGGCCTTCAAAAATATTTTTGTCTCCCAAATTTCTATTTATTTCCAATCAAACTTCTCTTTCTGTTTCTAATTCTATTATGAGGTTTCTTAGTTGTGTGGTGTTAGATGCTAATACCTCTAATTTAGAAAATCCAATGCTAAGGCCTTTACTACCTTTTTGGGTTCTACTAAAACCTTGAGGTATCAAGTTTTGTGTTCAAGAGACAACTATGGTAAAAAACTAGAAAGCCCTTAGTAGGTGAAATGGGTGCTTCAAATCCCTCATACACTAACCCTTGCAGGTATGTGACACATAGTTGTAACATGTAGAAGGATAAACATGACATACTAATATAGTATGATAATATAAAGCATCCTCAAACATCTTATAAAATGAATACCTTAATTGGTTTTGTGTATGATTCTCTTCATACCCTCAATATAGAAACTAAGACTAGGTAAAAAGAAAACTACTTAAAATGGATACAGTAGGGATGAATGATATACCCACGATGGATATGGATGGAGAGAGGGAGAATATTATGGGTGGAGTAGCGATGAAAGAGGAACCGATGGTGGAGAAGTGTGGATTTAGTAGAGATATCACATCAGTGCCTCCTATATTTGATTGCATGATAGGGCTGCAAGAGATGATAGTAGTGCAGGAGGAGGTGACACGATGGTGAGGTAAATTTAAGGAGTTGGAGGATAAGCTGATAGATACAGAGTTATATTGGGTGATAGATCACTTAGAGGTGGAGGAGTAGAAGCGTAGGGTGGAGAAAATACTCATGATATCATTGAGTAAGGGGGATGAGGTGAGGACAAGGGTAGATTAGTTGGCCATTGAGAGGGAGATGCTCATTAGTGAGAATGATGATACTAGGATAGAGTGAGATGAGATGATTGAGATAGCTAAGTGACTACAATTTTTGTTAGATGGAGTGAGGGCAAAGGTAGAGGTCGAGAAGGTAAGTTAAAAAGTGAGTGTAGAGGAGTTGTGTCTATAGGTGCTTGATATATAGGCTACAAGGGGTAGATGGCTACATATATTGAGGGCTTGGGATGATGTTACAGTTGCTAGAGCAAGCATGGGTAGAGGTAGATAGTATATGAGTAGAGGTAGAGTGTTTGTAGTAGGTAAATATGGGATTGATAGCATCCAATGTGAAAGAGGCTATAAAAAAATCCCAATACGAGGAAGAGTTGATTGTGCATGGTTGGAGTGGTGCTAATTATGGTGATGAGGATGGAGAAGTGAGTAGCACTTAATTGGTTTGAATTTGTTTGGAAGTGGGTATCATGTATGGATTTTTTTTATAAAAAAAATTGGATGGATTTGAGTCAGGCAATTGTGGGTTCGAGTCCCATCGAGCATGTTAGAATAAAACCATTCAAAAATATACTACAATATTCATTCAAAATTATAGAATTTTTTTACTTTTTTTATTGAAAATAAAAGAGGTTACAAAGTGAAATATCCTTTTACAATTGTTGCCCTATAGGCTATAATAGTGTCTTCCCAAAGGAAACCCCTTTAGATGTGTTCAAAGGTAGTAGGATATATCTTCTTGACGTTCCTCGATGCAGGTGGGTTTCTTGCTCATGGGCCACCACTGGTTTGATGTGTTCCTTGTACGTATTGAACATACAAAATCTAGTTAGAACATTTAGCGTCCTACCTCAGTCAAACCCATGTTTATGAAGACAAAAGGATCTCTAAATAAGCTTAAAACATGAAGAAAACTGCATAAAATTATGTAAAACCCTAAACTAAGACATACTTACCTATCTTGTAACCTTTATTTTTTTGTAGGAGAGGTTCACATAGGGGGGTGCAAACCTGGTTGATCTTGGAAGTTCACACAGGGTTGATGCTATGAGTTTGGAATGATTTTTACAGAGTTTCTATAAGCTAAAGTTAGAATCCCTAAAATGTTGAAAATGACCTTCTACTTATAGACTTGTGCAAGCCTAGAGGAGGGGCTTAGGTTTCCCATGAGGTGTCCCCATGAGGTGTGTATGGTGAGGTGTCCACCTAAGAGGTGTTCCTTAAGGTGTCATGGTTCATAAATATGATTGGGTGAGAGAATACCTCACCCATATACTAGTCATTATGACCTGGAGGAAAGTATCCAAATGACATTTATTGAAACCTTTTTAGAAATATCTTCTAATTTAGAATTACCTTTTATGTGCAAAAGTCTCCATTTCTCATTTATGGCCCAGGAGAGTGTGAGGTGGATGAAATATCTGGGTGAGAGGTGGCAAGGCTAGGCTAGTCAAAGTAGACTAGGTGAGGTGGAGGTTTAGATTAAGCATGATCAACCTAATTAACCATAGGATTAGTCATAAAGCAAGTTTTGACTAAAGGTGACTTTTTACCCATAAAGTGCTTTTTGACCATGGTGGAGAATTCAACCTTAGTTGAGCTGTGAATGAGGTCACATGAGGACCTATAGTTGAGCGTAGAAAGGGGATTAGCTATGCCAAGGGGGCTAAGGATGATGAATAGTTATTTTAATAAATGAATAGTGTTTTAAGCGAATTTATGCAATTTTCGAGGATTTTGCAAATTGATTGACTGTGAAGATGAGGAGAGGGACAATGTGCGACTTTTGGGTGTCTAAAATATTATTCATAAAAATATAATATCGATATGGTTTATTTGACCTAACAACAATTTAATTCCAATAATATAATATTTTATTATTGTTATAAATGTAACCCACAATAGAAGCTATACTAATTATATATATGTGTGTGTGTGCGTGCCTGTATAGTTAATTTACATCAATAAACTAAGATCCAAATGTCAAAACAAGAAGTAAATATATTTTTCTCATCAAACACTTTCATACATAATATATTACTATTAAAAATATTATAAAATTGATCAAAAGGCTTTTGCATGTTATGGGATTTCAAAATAAATTCTTTGAAATATTTAGGAATATAAGGAATTAATAGGCATGTTAGGATGAAAATGAATGAACAAATTATAGTAAATTTAAATCCAACCAAGTGTAGTATAATAAAATACATTGTAATACACAATCTATGAATCAATGACCTCTACAGTTATTAAATAAATTATTGGATATGCCACTATTTCTAATATCAAGAATGTAAACTAAATATGTTGCACATGCTCTTTGGGAAGAAGCACAATGGTTGAAAATAATATGTCTTGGTAAAGAATGATTTATCTCTAAAACATATAAAATAAAAGAAAACTGATAACAAATGATGAAGACTCTCATGAAGTAAATTTCTTAGGATAACCTTTCCACCTAATTAGATATTTGGTAATATATTGATAAAATGAGTAACATGTTTTTGTTTCCAAGTTAAATTTAATGGTATGCATGATTGGAATGGATTCCTCCAAATAAATATGCTTAAAAAGCACCTTTACTTGACCAAACACCAAAGTTTTTAGGTTATGGTGGTTCATAGATATAATACAATTAAGGGAGTCATTTATTCTGATATATAGTAAGCAAAATTATACATAGAATGAGCTAGACCTAAAAGTAATTCTTGGAATACCAATGTATAACATATATAATTTAGTTCATTTTATAATCTTGTATATCATATCCTACGGGTACAAAGTCAATAACAAAACATTAGATATTTATTGATTGCTTCTTTCACAATCAAATTTTCTATTTAATATGTAGACACTATTTGTGATGGAGGAATATGGAGCCCTTTTAAAAGGTACATTTGGGATTGCCATTTGAAAAATACAAGGAAAATGAATAATTCTACTCTAAGTACATCTAATTTGCCTAATGGTATAGCATATACATTATTTTATAATTTATATTAACTCATAGCTAGATCAATTTTGTTGTATTTTTATTAGCATGGTACATAGTTTTATCCTAAAATTATGACATTGAATCCTTGTCCAGGATATACAAATAACTAGAGTCAACTTGCATTAGCTAAATTAATAAAGTTATGCACACTACTAAGATTTGTGAGTATTGGATTCCTATTTGGAGATTAAAAGTTCATACATTTATGGTAGAAAATATCTTTTTGTCTTGAATTCATCCTCACTACTAATAATGCTCATATCTTAGTTTTTCTATCTAGGGTTCCTTTCATAGTTGTGAAATTTTGTTGAATTTTGAGAGTTTAGCGATTTAGGAAGCTCTTCCTTTCATATATTTTGTTGATATTTCTCATAATTAGTGTTTATTTTTTATGAGGGATTATATCTTATTAATTCTACTAGATGTTTGTTCCTTAACTCACTACCAAATCAAAATCATATATTTTGACTATTTTTTAAGATCTTATTTTTTTTACTTATGAACTATCTTAATGGATAACAATAAGTTAAAGTCATATCTAATTGAAATTCATGTATTATTTTAGGTTTTAATCCACACATGTAAGATTAAGCTAACTCACAATCTATTACATTACCTACTAACTTTGATAATGACTTAAATTTTGATTGAAATAATAATTCAATTGATTGAAATAATATTTCTCTATTAATTCAAATAAAATTTTAAATTTATAAGGAACCTTTCCCATGTTTGTGTAATCCCTTGTGTATTTTCATACCATCAAAGAGAATTATGTTCATGCTCTTCTATTAAAATGAAGAATACTACCTTAATAGCATACTTCTTAGTGCTAATATGATTTAATTCAAAGTAAACTTAAATGTTCATAATCCATTTGATAGATTCATATTGATTTTGACTATTGAAATTAGTTACATCAATTTGAGAATTTATTTTGAATGATTTATTATATGAAATATAATGTTAGTTTGGTTTATGTTGAGTCTAAATAATTATGTTTTAGTAAATCTAGTTAGGATGAGGTCCAAATGCTTGTGTACATGGAGAGCTTATAATGGTCAAGGGAGTACTTTTAGTGGTCAATGCTTGGTTTCTAGATTTAGTAGAACTAATAACTTCATCCATATTGTTGATCCTTCATGTATTTATCCCATGATTAACCCATTCTCTTATGTAAAATTATTTATGTCATTCTATATATCACCTTGTGTCTTTCATATTTTATTCTATAAATTGATATATATATATATATAAAGCAAAAAACCCCTTGCGGGGCTGCCTTGGTTTGAGAGACCACGAACAGGGGGTTATACACCGTCAAAGTCACCCGGGAGTTGCACCCGACCCTGCTCGCACCAACATTATCAATTGGATTTTGGATACCCAATTTAGCTTTTTGGTAGGGTGGAGATTTGAACCTGGGACCTCTCTTGGAGGATTTCCCTCTCCTCTCCAACTCACCTACAACACCTGGGTAAAACTAATTTATAGTGGAAAACACCCCTTTCGAGGTGCCACTTTCAACAGGTTGGGCATAGGAGGAATGGAGCCTTGTAGGCATCTATCAGCATATACGACATTCCTAACTATACCATATATCTGTAGGATGGAGACAAGGGGAATAGAACCTGGTTCAGCCTCTACCAGCACCCAGGGAATTTACCACTACACCACAAGAAGCAGATAAAACTAATTTATAGTGGAAAACACCCCTTTCGGGGTGCCACTTTCAACAAGTTGGGCATAGGAGGAATGGAGTCTTGTTGGCCTCTACCAGCACATAGGACATTCCTAACTATACCATATATCTGTAGGATGGAGACAAGGGGAATGGAACCTGGGTTGGCCTTTACCAGCACCCAGGGCATTTACCACTACACCACAACAACAGATCTATAAATTGATATTTGGTCATTGTAAAGACTCCTCCATTACTTGTATTTGGGTATTGTTCATCATTAAAATTTTGAAATGCAATAGTAATCTAATAAGTTTTATTTGAGTCCATTGATAGCTTTATATATTTTATATTATAATGTCAATCTAAAAATTCTTGAACAAGAAGGTGCTTGTACTTTTATTTTTCATTTTACCTTTTTTATTATATACATTATTTAAATTATATATAAATATATTAGAAAATTTGACTTTTTAAAGTTTAGGAGGTGGGATGGAATGATAGGGGACTACAACATTTTGTGGGGGCAATGAAGGGTAGCACATGCTAATAAGAAGAACATGGGAGAAGGTGTGTATGGCCTAGAAACATGGAATGTATTTGGTGTATATATTATTTTTCTATCTTTTCACCAAATTATTTGGTGATTGTACTATTTTTTTTTGCCTCAAGAACATTGGATAACCTTATCCAATTAGAAAATAAATGTTTAATTCAACTTTCGTTAGCACTCTTTTGTGTTAGATATGTGTAGATACACAACTAATAGCAATGTGTTTGAATGAGTGAAAATGAATTTAATAATAAAAGGTTCTATGATAATATCCCTTATTGTAGGTTAACACGTATTTATTATAAAATAGAAGGATTTAAGAGAAAATGAATATGCATGTGATTTTATAATCTTCTAAATGTTTTGCTTTTGCATTTATAAAAACATAATATTTATCATAAGTTCTTTATTTGGGTGATGCCAAATGCAAAATATAGATTAAAAAGGAAAATGGAGCATTTTTGTTTCTAGTGCTCCTCACTTCACTCCATTATGCATGTACCTACCATGGAAGACTACCCCATAATCATAATTTTATAAAATAAGATATAAGGAATGAAAAATATAATTGCTAATGCTTTTATTTTGTAATGTGCAATTTTCTTGAGAACCTTTTTAAATTTTTTAAATAATTAATATTATAACATGTAAATAGATTATGTAGCTGGTAAGATACCAAGTGGAAGACTCTGAATTAAATAGAATCGCAAGAAATATTAAGAATCACAGTTGGAAAACAAAAGGTAAACTCCTTATATATTAATAATGTATATTCTTCGATGTCTTAAAAATAAAAAGTGATTGGGTTAATATACCCAACCAAGGAGTGTGTGCTTGTGAAAGGGTGTGACCCCTTGTAAGTTAATATATTAAGATAATGATAATTGTATTATGTTAGGAGGGTCCTAACATGCCACCCCCTTAAAAGAGCTTTGTCCTCAAAGCTGGAAATTTGGAAATTGTTGTTGGATATCGTGAAGAGTTTCCCATGTCGCATCTTCTAAAGGTAGACATTTCTAATGGATTAAAACTTCTGTGATATCATGAGTATGAAGGTGATGAGAGCGGCAATCCAAGATAGCTTCTAGTTCGACTAGAAGTACTCCATCATCAAAAAATTTAGGGAGAGTGGTTTGTGTCGTGATATGGGCTCCAACTGTGAGCTTAAGGCAAGATACATGAAATACGGGGTGAATTTTGGAAGAGGGAGGAAGCTCAAGTTTGTAAGCAACGGTCCCAATACATTGGAGAACTTTATACGACCCGTAAAATTTGGGTGCTAACTTCTGAGAACCTTTTTATTTAAGAGAGGATTGACGGTAAGGTTGGAGACGTAAGAAAACCATATCACCCTCATGGAAACTACGTTCGCTTCTATGTTGATCGGCTTGCTGCTTCATGCGATGCTAGGTGGTGTGTAGGTTCTCTTTTAGGATCCGTAGTATGTCATCTCAAGTAGTGAGTTCTGTTTCCACCACATGGAATTTTGTAGTCCTTGGAATATAGGAAGTGAGGGATGGTGGTGTTTGGCCATATAATGCTTCATAAGGAGTCATTTTTATGGACGTATGGTATGAAGTGTTATACCACCATTCCGCTAGTGAAAGCCACTTTACCTAATGGAGTGGTTGAGTAGAAATAAAACATCGAAGGTATATTTCCAAGAATTTATTTACAAATTTTGTTTGGCCATCGGTTTGAGGATGGTAAGTGGAGCTCATACGAAGTTGAGTACCTTGTAATTTGAACAATTCCTTCCAAAAAGTGTTAGTGAAAGTTGGGTCACGGTCACTAACAATTGTGGAGGGCATACCATGTAATTTAAAGATGTTATCTAGGAATAGGTGGGCTATAGTGCTAGCAGTATAAGAATGATCCACGATACAAAAATGGGCATATTTAGATAAGTGATTAACGACTACGAAAATGGTTGTTTTTCCTCCTGATTTTGGTAGTCTTTCAATAAAGTCCATAGAAATATCTACCCATATTTTGGTGGGTATAGGAAGAGGTTGAAGTTGTTGAATTAAGGCATGGATAGTAGGATCATTTATCCATTCTTCATGCACCTCATCTACCCATTTAGGAATAAGGGAGGAAAGAGCATGGACTTGAGGCATATCTTCAAATTTTCTAGAAAGTGCATCGGCTGCCATGTTGTCCTTTCCCTTTTTATATGTAATTTCATAATCATAGCCAAGAATTTTAGTAACCCACTTTTGTTGTTCCAGGGTATTAGTCCTTTTTTCCAAAAAATACTTCAAGCTATGATGGTCAGTGTGTATAATGAAATGTTGGCCAATAAGGTAAGGCCTCCAATGTTGAATAGCATGGACAATCACCACCATCTCTTTTTTATACGTAGAGCGAGCTAGATTCTAAGGAGAAAATTATTTGCTTATAAAATCTAGAGGTCTTTCATCCTGCATGAGTACGGCTCCCATTCCTATTCCCGAAGCATCACTTTCAATGACGAATGGTTTAGAAAAGTTGGGCATGGCTAGAACAGGGGTGGTACACATTGTATTTTTCAAGGTGATAAAGGCCTCATCCACTTTAGATGACCATTTGAAATCATTTTTCTTAAGTGATGTTGTTAGAGGGGCAGCGATTTTACCATAATTTTGGACAAATTTTCTATAATATCCCGTTAGTCCAAGAAACCCACGTAGACCTTTTAAGGTTTTCAGAATAGGTCAATTTTTCACCTCCTCAATTTTGCAAGCATCTACCATAACTCCTTCATTTGAGACAATATGCCCTAAGTATTCAATTTCTTGTTTTCCAAAGGAACACTTTGATATTTTTGCATAAAGTTGATTTTCCTTCAATATTTGTAATGCTTGTCTAACATGGTCCAAATGTTCTTCCCGTGTTTTGCTATAAACCAAAATGTCATCAAAGAAAACTAATATAAATTTATGAAGGAAAGGGTGAAATACCTTATTCATTAGACTTTGAAAGGTAGGAGTGTTGGTAAGGCAAAATGGCATCACCAATAATTCATAGTGCCCTTTGAGTGCGAAAGGCCGTCTTAGGAATATCATTTTTGTTGACTTGTATTTTGTGGAAGCCCGATCGTAAGTCTAACCTGGAAAAATAAGCTTCCCCATGGAGTTCATATAATATCTCGTCTATGACCGAAATAGGAAATTTATCCTTGATGGTCATTTTATTAAGTGCTCAAAAATTGACACATAAACGCCACGATCCATCCTTCTTTCTAACTAAAATAATTAGAGAGGAGTAAGGTTTTTTGCTAGGTCTAATGATTCCTACCTTAAGAAGCTCTTGTACTAATTTCTCTATTTTGGTATTTTGGAGGTATGGATAACGATAAGGTCTAATATTAGGGGGTTGATGCCCTGGAAGTAGTGGAATAGTGTGATCGTTACTTTGTTGTGGAGGTAGTCCTTTTGGTTCATTAAATACCGCCTTATGGTGGTCTAAAATCTTTTGTAACTCTGGTGTCTCTTCTTCTTTGTGACTAGGTTGAATTGAAAATAATTGGGTGACCATTCCTTTGTTTCCTTTTCGGATAATTTTCTCCATTCTATGCGAGCTTACGATTTGGGAAGGTCCTAATTTTAGGCCTTTGATAATATAGGTTTGGTTCTTTGCTGTGAACTTCATCCATAGTTCATCAAATTCCCATTGGACTACGCCCAAGGTTCATAACCATTGTATGCCTAGTACAATGTTGTAACCACCTAGGGGTAGGACGTACATGTTGCCTTTTATGCTATAAACCCCCATAGTTAGTTTTATATTTCTAAATTTTCCTTTGCATGTAATTTTTTTGCCATTTCCAATCATCACTTCGAAGTTATTGCAAGGGTATATAAAACAATTTGCTTACTTAGCCAACTTTGGATTGATAAAATTGTGTGCCACTAGAATCTAGGAGCATAGTAAGGTTTTGTTTCTTAAAATACCCTTTAACTCACATTGTTTGAGGGGCAGAAAATCTGGCAAGGGCATTGAAGGAAACCTTTGGTGCATTTTCTTCATCACTTTCAATTGTGTCGGATAATACCTCTACTTCGAGTTCAGGTTCCTCTTCGGTAGAATTCCCCCCATCTGTGGCATATAGAATATATAATTTTTGTGAGGCACATTTATGATTTATGTCAAATTTCTCATCACAATGGTAGCAAAGACCCTTAGCTTGTCTTTCCTTCATTTCCTCAAAACTCAAACACTTAATTGGTAGAGCAGGGTTAATTTTGGGGGCTGTGTAGGAGTTTTGGGTTCTTCCATTTTGCATTGGTTTGGGGTTTGATGACCCGTTGTTGGTTGAATTTGAATGTGTTTTTGCTTGATTTTGACTGATAACATCAAGTTTAACATCCATTGCAAATATTTTCTTGAAGAGTTCTCTTGTGTTACGGGCATTCTCCTCTCTTTCCTATTTAACTTCTTCAGTGAGCCTTTCGTGTTTCTCATGAATGGAATCCAGTGATCGACGTCCATCGGCCATAGAAGTTGGTTAGATGAGAAAAATTTGTTGCTATTTGTTTGGGCGAAATTTTTATTTTAATTCTCTTTAATTGGTAAAATTCTATCAAAAATTTGGGGCTTAATCCCAACAACTATATTTGTTGGTGCTCTCTGTTTTGTGACAGTAGCACTTATATATATATTTTTTTATTGGAACCGGTAGGAATTTTGGAGCTCAAGGTGGTGGAGCGTAAGGTGGGCGGAGAGCGTGTGGTGCGGTAGAGTCAACAGGCACGATGAGAAACATGAGGTGGTTAGCAAGTAGGGCACGATAGTCAACAGGGTGGTACCATAGAGGAATAGGGTGGCACAAAACATGAAGCACATCAGTCAGCAGGGCATAGTAAGTGGTGGTATATGAGCAAGGAGACCGAGCAGTGGTGGTAGAAATTGAGCGATGGGTGGAAAGCTGGGTGGAGACTGAGCCGAAGCACACAAATTTTGAGGGGTCAAAGTCAAACTAGCAGCTGGACAAGTGTCGGCAGGTAAGGTAACTTCGGTCGTGTGAAGGTTTTTTTGTGAAGCGTGACTGAAGTCACAGCTTAGTCTTGGTGCTTCAGTGAATATAAGGGTTATAAGTTTTTAAAAATGCCCGATGTGGGATTTTAATCCCGAGTGCTTTTTAAAATTTCAACTTTCTTTCCCCCCCTCCGACGTCAAAATAATTTTTGCTAGATTTTCTTCTTCTCGGTAATGGAAAACCTTATAAAACTTTGGTTTAATTTAATTTTTGTCGTCATATTTTTGGAAAGTCATAAAAATTTTGACTATACGCCTGTAATGTATCAGTCGACTCCAGAAGGTGTATTTTGCTAGATTTTTCAATGTATTTCTTCTGCAAATTAAAAAATTTGCAGGGTTGGTGACATTTGGCAGTGACCAAGGTGTTGGATAGTATTATTTTCCCTCTGCTTCATCGAAGAATGTCACAGGTGTTGTTGTGATATTAGACTTGTTGTTGTTACATCTGCTGATCGACCAATGTTGGTTTATAACTTGCTCTGTTTGTCATTTTAGCGTTTTCAATGTGTCAACAAGATCTTATCACGTAAGAGGAATTTTTTTTTTGCTTCATACTAGCTCTGATCCAAGTTGGTAAGATACCAAGTGGAAGACTCTGACTTAAATAGAATCGCAAGAAATATTAAGAATCGTAGTTGGAAAACAGAAGGTAAACTCCTTATATATTAATAATGTATATTCTTTGATGTCTTAAAAATAAAAAGTGATTGGGTTAATATACCCAACCAAGGAGTGTGTGCTTGTGAAAGGGTGTGACCCCTTGTAAGTTAATATATTAAGATAATGATAATTATATTATGTTAGAAGGGTCCTAACAGTAGCATAGAATCAAATGATACAGGAAAAAACTTAAATTTTTATCTACAAGGTCCATGTCTAAAATATTTATACATATGTAATAATTTACTAATATTTAGGTCATACTATATTTTGTGAACTCAGTTGTAAAAAAGGAAATTATAGTAGATTTTGTTGTTACTTTTGTTTCAATGGGTATTTCCATTCAAATAAAATACAATGACTATGTTTATAATATAATTCACAGAGCATAGGAAACAATTCTAATATAAAAATTTAAAAATACTAGTGTTTTTAAATTAAATAAATAAAAAAGAAAGTAGTTGCTCTCATTCAAAATTTATATTTAGTACAATAATTTATGACATGGGAATATTTTTCTTCTTTTAATAAGCTATAATTGAATACTCCTAGTAGATATATCAAAGAGGTAAGTCTCATCAAACATTTTTACAAATTGAAAATAATGCTTAGAAGATAAAAGACTAATATTAATTATAAAACCAATTTTCTATGTGGAACAATAGTAAAAAACAATGTTTTCTTATATGTTTAAAAAGATTAGCATTTATCATTTTTATTTTAAATGTAGTAATTTTTAAAAATTATAATAAATCTCAATCTTAAAGTTAAAAATAAAATGATGGTGTATAGAATGATCATTGATCAAAATACTGATCCTAATCTTGATAAGATATCACATCGAAAGTAACTGTATCAAATGATACTCTTGAATGTCTAATGAATGATAGATGTTACTTTTTTTGAAAGAAAAAATAAACTAATGGTGAATGGTATTATACCTAATAAGGAAATCACTTGTGTGGCTAGGAAGAATGGTGCCCACAATGCATAGAGGTATAGGTAGAGGCAAAGGAAGACCTCCTTTACAACCACCATCAACTGGAGTAAACAAAACTCTAATAGGACCTCATGATAAAAATGAGGTAAATCCTAACCTAGATGCAACTAATCTCACAACGGTTGTCTCTCTTTTGCAAGAAAAATTAGAGCAACATAGACAAATTCTAGAAACCCTGATTAGTCAAAATTCACAAAATAGAAATTCTAAAGCATGACAAGAAAGAACCATAGTACCTATAGAATAAGAAGCCAGGGCTAGAATTAAATTTTAATTGGCTAAAGACTTAAAAAATGTCAAAAAATATCTAAATTCAGTGGTACAGGAGGAGGAGACGCAGCCAAGGTATGGATAACTAAGCTACAAATATATTTTACCATAAAGAAATATTCATCAATGAAAAAGACTATGTGGGCTACCCTACAACTCTAGGATACAGGTTTGGATTGGTGGGAAACTTTTAGAAAAAGGTATAAGATAGAAGTAATAAATCTGACCTCGGAGGGTTTTATGGGAGCTTTTCAAAAAATATTTCTTACATAACATTTTTATGTAGAAAATTTTACAAAATTTACCACCCTCATCCAAGGGACAAGGACTGTAGAAACTTATTTTCAGTAATTTTTCAGATTTCTTAAATATGTGCCTACCTATGAGATAGATGAAAATATGAAGGTGCACAAGTTTATTCTAGGACTAGAACCTAGAATAAGATCAGTTATTAATATAAATAAACCATAAGTGATACAAAATACATATGATATGTCTCATCAAGCAAAAAAAAACCTATTGGAAGAAGATTGCCAAGCATGGAGGAAGAGAAATAATTCAGGTTCCATGTACTAGTAAAAAGATTAAAACAAGAAAAGCAAAAAGAACTCATGTTATGTGAGGAAGAATTATAGAAGGCAAGGATAAAACAAAAAGAAGTTTCAAAGAAGGAATAATAGTAATAAAATTAACAACTATGCACCTCGACCTCAAAGGCATCCTAAAATGGGAACAACAAATAAACCCAAGAAACAGAATTAGAATAAACACCTTAGGCCTAAAACTAGTTATTACAATTGTAGAGGTCCACATTATGCCAAAAATTGTCCACATAAATTTGGAACTAGTAAGCGACCAGAAGAACCAAACCATAGAATATATGCAATTACAGGTAGTCAAAATCTATATGGGTAGGCTAATCCACTCCTTATGAAAGGTACAATATTTAATAATAATGTTAAGATTCTGATAGATAGTGGAGCAACAAATAGTTTCATTTTTTCTAGTTTAGTCAGGGATATACCAAAAAGATCGAGATTCTTGGTGGAAGGGTGGAAAGTAGAGTATGGTTCTGGATAAACCTACTCCATGGATCAATGTTATCCCAATGTACAAGTCATCCTACCTAATGGTTCCATAGAATGGCACCTATATGTAGCTCCTCTCCATGCCTTTGATGTTATTTTAGGGATGGATTGGTTGAAAGCCCAAGAGGCTGTAATCAATTTCCATGAAAGATGGATTGATTACACTGATAGTGATAAACAAAGAAGGTGAATTACCAGTGAACAAGGTTCATTTTCATCCTCAGTTACTATCAACAATGCAATTAAAGAAGACCATGAGAAAGGGTGGATTGATTTTTGTGGTCAAGTTTAACGAAGTTGAGACAAATAAAAAGGAAGAGGTATTTGGTAAACACCCAATCTTGCAGGAATATAAGGATGTATTTCCTAAATATTTTCCTAGGTTACCACCAAAAAGGGAATTTGATTTCACTATAGAACTGATGCCCAGAACAAAGCCAATACATAGGACCCCATATAGGATGAATCCTATAGAGATGCAGGAGTTAAAGGTACAACTCTAGGGGTTGTTAGAAAAAGGGTTGATAAAACCCAGTGTGTCACCTTGGGGTGCACCTGTTCTCTTTGTAAAGAAGAAGGATGGATCATTGAGATTGTGTATCGACTATAGAATGTTGAACAAAGCAACCATCAAGAATAGATATCCCTTGCCTAGAATAGAGGATTTATTTGACCAATTGAAAGGGGCAACCATATTCTCCAAAATTGACTTAAAATCTGGATATCATCAGTTGAGAATTTGTGAGGAAGATACTCACAAAACTACCTTCAAGACTCGATATGGGCACTATGAATTTACAATGCTACCATTTGGGTTGTCTAATGCACCAATGACCTTTATGAATCTAATGAACAGTGTGTTTAGAAGATAGTTAGATCAGTTTATCTTGATATTTTTAGATGACATTCTGATATATTCCAAGAACAAGGAAGAACATGATAAGCACATAAGGATAGTGCTTGAGATGTTAAGAGAAAACCAACTTTATGGTAACCTCTCAAAATGTGACTTTTATGTCCTTGAGGTACAATATCTTGGGCATATTATTTCTGCTAATGGAATAGTAGTAGACCCAAAGAAAATTGAGGCCATTGTGAGTTGGCCATGACCCACCAATGTGACTAAAGTACAAAGTTTTATGGGCATCACAGGATATTATAGATGCTTTGTGAAAGATTACTCTAAAATTGCCTACCCAATAACCAATATTTAGAGAAAGGAAAAGAAATTTAAATGGATAGATAAGTGTGAGGTAGCATTTGAGTTATTAAAATAGAAACTCACTATCGCACCTATTCTAAAAATTCCATACCCATAGAGAAATTTTCTGTATGTACAGATGCCTCATTAGAAGGATTGGGAGGAGTTCTATCCCAAGGGGAATCAATGGTAGCGTATGAGTCAAGGAAACTCAAGAAACATGAAGTAAATTACACTACACATGACTTGGAACTAGCAGCAGTGGTGCATGCCCTTAAGATGTGGTGACACTATCTATTAGGTAAACCATTTGAGCTTAGAACCAACCATCAGAGTTTGAAGTATATCTTCACTCAACCATTGTTGAATGCAAGATAGAGATGATGGATTGAAATTCTTAGCAGAATATGACTTTGGTATAGAATATATCAAAGGTAAAGAGAAAAAAGTTGTAGATGCCCTAAGTAGATGAAGGCATATAGCTACTCTAACTCGTAGCCATGTAGACTTGATGGACCAAGTTAGAGAGATGCAAACCTAGGATCGATTTTGCAATGATATCCAAGGAAAATATGGTAAGGGCTCCTAAAGAAAACAAGGATTATAACATTAAGGATGGACTCTTATGCTTCAAGGATAGGATCATCATACCTGAATATGGTGACTTAAGGAGAAATATTATGTAAGAGGTACATAAATCTCCTTACTCGACTCACCCTAGAGGGGCCAAAATGAGGGAGAATATGAAAACAAATTCTATTGGATAGGAATGAAGAAGGATATAAATGAATTTGTTTCTAGATGCATGGAATGTTATAAGGTGAAGGCTGAACATCGACATCCAACAGGCTACCTATACCCACATGATATACCTATTCAAAAATGGTAGGTCATATCCATGGACTTTATTGTGGGATTGCCTAAGAATAGATTCCAACATGATGCAATCCTTGTGGTAGTGGACAAGTTGACCAAGGTTGCCCACTTCATTCCAGGGAGTACAAAGGATGATGTAGTTGTGGTGGCTAATAAATTTTCCAAGGAAATATTCAGGCTACATGGATTTCCTAAAGTAATTATATCTTATAGAGATTCTAGATTCACATCTACATTCTGGCAAGCCTTACATCGAGCTATAGGTATGAAATTGAATATCAACTCTACATACTATCCAGAGATCGATGGTCATATTAAAAGAGTTAACCAGGTTCTAAAAGATATGCTTTGCATGTACTATATGGATCAAAAATCTAAATGGGAATATTTTTTGCACCTGGTTGAATTTACCTATAACAATGGGTATCATGCTTCTTTGGGAATGGCTCCATTTGAAGTGTTGTATGGAAGAAAATGTTGAACACCCCTCTCATGGGACAATCTAGAAGATCGAATTGCCATCGAATCGAACATGGTTTGAGAGATGGAGGAACAACTAAAAATGATTAGATCAAGGCTAAAGGAAGCCTCTGATCATCAAAAGAGTTATGTCGATAGAAAGCACACACCTAGAGAATTCTCTATAGGAGATAAAGTATTTCTTAGAGTAAATCCCATGAAGAGTGCCATCAAATCAACCAAGTTGGATCCTAGATATGTTGGACCATTTGAGATCATCGAGAAGATAAGTCCAGTTGCCTATCATCTCTCCTTGCCACCCAACCTATCCAAGATCCATGATACTTTCCATGTATCCCTGCTTAGGAAGTATGTAGCTGATCCTGACCATGTATGAAATTTGTCTAACTTGCAGATAAATGACCCTGCAATGATTGAAGTACAACCAGTAAAGATATTGGAGTTTCATTCCAAATAGATGAGGAACCAAACTCTAGAATAATGTAAAGTCCAATGGGACTGGTACTTAGAAAAGAATGCTACTTGGGAGAAAGTAGTTGATATGCAAAAACATTTTCCATATTTATTTGAATGAATAAATGTAATTTTGGTCTTATTGCAGGATATTGGTGAAACACATAGGATTGTGTTTAGTCCAAGGGGGTAGTATGTCATGACCCTCCCCTGGACAACATTTTTCATATAAAAATATTTATGAATTTATATATAAACATTAATGATATATTTTATGATTTTATGAGGTTTTGATGATAAATGATATGGTACTAATAGACTTGTCCTTATTGCAGGAATAGACACCTTCGCAAGTGGTCAAAAAGCTAATGGCTTATATGGTCAAAAAGACATGACATGTGTTATCTAATTTTAGATCTGGCTTACCCTTGCTATTTAATGTGTCTTTTCTATATTTGCATGCTTTTTAATATTAAATAAATACTTCTAACATATTTAAAAAAAATGAATTATGTTAAGAAAAAATAATAGTACTTCATTAAAATAAATGAAGAAAGAAAATAATTAATCGATTATTCAACTTTAGAATAATTGAAGTAATGACATAGCATTTGCTTCGAAATGAGTAATAACCCAACATAGAAAAATATAATAGTGGATAGTTGAGTATTCATTATTTTTCTAGCAGAATATCATTGAGATCTCTTCAAAACACTTAAGAAAGGAAAGAGAAGAGAGAAGAATTGGAGATTTATTTTGGGATATTTGTTTAGAGAACATGTGGAATAGTGAAGACTTTTTGGATACTCATCTTGGAAGAAGGAAGGAGCAACAAAAGACCTATATGCTAGTGATAATTTGAGTCTTCTCTAGAATAAGCTTCTTTTAACAATAAAAGGTACCTCTTTCTATAAATATTTTGAAGATGGTGTTTCAAGTCTTGTGAAAAGGAATTAAAATTATGGATTTTATTTATTCATGTATGTAAATAATTCTTGACTGAATTTAACCATTGAGGTACTTCCAGTATTAGGATAACTTTATTATTTCAGAATACTTGGTTTTGTTTGTTGTGAGCTCAAGAAAAAGAATGCAGGTCTTGGAGGAGTTTACTTTCTATTTTTCTCACTGCCATACCTAACAAAGGATGTATCTATATGCACTCCAACTGTTGTCTTACCACAACAACTTGGAATATCTAAGATAATCTCATATCATTGGACTATGAAATCTAAATACTTAAGTCCAAAACAAAAACACAAAGGTAGTGGATGTAGGCTTGGGCATGTGATAGCCTTGTATCTTGAGGAATTCTTCTCCATGTATTGCTAAATAGATGTTGAAGTCCATGATATTCTCATAGGGATACCTTTGAATAGAGGTGAACTAAGTGATGAGAGAAAAGGAGTCTTCTACATCATTGAATTATAGGATAAAACATTCAACAAGTTCAACCCATATACTAATGCTACCTTTCTCTAATGAATGGTACCGGGTTAATACCTTACCCCTAAAATACAAGGCTAATAATATCACTATCATATAATAATGCATAATATTGTGCATAATGACTAGGGTAGTTATGTCTTGACAATGCTCATATGTAGTTTTCTTACTACCATCAAATGAAGGTAAGGTTTTAAGTGCAGTTTGAGAATATCATGGAGGCCTTGAAGATTAAAGGGTCCAAGGTTCTTATGAAAAGAGGATTCCACTGACTGACTTGTACTCTCGTAACCAATCTAGGAGAAGCAACATTTAAAAAAAATCCCTTGAGAGATCAAAAGATCCTCAAAGGGGATAAAGACCTCTATAGTACCCACATGCACCGATTCCTCAAGATATTCTTCCTCTATTTCTAGACAATCAAAAGAATTCTCTAGAAGGGAATTTGCATCCTTACTAGGCATAAGTTTATTGGAGGTCATAGGATATGAAATATTTGAAATACTACCATTAGAGGTAGGGGGTTGACCAACCAACATCGTACCAAGATTATATCTTTTTAATTATTCATCACAAACATTTTCCTTTTGAGGAGCTATCGTGACCCAAATTACATTAATCCTAGTTTACTCTAATTCAACCCCTTATTTTTTTACTATAAACTTCATAAGGGTTGACTGAGTTCTCATTTCTATGAAATATAGACCTAGTCTCTAGTAATCCTTTTCTAGAGTTGAATAACTCATGACCCTCATCTAAGAGTTATGACCAAGCCTAAATATGTAATCATACCTACTTATCCATATGTCCATTTATGAGAAGCATTGGTGCAATTCTCTTCCACTCCAACTACCTTTAATTCCTAACAATATAGTTGGTTCTCCTTTCACTCTTTTGAAAGGAAAAGTCCTATAGTATTTACCCTTGCACAAGTCCTTTAGTTCAAGATCTCTAGGATACTAGTCTTTTCTCTTCATGCAAGTATTTTAGCGTAAGATATCTATAGACATAGTTTTCTACACTTTTTCACAAGCCTTTTAGTGAAAGAGTTCCATGGATATGCTAATCCCTACTCCCTACCCAATTATTTTAGGGTAGGAGTAATGAGCATCGTCCACAATAATTTGACCAACTCGTTTTCCAAGAGGATCCCTTACCTGGTATCTAAATATATGGTCGAGCTCCCTCTAGTTTCCATTCCCAAAACTATATTCAAAGGTGATATCAGTTACACGAGAATGATTTGGGAGAATTTTTCGTTATATTATTTTTAACTAAAACTAGCTTATCCACATTTTATCATTAATTAGTGAGTAATGGATATTCATTGATTATAGACACCATTCGAAGGTGCTAGATACCAAGTTGTCATTATTCATTATAGGGTAAATATTATATCATTTAATCTAACAAAACATATCGATAATCTACGTGTAATCCCGTAACTCAAACTTCAAAGAATTAATCTAAGGAATTAACTAATTAAGCTTACTTTTAGGTGATTTCAAGTAAGTCCCATAAGACACCGTGAATGCTCAAAAGTCGATCTATGAGTTAATAAACCAACACCAACATAACATAAGCATATATTTACACCGAGGCCAAGTTAAACTCAACTGGCATGATCTTGTTTATCATACTAAAATAATTTGAAAACTATCCAAACTATATACATGTTTTCAAATCAACATTACTGGTAGTGCATCACTAGACAACCCCTAGAGATGTATATACTAATGATTCAATTCATGAGATGTATCTCTTTATGAAATAATTGCATTAAGGCATTTGAAGTTCAACTGCCATACATCATTTGAATAGGTCCAATTCATCTTCTAGTTGGTGATCATTGAGCACCAACTCCACCTTGTAGATTTTTACTCCTTCTATAGTTGAAATCATCCCTATGCTCACATCATTACGTATAGCGTCATTGACATAGACTCAAGTTGCACCTATGGCTGTAACCACACCGGTATCCATAGAAGACTTTAGTAGCAGAACATCAGCACCTGTCAAGAAAATCTTACCTTATAACGGGGATAAAATATGGCTCCTTAGCTCTTTCAAGAATGCCCATTATGCATTTATACTAAATCTCAAATTCTAACCATTATTTTCAAGAATTCTCAAATAATCATTCAAATCAATGAACATATATCTCTAAATTTAAACAATAGCAATGATAAATCAATGCATTCATTAAACACATTCCTTTCAAAGAATAGAATTCTAGATTTTAATAAAATACAGTAGAAGACAATAATTCTTCCTTTCATATGTCTAAGCAATTACCATTCTTTAGGAATTCATAACAACCTAGTCTGTAAGATTTATTTCATTTCTAACTTATCAACAAAAATAGAATCAAGCATTACCAAAATAAGCATTCAAACTCAAGTAATGAGTTTCAATTCAATCATCTCCTTCTATACTATCAATAGAAATTATAAAGCATGCATTCATTATACACATTTCTTACAGACATAGAGTTTTAGGTATAATCAAATGCAATAGAAGGAAATCGTTCTCTTTTCAAATGTCTAAGCAATTGCCAAGTATCTTTGTCCTATTTTAACTTTACCAAACCATTCACAACAACGATAGAACAAGAGAAAATAAAAGATACACTTAAAAGACTTTGCTATTACAAAACTCACACTAAAACACTACCCAAAAATCATCAACATTAGTTCCTTATCCCAACAACCATAACATGGAAAATAACACCCAATGATAATATTAAAACTGCTACTAGAGACTAGGCTAGATGAGCCTAATAATGGGTTTCACTGGATACGTTCGTATGGCAGCATTGAAGTTATGAAACACATAATTTTTATATAAAAATAAGAGTAGTTGTTAGATGTGTTCTCTATCAACATACTAGGTATAAAGAACAGTCATTTCTTTCCTATTATGGACTATCAATGATATATCCCAAACATAGTTGAAATCACAAAAGCACATTTTTCTAATAACAAATTATTTTGAAGCTTTAATACAACAAGAAGCAACAATTTATTTACTTACTAAAATTTATCGCTCTTTGTCTTCACATATTTGCTATACCAAACCCAATATTTTTAAGCCTCTGTACAATCCAGTGAATGTCTTCTTCCCAATGCTCTCTGATTGATTTTATCTTACTCTCATATCTTTCAGTGTACACACTCTAGTCTAAAATCCCATGCATTAACTTCCAATGTTCCTTAACAACCTACTTTGTTGCACTCCTCCACAAGAAATCCAATGAACACACCATAACCAAAAATCCACGTTCTTACAATTAATGCTATGGGTTATAAAATAGTCAAGAATAAAGAACATATAAAAAAACAAAAGAGAAATCATTTATAAAAACTATCCTTTGTTCTTTGTTGTTCTTTCCTTATTATCCACTATGGTAATAATATCAACCAACAATTGTTCTTTTACTTTATACGATTTCATTATAAGAAAACTATTAACCAATAATTGTTCTTTCATATTATGGAATTTCATTATAAGAAACTACTATAACACACAAATGCAACTAAGCAATTTCATGATATGCATCTTCATAAAAAGGGGTATTCTTTAATGTTGCCTCCCCATAATTTTTAACAATTTACCCATCACATCATTTCTCCAAGGTATTCTTTTCTCACTGGTTACTCTTTCTACCACCACAAAAAAATTGTTCCTACAAAAATGAAATTTTCATTAGCAACATCATGTTCTCAAAGCAAATGTATGTTTCTCAGATCCAAACATAGAATTATACATCATCCCACAAAGGATCCATATCTCATATTTTCCATAATAAACAAGTAATTTGCATAATAAAACTAATTTAGACATTCATTCCATCCATAAGCAATATAACAAAACATAAATCCATAAAAATAGAAAGTCTGCTAAGGGTAGGGTCATGACAGGAACCACTAGAGTAGTATTACGCTTAGGACATCGAGAAAAATTGTGATCATAATTGTTGCAGTGAGAACATAATAGCAATTTGTTCTCATAAACAAGGGATTGGATCCTAGGTTTGACATCCACAAGTAATTCAACATTACTAGGAAGCTACACATCTAAATTAGTTACTACACACGCAAAGACCTTTCGAGATCTAGCTCTAGTTGATGGGTCAATTGAAACTAGATTGTCCAACATTTTATCAATCCCTTTCAAAATAACTTCATGCTAGAAGTGAAGAGGGAGGCTTGGAAGTCTTACCCATATAAAATTAGTGTTGATCTTCTAAGTATCTAGATCAAAATATGTTTCCCACTTATGAAGGAAGAGTCTTCTCTACCCAAACAACTAGGGATCTCCACCTATAATGTATTGAAAATCATCCAACAGAGAAAGCCTGATGAGAAAAAACCTTTCAAGAGAGTAATTAACTCCATCTGGCATTTTTGAGACCACTTCAATATCGTCCATTTCCTAATTGAGTCCAAGTCTAGTTTGGAATTTCCTAATATTTTATTAACAAGGGAGGTCTCCCCCTCTACCATGGTTAAATTTAAAATATCTATAGACACTGATAAGGATCTCTGCATATGGTCAAGCTCAAATGTGTACTCTAGAAGATGGGCTTGCTTATATTTCAAAGTAATAGTTACAACATATGATTTCTCTATAAGAGGGTAGAAACTCGAAACTTTAGGAGGTTCCACCAAGAGGTAAGTAAAGGCTTTAACCTCTCTACCTTGGCTAATGAGCATGGAGTCATACAGATGCTCCACTTTATGGCCCATGAAAGTTTCACCATCAACAATCGATATCTAGTCCACATAGTGCATGAAATCCGCATTCAAAATAGATACTATATTAATCTTTTACAAAGAGAAAATTTAGAAAATCCATCACCTTTAAACTCGAACTCAGCCTTTGAGGGTTGAGCTTCCTTTATCTAACCACCATCCAAAACATTCTCCTCGCATGTGACCAAGAGCTCATCAGAGACTATCCCTATAACAGAGGAGATAATCTCACCCCATACCAACTTTACAATGGACACCTACCAATTAGACTCCATTACAGAGTCTGGATAAGACAAACCACTTGTCTTAGTGAGAGAAAGACTCTCAGAGATCGACTGATTGGAAGCTTTTATGTAAAAAAGACTAGAGTCTAAAAAATAGTCCAAATAAGTTGAACTACCTTACTTTATGAGATCAAAGCTCATGGGCACAAAGTTTACAACTAAGCTAATAGTTGGTAAAATTGACTAAAGACCACCTCTACAAGAATTAAAAGGGTTTATATTGGTACCTATACTAGTCAATACCAACCCAACAACTAACAAAGTTACCTAAAGCCATCTAGCAGTAATTCTCTCATCTTGAACTTTATCCCAATCAAAGTTTGGATTAGGAATGGTGATACCACAATGATCTTCATCTTGAACTTGTATTTTTAAGGATGGAGAGATCAATAGTTTTTTTCATGAGGGCTCTATGAATTATTTTATTTTCTTCCTCATTGGTGTTATTTTTTCCTATACATATTGGACCATGTTTACTATTTAATTTTCCTATTTTGGATGTCGTTGTTGTGTTGATGTATATCGATGTTGATTAGATTGATATTGTCTCAGATGGTATCTTTGGAAGGGTCTATGCATTTGATTCTACTTATTTAAAGTATTATACACATAATAATTGGTGTGATGACATTCTTTGTTACATATGTAACAATATCTTATTTTCCATTCAAGTTGATGTTGTGATGATGAGACAATATTATTTGGCACTTTTTTTAAATAAAAGCATTATTTATCATTTCATCTCTATCTTGGTTTTCTATTTTATATTCTTGAAGTATGTTGACCAATTCATCAAAGGATACAATTTTGTTTAGTACTTGAAGAGAGGTAACTAATGTCTTAAATATTTTTGGAAGTGCTCTTAGTGTAACTTGAACACAAATTTTCTTCCACTCTCTCTCCTATAGTTTTTAGCTTAGATTTCAACTTTGCTATCCTTTGTAGAATATATTATATGTTTTCTCCATCATGAAATTTTAGTAAATATAGTTGGGATTGCAAGTGTAAAATGGTAGCTTCATTTTTTTCTTTCAAATATTGTGCATAACTTTACCAAGTGGTTTTTGGAGTTTTGGCCTCACTTATGTGTTCTTGGATCTCATCTAATATACTAGATGTTATTAGCATAAGAGCCTTTGCATATTCATCTTTAAATATTTGTCTTCCAATTGTATATCTTACAATAGTATTCTCTCCATTTACCACTTCCCAAATTTTCTCAACAATAAGTATTGATCTCATCTTATTTTTCCATGTAGTAAATTTAGGTCCTTTTAGTAGTTAGGATTTTGAAAAAAAAAAATCTTTGTAGTTGTCACAAGTTTGCTAATAATGTTATGCTTCCTTCAATTCTACCTTTTAATAAATGACATTTCTTCATTGTGGACAACCTTATTACTCCAAATTTAATATTTAAAAATATACTTTTTCCTTCAAATAATTCTTTTCTTCAATAATCAAATCTTTAAAATTCCAATATATTTTTGCTTCAAAAATAATATATTTCCTTCAATCATAAAATCCTTTTGTTTTCTTCAAAACCATCATGCATCTATGGTGGCAAGTAAAAAAAGAAGTCATAATTAGTTGGTGCATTAATATTGGGTCTGTGACGATCATCTCCCTTTTTTATTTTGTAATTATATTATGTGGAGACTATCTCTCCTTTTTTTGACTTTGTTGTGTAAAAGGTTTGGGGATCCTTATTAAAACCCCTTCTATTTTTTACCAAAAAAAAAAATTGTTTTCTTCAAACATTTTTCCTTTTTAAATAATTCATTTTTTATTTCCTTTCTTCAATTTGATTCAATTAGTCAAAATAATATTCTCCTTCAATTTAAATTCTCTCTCTCTAAATAATTTCCCTTTAAAAAAAAATCACAATAGATTTATTCACTTTTAAATATTTCAAAATGTTTCTTTCCTTAAAATTTTACACTTTAATCTTCTTCTTAAATCTTCTAATAATTATTTTTGATAATATTTTCAAACAATATATCCTCCTTCAACTTGAATTTCCTTCAATAATTTATTTTCTAAGTCCTAAACCTTTACTACCTAGAATAGGTTAGACAAAATTAGTGAACACCACAAGAATATTTTCTTTCTTTTCTTCTTGAGAGGGATGTCTACAAAGAAATTTTTTTATAAGTGGAAGGAGATTAATTAAGAGAGTATGAGGTGGAAAATAGATAAAATAAGAGGTTTGGTAAGGGGTTAATTATCTTGTCCTTTTAACATATAAGACAAAATGGATTTTGCACTACAATTTGAAACCTAGATTATTTATGAACAGGTCTATTGCATGTAGGCATATCCCATCAAATGTCACTTCGAAAGACCTTCTACCGTTAAATTATTAGTACAGGCTAGCTTTCCCTTCTAAAAGCTTACTTTTAGGTCTTATTTAAAAGATATGACATCCCACTTAGGTAGGGTTATTTGGTCCAAATCCAAGCATGTTAAATTCATTAGATTATGTGTTCATCCTAGGGCTAGGGTTGAAATGGATTTAGATGACAACTTGCCATACTTTATAAAATTTTTAAGGCTGGTTTTAAGTAACCATAAAAGGTTTGTTACGTCAACAAATTGAATGTATACTTATTTTTTTACAAGAAGGGTCTTTTGGCTAGGGATTGCCTACATAATAGTTTACAAAAATGCAATGGGAGGATTTAGAATTTATGATTCTAGTGTGGGTTTTGTTGTAGAGGCTACTAAGAAATCAATTTTAAATATGAGTATGAATTTACATAAAGTTGGAGTTGGTAGGTATCAACAATCCTTTAATAGTCCCTTGTGTTAGATAAATGAGATGTTGATTCTTGCTTTTGTCAACCATTCTGCTTAAACTACTCAACCATTTCAACATATTTAATCAAGTCATTCATATAGGGTTGATAGGGTTAGTTTACGATAAGAGGAAAGAATCCATAGGTTCATATTCAAAAGGGCCTAAGAACTCTCTTTCCTACAAATACGTAGTCTCTAAAAATTATTAGAAGGAGGTGAGAAGAAAAAGGAAGGAGTTTACTTCTTCTCCTTTAGCCCATTGTGTGTCATAGATAAAGCGTCATGATAGAGATATGTGACAACGAAACAAGAATCTTTCACTTTGTATAATTCAAACCATGTGACAATCAAATGAGAGTCTCTAGTTTTATTTAATTCTTTTAATGCTCTAATTAATTAATACAGGGTGCTTCTAAAGTGTGGGTAATTTTAATTATTTTATGTAACTTTTATCCCATAACATTTTTAGGAATTATGGGTTGTAGGTTTCATTATTTATTGAAGAATTTTAAGAATGTAAGCAAGATAATGATGCATGGATATATTTTTATGTCCTATTTCATATAATAGGAACACAATTCTAACTCAATAATAACATGATCAAGAAGTTTTAAAATATTTTAAAAGATAATCCTATGAAAAATTGGATGTAACAAAGGGTGATTATGAATACTCAATTGCTTGATATTCTAGAAAACAAAAAACTTTAGTCATATAAAGACAAAAAATAATTCTATGTTGATTATAACTTTTGATCTTTATTTTTTAATAATAACAAAAATAATATTCTTGTAAAAATTAACTTTCTAATTTTAGAATTTCACTCTTATTTCTAATTAAGAAAATAATTGTAATAAAAATAATTGCAAGAAAATATTTGTAATAATGTATTAAAAATATACAACTATTTTTATCAAGGTAAAATTTAACTAATTAACCTGAATACCATATTACCTTTATATATATATATATATATATATTAAATATACTACTTTTATTTTTTAATAAAATAAAATATAATATTTATTAATATATAATTATATAACTTATTATAAAAATCTAATCTCATGTTTGTTTCACAAGAGTCATGTTAACAAGTTTGACTGACCAAGTATTTGTCAATGTCAAGAAAAGATCTAGGTTCAAACCTTGGGCAAGCTGCCAGCTTTAGCAAAGGTAGTAGTCGTGTTGAATCCTTTGAGTGTGTTAAAACCGAAGACCCATACAAACTCCAGTGCAACTGGTGATCTCCATCTCATACCAACAACAACTAGACAAATAAACTTGAAAACAATCTCTATGATTTAAAACCTATCGAATTACTAATGTACCAACATTTGCTAACAACTAATAGCAATAGATAAACAGTCAATAAATATAACACCAACCTAACCCTGCCTAAGTTTCGTTACTGCAGTGCTCCCGTTATTTTAATTCCGGGAGCACAAAGAAGGTGGTTTCTTTTACCTTTACCGCAAGTTGTACAACCACCTTTCCGCTCATGAAGTGTCAGCGTTGTTCCACCGACTTTTTGGGGAAATTGAAACTGATCTTGATGTCGGGGTGGGACTGCGACTGCCTAGACCAGGGAAAAAGAAAAATGTACCCGGTCCTAAGAATAGAATATTTCTAGCCTTGACTGCGCATATTTCTGAGATGTCTTTTGCGTTGCAGTGACAGTTCCGTAAATATGACGCTTCGAATAATTCTCCATCTATTTGTACGAAATCATAATCGGGTGGACCCATGTGACAAGGGTGGGTGGAGCACACTCTTCGGATATCCGCAATCGTTTCGTGCATGATCTCCACTAAAGAGTATAATATTTTCTTCGTCCTTTGAGAACGAAAGCATTTTTTCTTATCTCTCGGTCTCCATAAGTTAGACAATCGGCATGTGGAGCACTAAAGATTTTTTTTGGAAAACCATTGTGGCCTTCAAATGTGCGCTGGCCACATGATACTCGCTCCTGCTTAACCTCAAAAAGAGGATATACGTTGCGATAAAATATTGATATTATTTAAAACTTCTTCATATTGAATCCATCCATTTATACTCTACCTAAGATGCAATGTTTCAATTTTGCAATGAAAGGAGTATGCATGAAAATTGAGGCATACTTCCTGTAGATAGAAGATAATATGCAAGTCTTAATTAAGAAAATAAGAAGCTTCACTCCGAGTTGTAAATGTCTCTAGGTGGAAATTCCATTCGAAATGATTAGGATTAGAATTGTTTTTTAACATTAATTAATATAAAAATAATGTAATACTTTTTGTTAGATATTTGAGTAGTATATTTTTGGATTTTTTTTTGGTTAGGCTACTGTGAGAAACTTTTATGATGGATGTACAGGGTTGAACAGTCTTCTCCCAACCATAACCTCTCGTAAAATTGAGAGTTATACTTATCAATAGAGAATTTAACACAAAGCCACCACACCCACCTCCTCACACACTAGCTACAATTTGAACCTTGAATCTCCCCCAAAAAATCAAACCCCTTGCGCTGCACTTTAAATGCTAATATTTTTAAATTTTCATTAAAAAAAAATCGAATTTAAATAGTAGGAAAGGCGATCTTCGTTATATTTCAATTATATTTTATATCTTACTTTAAATTTGATTATTTTATGCCTGTTATCAATGTTTTTCCTACAATTAATAAAACATCATCTTTCTTCTAGCTTAATTGAATCTCATGACTTTTATCAATCTCTCTTGTAAGGAAGGACATCCGTAAGATAAGTTTTTTTTTTTTTTTTTAATATTGGGACCATGTCACCAAGTGGATGGTTATTTTCATAAAATGAATACATCAACATGCTTAGGAACTTGTATTTTGTCCTATAGGAAAAAGCTTTGTTAGTATACATTCCTCGTCTATTCTTCTTATAGGGCATATCTTGGTTATTTTATTTCCAGTATAGTGTTAAAAATAGGTATTACACCCTCCCACGCTATTTTCCATCATCGGTCACATGAGATAGCTTGCACCCCTTTTTATTTTGTCAAAAGTAGGCAACTAATCTCTGCTCTCCACATCGTTCCATTTGCATAAATGCACTTAGTGCGATGGATGTATCACTAACTCTCTCATCATTCATAGAGTTAGCTCATTTATCCATAAACTCTATTCTTCCTAATAAATTAATTACCCAAAGATGGTGCTAGCCATAAACCACAAGTTATACCACATGAGTCTAAAATATTATTAAAGCAGTCTATTAATACCATGGGTCTATCTAATAAGAAGTTAAAATAGAGCAATGATGCAACCCAAGCAATCCAAGCTCTATTAAAGTAAAGTTTCTTTAGAACGTCCAAACGTGCACACACGACCCTCATAGCTCAAACCAGAGTAAACCATTACTTAAATTATATTTTAAACCTCATTAAAAAAGGTATCAGTTAAAGAAATATACTTAGATTATTTATAAAATTTAGCCCATATAACTGATCAATAACCTTATAGAGCATAAGAGATGTAGCAAAAACTTATTTTTAAAATAATTCTCTTAATTAAGTAGCACTTCAACAAACAATGACAGGTTGTCATCGCAGCCAAAGATTGACGTCAAGACGAAATGCACAAAGCTCCAGAATTAGTAAACATCATTTATTTCAAATCTTAATCAAGTAGTTATGAGTTCTTCTGCCACTAGAGGGAAGTATAGCCTAGACTACATTACTGATAGTTTTGGAAAGGTAATCCTTACATATTCATTGTTCTAAAGGATAATGAAACTCCACAATAGTGATACATATCACAACTCTACATAATTCAAGAAGTAACAGAAGTTACTAGTTGGAAGTCTCCATGCTATTGCAATCATAAATATTTTAGAAGCTCTCCATCGACTTGACTCTCTAGAAGATGTTCTTTCTCCTCCGTGAATCAAGCTAGCCATCGATAAATATTGCCTCTTCTTTGGGTATTAGAGACGACTCCAAACATTGGCTATAACAACCATAATACCCATGTGTAGACACCTAAAACGCGTCATGCCGAGGTGACTACTCATATGGGACATGCTAGAAGACCATATGGAAGACCTTTGGACAAATCCAAGGTATAGCAGTGGTTTTTACCACTCAATTGGGCACCTTTGCCTAGTCAGTGCTAGCCGATGCTGACACCCACGGTTAGCAGAGCTGCCCATGGATGTCACCCACGGTCAAGCCTCTAAATCAGTTGGCCTTCATCCGACCCAAAATTGGTTGCAATGGCCAATTGGTTGCAGATTGGAGCGGTTTGAGCGAGGAAGGTTCTGGATTCTTCCACCCAACAAGCTCAACCACCCAATATTGATCTTGGCTTCATGAGGAAGCCACCCCTAGCCCTTGGCAAATGCTATAAGTACCCCCTATGAATTGGGGATAAGTATGGAGAAACTTGTATCAATTGAGTAGTGAAGCCCTATCGAATTGCATACCCACTTACATGCATTGAGAGGGACACTTTTGCTACCCAATTGGAGATCAAATTGCCATGGAGGTCCTAGGAGCCTAGGAGAGCCAAGAAACATCAATTCGTGCAATCCATGCACCATCTGAACAATTCAACCACCAAACCTGTCAGAGGACACAGAGGCGACCCTTGGACATCAATTTGACAAGGTGGATCAGAGAAAAAGCCCTAATTTGAAGGGCAAACTTACTCAAATCTCCATCACTATTATCAACCATGATGAATAGTGCCAACCTCATGAATGACCCATGGTGAGAAAATGAGGATAGATCTCTTTGTTCTCAAATTTGCATTCTATTTAACTAGATTATATTAATCATTTTATAGATTTAATTCAGCATTTTAGAGATATTTGACCGGTAGATTAGGTGTTAATTGCAAGTTTCCTTCATTATTGTAGTGTAGATATTAATGAATATTTTTCATGCTTCCATGCCTTCAATTCATTAAATAGGACATTAGATAGATAAATCTTAGTTTCTTTTCATGTTTCTATTGGCATATTATCATGTTTTAGATCAATTTACACGTATTAAATCACTTTCTTTATTTCTTGATTATCATGTCATCTTTTATGCAAATACCCCTTAAAAGCCTCATCAAGAGAGGCCTCCTTTATTTTTAATGTTTCTTGTTGTTTATTGCATGCAGGACTAACAAGGTTTTGAGATGCAAGGCAAAAAATGCCTCTAATCATGGAGAAGAGGGTCATCGACACCCTAGAGCATTTCATGTCATCCTAAAAGGCATTTGGAATATCACACCTACCCTTGAGAGGGATCATCCTTATGATTGTAATAACTGTATCACAATGGGTATCCCTAAGAGGGATGAATTTGTAACATGAATTGATTCAATTTTAATAAAAGATACCCTTTTTCTTTTATTCAATTTGTCAATTCTTGTATGCTTATTTATGTGATTTAATTGTTACAATATTAAGGATATACGCCTTTTAGGATCGTACAAAAGGTGATCATGGTGGAACTCCAAATTTTATGCCATGATTTACTGATTGTGTTTGTTTTTTATGGTAGGTGCTCACCGTAGTTGATAGCCATGGTCAAAAAGTTAGCCCATGGTTGACAGTCATGGTCTATAGTGGAAATCGTGCATCAGAACCATGGTTAGTAGTAGACACAACAGACAATAGAGAGCTAAAGCTATATCAGATGAGGACCTGAGGTAGGTCCTATTTTTAACCTCTATTTCTACTTTTACTGTCTATGTTTTTCTAGAATGCATAAAATGAAATTTAATTAGGACACATTAAGAAAAAGATAAAATGAATTAGGTCCTTAGGGTTTCATTATTTTATGCTTTAGCTAGGTGCTGCTAGGAATAATGGACCTTTGAGTGCAGTCCACCCTAGAATCCAACATGCTAGAATAATTTGTGTGGTAGTTTTGCATGCTTGAGGCCCAATCAGAGGCCATATCATCGTAACTTGCATTGTCGAAAGATCATGTAGGATGTAGCATGCATACTTTCTGAATTTCAAAACATTATTTTTATGCATATCATGTAGGAAATGATCATGTGAATGTTGTATTATGCATATTTCCTTTTATGCAATATAAAAGAACCACACACACCATGTTCCAAAGTAAACGCTAGTGAGTTGGAAGTCACATCCAACCACTAGTAGGGTTTCAATGACGGTGGAGGTGATTTCCATCCGTTGGCCCAACTCCCTTGTACCCTATGTTCTAGACCAATACCGGATCCAAGAACCTTTCGTAGCCTAGAAAATTTGCATATACTCCTCTTCAGAGGGTATGACGCTGACTGGGTGAAAATGGGTGAGGATCTGGGAGGACCTGTGCTCCCTGACCATGTGTGGGCTTCATTACCACACATTATAGGTTGGATTACGTGGCCTGGAGTTCATCGCCAGGTTGTCGAGCTATGAGTATACAGGTGAAAGCCATTAAACAATTGAGAATATCATCAACGCTTTGCAAAACACATCTAGAGTTCCTTTACTGATACAACAAATTGAAAACACATCAAACAGTTTAGGATTCACAAGCAAAATTTAAAATAAGATAATCATTATTGTTTACTTTGCTTGCTCTAGAATAATAATTTACCTAATAGATAATTCAATGGTGCTAACATGGAGGGGTCGATCCGGGCATAGACCCGAGATCGAAGCCCAAGCTCCACCTACTGCACAACACACTGTAGAGCATCCTCAATCATAGAATCCTCTCGAACATCGTTCGATGAGCATTAGAGGAGATAACTCTACATGAGGGGATTCCATCGAGAATACCCCAATTAGAGGGAGTACCATACACTCTTCTAGGCATAGATCAGAGATTGGGGCTTCCCAGCATGGGGGTTCCCAACATGGTAGCATATACCATGATCGCATTCCTCATGCATCCATGGGGTCTACCAAAGAGTATATCATCGAAGGATCCAAATTGGTACCCCTTCGACCTATAGCTAGAGGAGGCTCATGACCTCCACCATCCGAGCCTAGATAGGTTCGAGATCTACCCATTCAGGGGTAAATAGATGGGGCCACTTCTGAGCGTGTACCCAAGCAGACTCCCCATAGGAGTGAACCTTGCAAGTTCACTATAGATATATCAAAAGTGGGAGCTAGAGGCATGCCACCTCATGAGCCTTGGCATAGTAGTCAGCTAGATGGTTTAGAAAGAGTCCTAGGTCATCTAGGATACAAGCCTATGCCTGCACCCTCTCATCCTATGAGTGTGTGCAGTGGAAGCACTATTAAGACCATTCGAGAACCTGGAGAGTGCTCCAAGCATTCTCATGACATGCGTGCTCCTGCATCCCATGCAAGCACCGAGTATGTTAGATAGCCTGACATGAATGTCATCTTCATAGACAAGGGTAGAAGCATGGCACACCAGTCCATTGTGGGACACACACAAAGTCGCTCGCATAGAGTGCACGCATCAGAGGCCTCACATGGCCAATCATACTGACATAGCATAGAGACTGGCATCAGAGCAAAGATGTCAGATCCTCCAAGATCAATTGGAGGATGTTCACATAGAATGAGAATATCTCGAGCATGAGAGCACTCAAGGGCAAAGGCTCTTGAGACAACGCTTATATGAGCAGCGTATGCATGAACAATGCATCCTTGACCAAAAGGAGTGCATCGAGAGGGAGGATCGACTAGCTAGCACTAGTTTGCATCCTTGCAAGGAGACCGGGGAGCATGTTGAGAGATGACAAGTTTCATTTCCTAAACTATGCCCTGAGTATGTGATTCCACCTACTCGCCATGCATCACCACAATGAAGTCGGTGCCCAACATCCGAGTATCATGAGCATAGGTAGTATGAGGAGGAAGTGGGAGAGAGAGTAGATCAAGAATATCCAGAAATCTCCCTAGTTGAGGAAGATGGTGAGCCTAGTCCACCACCTCAACAGAAGAAGAATCTACCTCTGAAGCCACCTCCAAGGTGATCTCGAGAAGAGGAGATCCTTTCTTCACAAGCTTTCAAAGCCTTAGCAGAGAAATTCCAAGCCATAGAGAAGCAAGGGATGACTTACCAAAATCTGACCTTGAACAAAATTCACAATGAACCTCTATGCACGTCAGTGCCTACTCCAACATACCCTAAGCATTTCAAGATGCCTAGGCTGGAGAGATTTCAAGGAGAGGAAGATGCACAAGAGCATGTGACTAGATTCTTAGATATGTGCTTTCATATTGGAAGCAACGATGCCTTGCTCTTGTGCACCTTCATCATGACCCTCTCAGGCCTAGCCTGAGAGTGGTTCAACCAATTACATAGGCACAACATCACTAGTTTTAATCAACTAGCGGATGCATTTCTTGAACGCTTCTCCTTTGGCATCAAGAAAAAGGCTAATCTATCAGACCTGGCAACTCTAACGCAACATGATGATGAGCCAGTGATGGATTACAGAAAGTGATGGAGGAAGATGATGGTAAAGCTACCATTCCCCATCCCATCCTCAGAATTGACCTAAATGTTCATAAAGAGTTGTGCAAAGCATATTTCATTATTGTTGCAATTACAACAATACCAGACATTCGAGGAGGCTTTGGCGTAGGCCAAGGTAATCGAGGACATCAAGTTACAGGAGGGTAACTTGAAGCTCAAGAACAAAAAGGAGTGGAACAAGAAAGGTACTGAGCGACAATAGGCCAAGCTGACCCATGTCAATCAGGTAGTGTTAAACCTCCAAAAAGGGGATAAGGGGCAGCAAAAGCAAAATTATCAAGCCCAACCTCCTCCTACGCAATATGAGAAGCACAACAACAAATAAAAGAGGTAAAGATAAGGAGCAACACCCTCCTCGCATATTCATACCATTATCAAAGTCATTGACTTCAATTTTTCATCAACTATGTGAGGCAAAGGCCATACACTTACCTGAGGTCCCATTAGTGGACCCTAATCAGCCTAAGCCAAAAGGCTATAAAGATGATCAATATTGCATATTCCATAGAATGAAAGGCCATGACATCGAAGTATGTTGGTCTTTCAAACATTTGGTGCAAAACATGATCGAGAGAGGTACACTTCTCATTGATAAT
Organism: Wollemia nobilis; assembly: GCA_028583015.1. NCBI lineage: Eukaryota > Viridiplantae > Streptophyta > Pinopsida > Araucariales > Araucariaceae > Wollemia > Wollemia nobilis. Next base: position 4,059,226 of record JAQPPZ010000754.1, read on the forward strand.
CCACAAGCACCAGATAACCAAAATATGGGGATTTATAAGAATCCTCTACCTAATCATGAGGCATCGAGGAACAATGTTGGTCAGGTCAACCAAGTGCGCATCGAACCACCTACCCATGGGTTCATTGGCATGGTCAATATTGTCATGAGAAATGCAAGGTATGAATGACCCACTCAACCTCCAGTACCTATTAGAGTGCATGTTGTGCCTCCTCCAAGGCCAGCCTAGAATATGCTAGGCCCACCAACTAGACCGGTGGTGACCATCAGAAGTAGGTTGGTTCAAAACCTATAGATAACTCTAACAAAGTTGTCGATATATGAGCTTATTCAACAGTCTCCTAAGCATAAGGAGATGCTTATGGATATTCTAAGGTCCATTGAAGTTCAGTCCCAAGATCTTGAAGCATTCACACACTTCGTGGGACATGTGCAAGCAGTGTAAGGAACTGATCATACAATTTCATGATCATGAAGTCAAGATGGTTTCTACTATTATAGCAGACCCACCGCTGCATATCATTGCATGCATAAATCATAAACCATTCAAGTGGGTTTTGATTGACATGAGGTCATCGATCAATATTATTACAACCAAGGTATTAACTCACCTAAAGTTACCTAAGATGCATATTATACCTTTGACCTTCACATTGAGAGCATTCAATGATGCATTATGCTCGATTGTAGGTACTATAGTTCTACCTATTCAGGTAGGACTGAAGACCATCCCTGTGATGTGTCATGTCATCGAAGGTGCTATGCAATACAATATACTTTTGGGTAGGCCTTGGATTAGAGAAATGTATTGTGTCCCTTCTATTTTACATCAATGTATTAAGTACATTCATGAGGGACAGGTTCACGTGGTGCCTTCGGATGAAGAGCCCTTCAAATACGTGAACCTAGCAGATTTTTCAAGGGAATTCATGCTCCCCTCAATGCACCTAGATGTGTGACCAACATCACCAATTAAAGAACCAGGAGGTAAGATCGAAAAAGTGTGTGCTAAGCCTACAATATCTATATCTCAGATATCAGAGCACACGACTATTGCTTCCACTAGACCATCTACATCTATGATGCGTCGAGATGATAGGAAGCTTAAAGCTAAGATGGGAAAAGAAGAGATCAAATCAATGCCCAAGCCAATCATCATTGAGGCCCCTACTCCCATGGAAGTAGAGGAAGCTCAAGCAGAAGTCGAAGAGGCACCTCAGCCTACTTCACCTACATCTTCAACAAGGTCATCTACACCGTAAGTGACCATACATTTGGTTAATCCTAGATTAGGGGAGTACATTGTGTAGAATGTGATGTTCATACCTATTATCGAGACTGCATGGGACATGGGCTGACCATGAGCCCATCGCCTCCCTATAGGGATGGTGGAACCATTAGGGGTGCCACCTAACCAAACAAACTTCATCTATGGAGGGCTAGACCAGATTGCATCTCCCATGCCCATGGATGAAGATGATGATGAACCTTTTGCTATAAATGTTCATTATCTTTCCAACCCTGAGTATGCCATGCGATATTTTGAGCATTACCATTGGCATGGTTATGGCCTCGGACTATTCGAGTAGGGGCACAAGAGACCTATCGAACCATGATATCAGTTACCTACTGATAGGTTCGGTGTAGGGTTTTACAATGGAGGATAGGATGAACTCCTTGTGGCATCTCTAGACCACATGTACCTCAGTTTGGGGGTGAAGTTGATTTCAATCCTTATCACCCTAATCCTTCCACATTTTGAGGGATAACCGGCTAGTGTCCTATGTCACTATAGAACCACCTGAGAGATACCATGAAGACATCTTGGTGGGGACCGGTCTAGAACAAATTCCAAGAGCCAACTTGGACAATCAAAGTTGTGAAGCTACCGATGATATTGGTATGCATTTCTAGAGTCTAGATACAACTATGGACACCAAATCAGAAGTTGCTTCTGAGGACGTGCATGCAGTATCCATCACCAAAAGTGATGGACCAGACTACGATTCTGGAATAGATGACAATGAGTTATCCTCAAACAATGAGCAATATGAGGATGAAACTGAGCTGGCCTACTTAGGCCCTACACTCTTACGTCATATGCTACCCATGGAACAAATGGATGAGATCGAAGAGCGCTTCATAGTCGAGAGTGACTATGAAGATGAAACTGAGTGGGCCTACCTTGGGCCTCATCTTGTTGATCTCCCAATTCCTATGGGTAGGGTAGAGAGATCCATGTATGATAGTAATCATGATGATGGAACTGAGTTGGCCTATCTAGGTCCTCTCAACTTACATCATTTATTACCTATGGAATCAATGAATACGAGCGAAGAGCCCCTCAATGACGATGATGGCTATCAAGAGATAGCCTACATGGGGCCTCATTTGGAACATCACCCGATTCCAGTAGGTAGGGGTGAAGGTCTATATTATGATAGTGATGATGAGGATAAAATGGAGAGAGCCTATTTAGGACCTCCCTACTTACGTCAGCGTAATGCACCTTATACAGTTGAGGAGATGTACAGAGAGATCAATCTCCATCCTCACCTCAAGGGAAGACCACCAAATTTTGATGTGATCTATCACATGGTGTTTCTTGATCCACCTACGTACATGGAGCTCCTTGAGCCCAATGATCCCATCTGATAGTCCATTCATAGACCGGATCTAGAAGATCCCCATACCCCTAGAACCACATCTCGGGGATGGAAGTTTCATAAATGTTGAGTCACTTGCACGTGGTCCTGGAGACATGATCCATTCCATCAATATGATCTCCATTTATTTGACCACTCCACTCCACAATCTAGTCGATCCATCCAAACCATTGCATCTAAATGTAGATGCTATTGATTGGGATCATGTTGACTCACCCCTAGAGCCTGAATATTTCTTCCCTAATGAAGAAATGTTGCAACCTTTTCACTTTGTGCTAGGTTATGCACATGATGTTTATCATGCTGAGGATGCTTCCAATGTGGAACCTATAAACCCAGCAGATGACATCCACTTGATCCCTACGCCTCATCAGCTTGAGGAGGGATCCCATATGTCAGTAGAGGAAACCTTCAAAGTGGATATCAGTAATGATCCCACCAATCCAAGGAAGGTTAAATTTGGAGAAAGTCTTACTCCTGATGAGCGTGCCAACCTCATCCCTCTACTAAGAGAGAGACCTGATCTCTTTGCTTGGACTTACAAGGATATGCCGGGTCTAGATCCAAAATTGGTTACTCATAACCTTTCGCTAGATCTATCAAAGAATCCAGTCAAGTAAAAACTTAGGAAGATGCATCCAATAGTAGCCTTAATGGTTAAGGATGAATTGCAAAAGTTGTTGGATGTAGAGTTTGTCATTTCCATCGACTATCCTGAATGGGTATCCAATATGGTGCCTATAGGAAAACCTGATGGAAGGATCCATATTTGTATGGATTTTAGAGATCTCAATAAGGCAACACCAAAGGATTCATTTCCATTGTTGAATATTGATGCTCTTGTAGATGCAACTATGGGTCATGAGATGCTCTCCTTAATGGATGGTTTTTTTGGTTACAATCAAATTTGGATTAAGCTCGAAGACCAACATAAAACCATATTTATAATGCCATGGGGGACATTTTACTATAAAGTTATGCCATTCGGTCTTAAGAATGTTGGTGCCACATATCAATGGGCTATGACATATATTTTCCATGACTACATGCATAAGATCCTAGAGGATTATATCGATGACTTGTTGGCTAAGTCATTGCTACGTTCAGAGCATGCTGAGGTCCTGAGGAAGGTCTTCGATCACCTGATAGAGCATAATGTCAGGTTGAATCCTAAGAAGTGCGTATTTGGTATAACTTCAGGAAAGCTCTTAGGATTCATCATTTCAAAATGAGGCATCGAAGTTGACCCAGTAAAGGTCAAGGCTATTTTAGAGATGCATCCTCCCACAAATATCAAGGAATTAAGAAGCCTACAGGGCAAAGTAGCATCCATAAAGTGATTTATCACACAATTATCAGATAAATGTTGACCCATGAATCGACTGCTACACAAGGGGTCCCATTTAATTAGGATGAGGACTATCGAGTAGCCTTTGCTGAGATTAAGCAATACCTGGCAACATCACCAGTACTAGCTCCACCAAGGCCAGATGTGCCATTTTTGCTATATATATCGACGATCGAATTTGCATTAGGGACCATGTTAGCCCAAAAGAATGTGCAAGACAAAGAGCAAGCCATATATTATATTAGCCGAACCTTGGTGAGTTATGAGCTAGGATATGCATACGTGGAAAAGTTATGTTTAGCAGTAGTGTTCACTACCAAGAAATTGTGGCACTATATGTTAAGTCATACGACGTATGTCATATCAAAACAAAATCCTTTGTAGTATATGATGAGCAAGACATATCATAATACATGTACTATGAAGTGGATCATGCTATTGATAGAATTTGATTTAGAATTCATAAGCCAAAATTCCATTAAGGGACAAGTCATAGCTGATCAACTGGCTGAGGTGCCTCTAGAGAATAGTAGGCCTCTCACCATAGAGCTTCCTGATGATGTAGTCTTTGCTTTATCAAAAGCACCCAGACCCGAGGAACCGGATAACAAAGCCGATATGACCTTGTTCTTCGATGGTTCGAAGTGTGAGCAAGGGGGTGGCATAGGAATAGTGTTGTTCACACCGCAAGGTGCTCCAATGCCCTTGTCATTCAAGTTGGACTTTCCTTGCACCAACAATAATGCTGAATACGAAGCCCTAATTTTGGGTCTCCAAATAGCTATCACCATGAAGATTAAAAGGCTAAATATCTTTGGTGATTCCCTTCTCATTGTTAATCAAGTTAAGGGACTATTTCAATGTCGATGCCTAGTATTGAAAGCTTACAAGGATCTTGTTGACACATATCTAGCTCGACTAGAGTGGTACGACATCGAGGCAATCCCTCATTCATCTAATAGATTTGTAGACACTATGGCATCTTTGGGATCCTTAATCCCTCAGAATCTATCTACCAAATTTACTACCATCCACGTAAAGACGTTGTCACACGCCATTGTGCAACATGAAGCATTAGATAACAAAGAGTCAATCAACATGATTCATGTGGAACCAAACCATGAATGGTTCTATAGAGCTAGAGACTTTCTAAAGAGAGCATCCTGGGGGTCTTTGATCTCGTAGGATCCGATGGGGAGTGGTACTACCATTCACCACAAGGTTATTTCCCAGTATGCATTTGCAAATGTAGAACCATAGGGGGAACATGTTGTCTTATCAGTCGAGGTTGAAGCTTATCAAAATTGGATGTCATAGATACATGACTTCCTTAGACTTGGTTTAATCCCTCAGGGATTGTCATGTGCCACAAGATGCACATTTAAATAGAAAGTGACAAAGTATGTCTTGTTAGCAGACATCCTATACCGTAGAAGCTATGATGGAGTTCTCCTTCATTGTCTTGAGCCCCAAGAGTCATCTTGGGCAATTTTAGAAGCTCACGATGGTACATGTGGTGGCCATTTTAGTGGCATGGCTATCATCAAGTGCATCCTTCGCATGGGTTATTATTGGCCCACAATGGAGAAGGATTGCAATGTGTATGTCAAGAAATGTATTAAATGTCAGCATCATGCTAATCTTATGCACTTGCCATCATAGGCCTTACAACCCATCCAAGCGGCTTGGCCATTTGCTCAGTGGGGATTTGATCTTATTGGCAAGATCTCTCCTCCATCATCGGGTCGACATACTTTTATTATTATGGCTACTGAGTATTTTACTAAATGGGTGGAAGCCATTCCCTTAACAATGACAACTAGAGTGCGTATTGCTGAGTTTATACTCACCAATATCATTAGTCATTTTGGGATACCATCCAAGATAGTTTTAGATAATGGAACGTCATTTAAGAACAAAACTGTGAGAGCTTTGACGTCTAAGTATAGAATCAAACATAGTTTTGTGACTCCATACTATCTGCAAGCAAATGGACAAGCTGAAGCTTCAAACAAGATAGTGGTTTCCATATTGAAAAATATGGTACAAGAACACCACAAATATTGGCACATCCTACCCCTTGCATTATGGGCTTATAGGACTAGCATTCGGACACCCACTAGGGCAACTCCATTTTCACTAGTATATGGCGTTGAGGCCATTATGCCCCTAGAGTTGGAAATTCCAATGTTGCACGTCGCATTAAAAGAATTCATTGATGATGACATCGTATGGCAAGCTCACCTAGATCAATTGATGCTACTTGATGAACATCGCATGAATGCCCTTGAGCATCTTCATGTTTATCAAGAGCACTTAAAATGAGCTTACAATAACAAAGTCCATCTGAGAGACTTTGAGGTTGGTGATCTTGTGCTGAAAGAGAACCAATAAAATTCAAATTTACCACCAAAAATGTGAGACAAATTCATGGCTAATTGGTTGGGTCCTTATATGATCTCTGAGAAGATCGGACCTAGGACATATCACTTGACATCGTTGGAAGGAGTTGAAGAGCCTGAACCTCTCAACATCCTTCATATTAAAGTGTTCTATGCCTAAGACCAATAAAAGGCTCCAAAGGCATCTATAAGCCCTTTGGTCAAAAAAGGCTCCAAAAGCATTAAGCCCTTTGTAAGCCCTTTGGTCAAGTTCAAAAAGGCTCCAAAGGCATATGTAAGCCCTTTGGTCAAGTTCAAAAAGGCTCCAAAGGTATCTTTAGCCCTTTGGTCAAAGCATAAAGGCTCCAATGGTTTTTAAAATCCCTTGGTCAAAATATAAGAAAAATCCAAAAACATTGCAAAATATAAAACTCAAAAACATTTTGCATTGCATTTTCATTTACATATTGCATTTCAGTTGCATCATTTGCATATCATTTGCATTCCATTTCATTGCATTGCATTAGGCATTTCCATCCATCACACATTGCATTAGGATAGGTTGTGTTTGCAATCTTACAAACGATGCCATGTTTGTGTTTCAATCATGCATCTTTGCATTTTCATCAGTAATCACCCTTGTGAGTAAATGTGTTTTTCAACACAATCCATCTTGTTGCTAAGAGGAATAAGCTAGAGTTTTCCAGTCATTCAACCATACCTAGTGGACTTATCAAGAGCTTAGTGGAAATCTTGCTTTGTTTTTGTTAGGTAAGGTCTAGTTTTGATAGCACTGGGCATATCAGGATCCTATCACTAATTAAATACACTAAACAAATCCTATTTAGGGTGTGGAAGGGCAAAAGCCATGAAGTGATCCAGGTCACCTTGAGTGAAAGGTTTTATTACTTGCTTATCTTGTGAGGAGCAATGGTCTAGGGTAGTGGTCATTGGAAAAAGGACGAGCATACTCCCCTACCCGAATAAATCCCTTGCTTGCAAATGAAGGAGCAATATCCTAGAGTAACATCCCAGATCAACATCAAAGGTTGATACCCCAAATCGATATCCTAAGATCGATATCCCAAATTGACATCTCAAAAGTCAAAATCCCCAGTATTCAAATCAAAGTTCAAATCAAAGATCAAATGAAGATCAATATTCAAATCAAAATTCAAATCCCTTGCTCAAGAGAAAAAGAAAACTCAAAATAAACAGTGATTATTGTCACTAAAAAGAGAAAATAAATAGTGATTTTTATCACTATATATGAGAGCAAGTATCCCAATAAAAGAAAGAAAAGAGGGGGGGAGCTCGAATCCCTAGAATGATCAATGCTTGAAAGCCATAGGGTGATCCTCAATAATAGCAATGGGCTAAAAGAATCCCGCCTGCCATTGAAGGGGTAGTTCTACGCAATTTACAAGTGGGCTAGCTTGGGGTGGCCTGGATTGATTAGTGGTCTAGTTTGACTGAGTTCGAACCTAGGATCAGATAGACATTTGAGGATCCCCAATACAACAATGGGCTGAATGAATCTCGCCTAGCACTAGGGTATGCTTATGCCTTATCTAATATATTCACTTGCACACATAGGGGTAATGAATAGTTTGGTCAGTTGGAGTGAAAGCTTTATTTTTCAAAAGCCTAATTAGTTAGTATGCAACTTTTGATAAGTCAACTAGGGTGTTTGAGTCTCATGGAAAGCCTCAAAAATTCCCAAATAGCAACAATCAAATTTCATGCAATCATCAAAAATCAATTTTATTTTATGAGAGTTTGTTTATTAAAATGAGTTGTCACATATATTAGATACCGGATGGATGTCAGAAATGATATTTAAATGACCACTGATTATGTTACTTATATTCCTTTTAGTTTACAAAAGCTTATAAATTGAAACAATACATCATTGCATCTCACATAAGGGTGTACAATTTATCAAAATTTTACAAGTATATAGCAATTACAATTCATGATTGTTATACATTCTGTGGTGTCATCCATTAGATTGTCAAATTCATTTACATTCATACATTATGTTTTAAGTGATTAAAGCATACATGTCCATTTGCATAGCATTCATCATAAAAATATATGCAATAAATACATGGTATAAACTATGTCATAAGCAACATAAATTAAATGCATAAAAGAAAGGAAATTATACATGCATTTATCATCAAATATTGCATTCATATACATAACATCATAAAGTAGTCCATCTACACATTTAAATCATAGCATTTAAATCATACATCCATAATCTAGCTAGTGCATGTCATCCATACATCACATCATATAGCAATAAATCAAATATATGCATTGCATCCATGTGCATAACATAAACATAAAATACAAAAAATAAAGTACACATGTAATGAGATGAAATGTCATATCATATATATTTGTGTGTGTGTGTGTCAAAGAGTACATAGTATCAGGGTACATCAAAATGCCTATAGGCTACAACTGTGTAGGTCCTCGACCTTACACTCAAAAATGGTACAAAAAGTAAAATATGTGTTGCATCAATATGGTAGCTCTACCCTGCAATCCATGATCAACTAGCACTGGAGCCCTCTCTACCTCCCTCAGCCCCATCTCTAGGAGCCTACTCTAGAGCCTGTTGTGTGGCCTACTGAGGATCTTGTGTCTAGCCCAAACCAAAGAGGCCCAATACATGGGAAGCAACCCCCTCTATCCTGTGAGTCCTGTGGCTCGAGTTGGTGGAAGACTACCCTGTCTCCCTAGTCCTAGTCCTAGATCCACTCTTGTGGGTCCCTATGGTGTGGGTATCCTCTGGAACCTCCCCACCTATCAGCTTGATGTAGCCCTCCAGCTGGGAGATGCGAGCTACATTCGCATCATGTCACTCATTACCCTCCTCCATGAGGGAATGAAGCCTCCTGATCTCTGCCATGGGGTCACGACCTGTTGGAAATGAAGAAGATGGTGCTATGGGAGGTACCATGATAGCCTATGTAGATGATGGTCCCCCCATAACTACCCTCAATAGATCCCTCTCAATGGTCACGGTAGACAACTATACTTGTGCAAGATCATGCTCGCCAGTGATCTTCCTAATCTCTGTATCAATTGTAGCTATCTATGCCTGGAGAGTTGGCCTCTCCTCCTCATAGCTATGCCACTATCTTTGGCCATGAGTGAGCTTCACCTCTATCATGGTGATAGTAGTATCTCTATATAAAATTTGAGTCTGTAGCCTCCCAACCTAGCTCTGGAGGTCAACAACTCTAGGCTCTTCAACTACCCAATATCACTATCTAGAGGTACCTCACCCTCCTTTGGTGTCTCCTCCTCTACCTCTACCTATGGGCCCTCCTCTACAGTAGCCCCTACTCCCCATGCACCCTCTATCCTCTAGCGGGTCCTGCACCCATGAGGGTCCACCTATGCACCCTCTCACTATGAATCCACCAACAGGTCGGCCTAGAGGACCCTCTCCATGCCATTGGTAGTCTACCCACCATCCATCATAGTTAGGAGTGGTGCCTGTTAGTCTTACAATGACACTGAGAGGGGAGGTGAATCAGTGTAGCTCTATAAACTTAAATTTATAGCTCTTAATACCACAACAATTAAAACTTATTACTAGATACAACAAGTATAACAAAAGAGCATCACACAACACAAGATTTAACGAGGTTCACCAATGTGGCTACTCCTCAAAAATTGACTCGCTTGGACTACCATCCAAATCCAGCCTTTGCAAAGCACCAAATTTACAATCAATTTACCGACACCAACTGGAAGGAGCACCAACCCCCGATTTATCTCGCACCAACGAAAGAGAAACATTTATCACCAACAGAAAGGAGCACCAACCCATGATTTACCAACACCAACTAGAAGGAGCACCAACCCCTTATTTATCTGCACCAACAGAAAGGAGCACCAACCCCTGATGCCAAGCTGCAACCTGGACTTCAATTTGAATCTATAAGTTTGACAGTAAGATACCTTTGCTTTTGCAAGACCCTAACTGGTCTTCTTCACCTTTGCGTTCTCTATGCACTCTGCTCTCTCTGTGCAATCACTTCGCACACTCTGCTTCGTTACAATCGAACTTCACGATCGTCTTCTCCCTTTTGTGCACTCTGCTCTCTTTGCAAATTTTGCACTTAGCATGATTCGACATGACTTGCTCTCTATGCACAATGACCGTATTTCACACACATTCGACCATACTTCAATTCTCCAAACAGCCCTCCTTTTATAACAATATTTTTATGATGAAAACCCTAATCTTAGTCGGTTGTAAATCCTAATCTTAGTCGGCTTTCATAACAACTGTAAACCCTAATTTTAGTCGGTTGTCATCCTTCTCATTTCAATCGGGTTCTCCTTCTTGACTTGCACATTTACGACCTGTCATGAAATCGTGACATTTTTACCTCTATAGCTTCTTTTGTTGCTATTACCATGAAAATATAACATGTCACGATATCGTGACACTTTTTCTTTCTCTTTCTCCTTGCTTTGGCTCATGAAAATACATGTCGCGATATCGTGACACTTTTTCTTTCTCTCTCTTTCTCTTCAAACTTGTCATGATATCGCGACATTTTTGCCTTCATAGACTTCATCTTTTCTTTTGTCATGATATCATGACACTTTTTCTTCCATAGACTTCGACTTTTCTTTTGTCGTGATATCGTGACACTTCTGCCTCCGTAGTCTTCAACTTAGCTTTTGTCATGAAATCGTGACACTTCTGCTTCCATACTTAGCTTCTTTGCTTTTGTCATGAAATCGTGACACTTCTGCCTTTGAAGTCTTCTTCTCTGCTTTTGTCATGAAATCGTGACACTTCTACTTTCGTACTTTACTTCTTTGCTTTTGTCGCGAAATCATGACACTTCTGCTTTCGAAGTCTTGCTTTCTACTTTTGTCATGAAATCATGACAGTTCTGCTTCCGTACGCTTCCTCTCTTTCTTTTGTCACGAAAATGCGACATGTCGTGATATCGCGACACTTTTCAAACTTACTTTCTCTCTCCTATTTTAGTCACGAAAATGCGACATGTCGCGAAATCGTGACACTTTTCTTACTTGTTCTCTTTCTTCGAACTTGTCACAAAATCATGATAGTTCTACTTCCGTACGCTTCCTCTCTTTCTTTTGTCACGAAAATGCAACATGTCATGAAATCATGACACTTTTCAAACTTACTTTCTCTCTCCTATTTTAGTCATGAAAATGCGACATGTCACGAAATCACGACACTTTTCTTACTTGTTCTCTTTCTTCGAACTTGTCACGAAATCGTGACACTTTTTCCTGCTTTCTCTTTCTCTTCCAACATGTCGTGAAATCGTGATAGTTTTTCCACTTGCCTTTTTCTCTTCCAACATGTCATGAAATCGTGACAGTTTTTCCTACTTTTTCTCTCTCTTCCAACATGTCGCGAAATCGTGATAGTTTTTCCACTTGCCTTTTCTCTCTTCCAACATGTCACGAAATCGTGACAGTTTTTCCTGCTTCTTCTCTCTCTTCCAACATGTCATGAAATCGTGACAATTTTTCTTTCTTCTTGTATATGTCGCGATATCGCGACACTTTTCTTACTTGTCTTTTTCTTTGATCTTTTGCATATGGGCCACTTCGGTCTTCTTGGAAAATCACCTGTACATACTCCGAATAACCTTTGAACTCCTGTCTTCTGCATCTGAATAGCTTTTGAACTTCCTGTCCACTGCATCAACAGATCTATCTGACTGTGTTGACAACAATGACAATATTGTTGTTGCACCTTGCTCAACAATCTCCCCCTTTGGAATTGTTGGCAACACATGTGCAATTTCCTGTAACTCTTCTCCCCCTTTGACAATAATACCAAAGGGCTACTGCAGACTCCCCCCGAGTCCATGCACAACATTCTCAGGCAAAATTTATTACACTTAGCAAAAATCATGAACATGAGCAAAAAGATAATCAAATACTTAAATGCTCCCCCCGAGAATGTGATCCCTGTAGCTAGTCAATTCTTGGGAAGTGTGACCACTCCCAATTTATTGCGAAGGTACTCAAAAACTTCCTTGGGCAATGGTTTTGTGAAGATATCTGCTACTTGCTCTGTAGTTGGAACAAAATCCAACTTAACCTCACCTTTCGCAACTTTCTCCTTCAAAAAGTGATACCGAATAGCAATGTGTTTTGTGCGTGAATGCATAACTCGATTCTTGGAGATGTTAATGGCACTGGTGTTATCACACTTAACTGATATTGGCTCACCGAAGCTAATACCAAGATATTTTAGGGTTTGTTTCATCCACAATACCCGCGTACAACATGTTGTCGCTGCAATATATTCTGCCTCTCACTGTCGATAAAGAAATTGACTCTTGTTTCTTACTATGCCATGCGACCAATCTGTCTCCAAGATAGAATGCACCTCCACTAGTACTCTTTCTGTCATCTACACATCCTGCCCAATCTGCATCCGAATACGAAATAAGGGTGAAGTCTTTACCTTTCGGATACCATAACCCATACTCCATAGTACCCTTGAGGTACCGAAGAATCCTCTTCACTCGTTGTCACATGAGTCTCCTTGGGATTAGCCCGAAATCGTGCTACCATGCATACTGCCTGCAAAATATCTGGTCTGGTAGCTATCAAGTACGATAAGCTTCCAATCATAGATCTGTACATGGTTTGATCAATAGGTGGAGATTTGTCATCCTTGCTCAACTTGCAACCTGTCGTCATGGGAGTGCTAACTGGCTTACAATCCTCCATTGTGAACTTTTTTAACATCTCTTTCACATATTTAACTTGAGAAATAAATATGCCCTTCTTATTTTGATTAACTTGCAACCCGAGGAAATACGAAAGTTCACCAATCATTGACATTTCAAATTCTTTCTGCATCTTATTTGCTAAATCTTTACACGACTCATCTTTGTTGTTGCCAAATATGATATCATCTACGTATACAACAAGAACAATAAGATGCCCATTTTCTGTTTTGACATACAAATTACTATCCACCATACCTTTCTTAAACCTTTGTTGAGTGAGATAGTTGTCTAGCCTTGCATACCATGCTCGGGGTGCCTGTTTTAAGCCATATAATGCTTTCTTCAACTTGCAAACCAAGTTGGGATCATCACCAAGTTGGAAACCATCCGGTTGCTCAATATAAACCTCTTCTTCAAGTTTCCCATTCAAAAACGCTGATTTCACATCCATTTGATAAACTTTGAAATTCTTGTAGACTCCTAAAGCCAGAAACATTCTAATTGCCTCTAGTCTAGCTCTTCGGTGCAAAAGTTTCCTCAAAGTCAATGCCTTCAACTTGTGCATAACCCTTACATACCAATCTTGCTTTATTTCGACTACACTGTCCGTCTTCATTCAATTTGTTTCGAAAAATCCATTTAGTCCCGATTATATTTTTATTTGCAGGTCTAGGTACTAACTCCCAAGTTTTGTTTTTCTCGATCTGATCTAATTCTTCATTTATTGCCTTCATCCAACTTTCATCTTTGCTTGCGTCAGCAACATTTTTGGGCTCAATGTTGGATAATAGAGAGTAGTTACTTACTACTCTTCTTCTTGTCTGAACACCAACTTTGGGGTCTCCAATTATTTGCTCTCTAGGATGATTTTTCTCGCAATTGCCTATTTTGAATTTCTTATTTTCTTCCACTTCTGAATCACAACTTAAATCATCTGAGTCAATTTTTTGTATCTTTTCCGTTTCGTTTTCCTCATCTCCTTCAATAACCTCTTCATAAATTGGGTAGTTCTTTTCATAGCTAATTACTCGTTCTCTACCTTCATCAAATTTAACATCAGCACTGTCCACAATTTTCTTTAGCCTCTTGTTGTAGCATTTGTAAGCTTTGCTTTTTGATGAATAACCAACAAAAATACCTTCATCCGCTCTATCTTCAAACTTACCAAGATTATCTTCAGTTCTTTTGATGTAGCACTTGCTGCCAAAAACTTTGAGGTATTTTGTTGTTGCCCTTTTACCGAACCACAACTCATAAGGAGTTTTGCTTTCATGTGTTCTCAGCATGTACCTATTTTGGATATACACCGTAGTATGGACTACTTCTTTCCAAAATCTGTCTGCTACTCTGCTTTCAGCCAACATAGTCCGTGCCATTTCCTGCACTTGTCCTGTTCTTTCTTTCTACCACTCCATTCTGTTGAGGTGTCCTGGCTGCTGAAAACTGTCTCCTAATACCGTATTTTTCATAGTACTCTGTAAACTCCTCTGAAATGAATTCTCCTCCTCTATCTGATCTTAAACATTTGATCCTCTTTCCTGTTTCATTCTCAACATGGTTTTTGAAAGTCTTGAACATTTCAAAAGCTTCGATTTATGCTTCAAGAAAAATATCCATGTCATTCGGGAATAGTCATCAATGCACAACATAAAATATTTGTCACCATTTATGCTTTGTGTTCTCATGGGTCCACATAAATCGGTGTGTATTAGTTCCAAAGGTTTGCTTGTGTAGTACTCTTTTGTTTTGAATGTGACTCTAGTTTGCTTCCCCTTTTGGCATGAAGCACAAATGTTGTTTGTAGGTTTGCTGATGGTGGGAATATCTCTCACTGCCCTTTTTGAGCTGATTTTTACTAGATTATCAAAACTGATATGACCGAGTCTCTTGTGCCACAACCAATTTTCTTCTTCCTGTCCAATAAAACAAGCTCCTTCGAAGTCTCTGAGAGCGTGTACAAGTTGCCGGATGTCCTTGATCCGATTGCTATCAATTTTCCACTGTTTGTTTTTCTCGACTTCACAACCCTGCTTCATAAAAACTACTTCATGACCTTTATCACAAATCGGACTTACGCTCAACAAGTTATGTTTCAAACCATCCACAAACAAGACTTCTTCGACTTAATTTTTTCGTCACTAATTTTAACTCGAACCTTTGCCAACTATCTTAGCTCCATCATTATTTCCAAACTTTACTGAACCACCTTCATATTTCTGTAACTTCTCAAATTTTTGTTTGTCACCTGTCATATGACCGGAGCATCCACTATCAAGTATCCATGGTACATATTTATTCTGTGCTTTAAATGTTGTTTGTACGATTAAGGATTCCTTTTCTTCCTTAAGTCGCTCTTTTTCTTTCCACTCCGTTTTGATAGTAGTTTTGGGCTCTTGTTTTGCCTTTCCCTTATCAATAGCTTGTGCATGTTTTTCGGGAAGTTTTCTATTTTGTCTCATCCTATTTGGTTGAAATTTTCTTCCCTGAAACTGATTTGATGCAAATGTACTTCTACAGTTTCTTGCAATGTGCCCAAAATTATGACAGTTATAACATTCTACTTTATAATTCATCGGAGGAGAAAAAGCATTTCTACTGGTGAAATTCCTTGGTCTTACATTATATTTGCAGTCCGAGATTTTATGTCCATAGCCATTGCATTTAAAATAGAAACCAGAAAAGGGATAATTGAACCCGGGTGATGGTCTTTGCCATGTTGTCGTAGGAGCCATAGGTCTTCTTCTTCTTTGATGTGTGACATTGGTGAATCCATCATTGTCAATTCTCCTTTCGTGCCTGGCATTATTGCTTTCTTTTGCATGAGACATTTTTCCTTGATCAACCTGTTTCTTATCTTCATTCTTTATGGATTCTACATTTTTGGCCTTTGATCCATTTGATGATTCTCCTTCGACGAAACCCAGACCAAATTTGATGCCTGCAGGCCTTTGGTCATTTATAATCTTATCCAGCTTCATAGAACTTTCTTCGCGTTTGTGATAGCAACTAATTTTGTGATTCATCTCTTCTATCTGCATCCGTAAACCAACATTCTCTTCTTCTAGTTTGCAGCAATAATCTATTTTCATGGTAATTTGTACTTCGAGATCTTCAGATATTTTCTTGTATTCTTCTGTCTGTACTTTCAGACTGGTTATGATTTCATTTGCATCCTCAAGCTTTTTTGAAATTTTCTTATTCTTTTTCCTTTCTATCTTCCACTCTTCAAGTGCAGAGATCAGCTCACCTTCTAGATCTACTTCAGCCTCAGGGTTTTCACCACATACTTCAGAGTTCACTCCTTCCTTTTCTGATTTTACTTCTTCAAATGCCATGAAAAGAGCTTCACCTGTTTCCTCTTCAGAATCCTCATCGGAGCTGTCTTTTGATGAACTGGCATTCTTGGAGATGAAACTTTTCTTCTTGAAGTTGCCTTTTCTAAAATTCATTTTCTTCTTCCAGTCACTTCTTTCTTGGTGCGATCCTTCATCACTTTTGTTCTTCTCATTAAGTGGACATTTAGTCGCAAAATGCCCAATGCCTCCATAATTGAAACATTTAAATGGTAGCTTTCCTCTGTATTTTCCTTTTCCCCTTTTTAGTTTTCTAACAAAGTTTGCTTCCATTTCATCTGATGTCTCTTCTTCCTCGGACTCTTGTTTTGTGTTTTTATTTTTAAGGGCTTTAAAAGCCGCTTCTCTGTCTATGGGTTTAGATCTTCCTATCCTCATCTCATATGCAGTCAAAGAACCATACATCTCATCTATACTAAAATAATTTAGATTTTTAGCTTCTTCTATCGCTGAGACTTTAGAATCAAACCTTTGAGGAAGAGATCTTAATACCTTTTTCACGATGGTAGAGTCTTCGATATCCTCGTCGAGTCCTCTGATCGCATTAATGATTCCATTAACTCTCAGCATATATGCCTCAATGTTTTCATCGTCATTCATCTTTAATGCTTCGAACTGAGCTCGATGTGTCTGTAACTTGGCCTCCTTGATCTTATCATCTCCTTCATGAATACTCCTCAGTTTGTCCCATATTTCTTTTGCCATTTTATAGCTCATGATCTTTACTAGTTCACTATCTGCTAATCCGCACATGATAGCATTCTTTGCTTTTGAGTTATTTTCAAATAGTTTCTTTTCGTCAGCCTCTTTTGGAGGAGTGATGGGTATTGTGTATCCACTAACTACTGAATCCCAGATGTCGTATCCCAAAGCATAGAGATATGTCTGCATCCTGATTCTCTAGAATGCGTAATTAGATCCGTCAAACAATGGTGCTTTGTTTGATGAGAAGCCTTCACCACCTGCCATTGTGTTACTTCCAAGATCACCCTAGCTGGTTAAGCTTGTACAGGAACTTAGCTCTGATACCAATTGTTAGTCTTACAATGACACTGAGAGGGGGGTGAATCAGTGTAGCTCTATAAACTTAAATTTATAGCTCTTAATACCATAACAATTAAAACTTATTACTAGATACAACAAGTATAACAAAAGAGCATCACACAACACAAGATTTAACGAGGTTCACCAATGTGGCTACTCCTCAAAAATTGACTGCTTGGACTACCATCCAAATCTAGCCTTTGCAAAGCACCAACTTTACAATCAATTTACCAGCACCAACTGGAAGGAGCACCAACCCCTGATTTATCTGCACCAACAGAAAGGAGCACCAACCCCTGATTTACCAGCACCAACTAGAAGGAGCACCAACCCCTTATTTATCTGCACCAACAGAAAGGAGCACCAACCCCTGATGCCAAGCTACAACCTGGACTTCAATTTGAATCTATAAGTTTGACAGTAAGATACCTTTGCTTTTGCAAGACCCTAACTGGTCTTCTTCACCTTTGCATTCTCTATGCACTCTGCTCTCTCTGCACAATCACTTCGCACACTCTACTTCATTATAGTCAAACTTCACGATCATCTTCTCCCTTTTGTGCACTCTGCTCTCTTTGCAAATTTTGCACTTAGCATGATTCGACATGACTTGCTCTCTGCACAACAACAACCGTATTTCACACACATTCGACCATACTTCAATTCTCCAAACAACCCTCCTTTTATAACAATATTTTTATGATGAAAACCCTAATCTTAGTCGGTTGTAAATCCTAATCTTAGTCAGCTTTCATAACAACTATAAACCCTAATTTTAGTCGACTGTCATCCTTCTCATTTCATCGAGTTCTCCTTCTTGACTTGCGCATTTACGACCTATCATGAAATCGTGACATTTCTACCTCTGTAGCTTCTTTTGTTGTTGTTGCCACGAAAATACATGTCACGATATCATGACACTTTTTCTTTCTCTCTTTCTCTTTTCTTTTTCATGATATCATGACATTTCTCCTTTCTCTCTCTTTCTCTCACGATATCGTGACATTTTTGCCTTCGTAGACTTCGTCTTTTCTTTTGTCATGATATCGTGACACTTTCGCTTCCATAGACTTCGACTTTGCTTTTGTCGCGATATCATGACACTTTTGCCTCCATAGTCTTCAACTTAGCTTTTGTCACGAAATCGTGACACTTCTGCTTCCATACTTAGCTTCTTTGCTTTTGTCACGAAATCGTGACACTTCTGCCTTCGAAGTCTTCTTCTCTACTTTTGTCATGAAATCATGACACTTCTACTTCCGTACTTTACTTCTTTGCTTTTGTCATGAAATCATGACACTTCTACTTCCGAAGTCTTGCTTTCTACTTTTGTCATGAAATCATGATAGTTCTACTTCCGTACGCTTCCTCTCTTTCTTTTGTCACGAAAATGTGACATGTCGCGATATCGTGACACTTTTCAAACTTACTTTCTCTCTCCTATTTTAGTCACGAAAATGCGACATGTCACGAAATCGTGACACTTTTCTTACTTGTTCTCTTTCTTCAACTTGTCATGAAATCGTGACACTTTTCTCTTCCTCTCTTTCTTTTGTCGTAAAATGCAACATGTCACGAAATCGTGACACTTTTCAAACTTACTTTCTCTCTCCTATTTTAGTCACGAAATCGTGACACTTTTCTTACTTGTTCTCTTTCTTCGAACATGTCGCGAAATCGTGACACTTTTCCTACTTTCTCTTTCTCTTCCAACATGTCACGAAATCGTGACAGTTTTTCCACTTGCCTTTTTCTCTTCCAACATGTCACGAAATCATGACAGTTTTTCCTACTTTTTCTCTCTCTTCCAACATGTCGCGAAATCGTGACAGTTTTTCCTGCCTTTTCTCTCTTCCAACATGTCGCGAAATCGTGACAGTTTTTCCTGCTTTTTCTCTCTCTTCCAACATGTCGCGAAATCGCGATAGTTTTTCTTGCCTGTTGTATATGTCGCGATATCGTGACACTTTTCTTACTTGTCTTTTTCTTTGATCTTTTGCATATGGGCCACTTCGGTCTTCTTGGAAAATCACTGTACATACTATGAATAACCTTTGAACTCCTGTCTTCTGCATCCGAATAGCTTTTGAACTTCCTGTCCACTGCATCAATAGATCTACCTGACTGTGTTGACAACAATGACAATACTGTTGCTACACCTTGCTCAACATTGTCTAACTCTTGGAAGTTATCATCCTCATCCCCTAGTGGATTCACATGGGGCCAAGTCAAGTCCCTCTCTAGGACCACGTGTCTATAAATGAGTGGCAACTTTGGGACATCCTACTGGATCCCAAACTACCTCAACACGCGAGAGTAGAAGTGATACTCACGTATGTTGGCCTTTCGACCAAATATCCATCTATATCTGTATGCTCGGTATAGGTACCTGCCTGCCTCTGTCTAGGTATGGAAATCCATATACGATCACCACCGTATGTGCTCGAAGTAGAGCTGGGAGAATCTAGAAATGTAATGCTCTAGGTCTCCTACATGAGACCTAATCCTAAAGCCCTCTCACTCCCAGGGCTAGCAGGTAGTGTAGCATTGACTCTCATCATTGATGTCAGTGATTGATATAGGTAAATTAATAAGACGCTCAATCAAGATATACTACCAGCTCCAAACCTAGAGGAGGATGCTGCAGTTGATGTCGAATCTACTTTTTCGTGTAATCTGATACAACTCAAAGTAGAGCTGTGCTAGTAGGGTGCTCCCCCATGATAGAATGAGAGGCCATGTGGTAGAGGTAACCATAATATCTTTGGTATAAACTAGGAGGTTCCAAGGGAAACTAATGCTTGAAGAATCTAGGAGGACTATCTGGATGATCAGGTGCATGAATACAACCTCCTACTATGAAAAGAATCGGGTCTCGAACCAATCTCTAATGTGGATGCCCCCATGGGCATTATGGTCCTATGCCTCAACGCTTCGTCTCCCGAAGATGACATCAAATACAACCTTCTTGACCATGGTAGAAGAAGATGTGATAGGCTCACCATCAATGGGCAGACAAAAGATGCGGTAGACATCCTCCAAAGTGATAATCATTTCACCCATCGATAGGTGAAATGTGTTGGTCCACGCATCCCCATGACGAGCTAAAGCATTCAAGTAGGCTTGATTAGTCTAGATGGTGGGGAGGTCTAAGATGTAGTCGAACCCCACAATGGTGAAACACTCTCGCTCCTCGTCAGTGATATCACCATGGAGTTTCACGAAGGAGATCGGTCTTCCTCACTCTGTTGGTCAAATTTTGAGTGATAGCAAAAATAATAAACAAGAAAAAATAATGAAAATAATTCTAAAAAGTCAAAACAAATCAGAAAACACATAACAACACAAAAACATGTAAAAACATGATCACATATTTCAAAAAAATAAAAAACGTATTCCAGAAATGCAATGAATGGCATTAAGTGCTTCAAAAAATAAAAAAATTGAAAATTTTGAATTTTTTTCTAATAATTGCGCATCGCGGATCCAAGTAGCGATTAACGCAATGGTCAAAAATTCAACCATTGGAATTTAAATCCCACCGTGGCTGATAGTCGCGGTCCCCAATTTACCAATTGGAGCCCGCATCTACCACCCGCGGCTAGGGAGTATGACCTTTTAAGGGTCATAACCTCCCCATAATAACCCCAAAAACCTAAAAAAATAAATCTAACCCACCCTCTAAGCTAACCTATGCTAATCCTAGCTAGGGTGAGGTTCGTTACCAATAATTTAATGAGATTCGTTAACCCATTTTTTAGTGTGGTTAATTTTAAATCGGTAATGTGATTACATGGTCTCGGTTTTTGAGTTACCTTAGAGACACTGGATCCTCCACTAGTTGAAGCCTTGGACTGATCAGCCATAGGTGTGGATACAGGGAATATGGTCAAGTTTTCGATAGCGTTTCATGTCAGAATGCAGGTTTTACCTCACAGAGCTCTCAGTTTTACTGTCGTTGTCAGGTAAAAATGAAAATTTACTAAGTGAAAAACCTTTTTATAATTTTTAAATTTAGTATAGCCCACACCTAGCAAACATGATCCCTGAATTAGGGTTTTTAGACTGCTGGTCCCAGTCATAGTCAAGGAATTTACCTGCTTCTGATAGGTATGGTTAGAAAATTGTATTAAATGCTCCAAAATCCCATCATGGAGAGATTTCAAAGGTCAAATTAAACATGCTAACCAGACCAGATAATTCAAAATATTCAAAAATTAACAAAAAAATCAAATAATTCAAAGCCAAATGCACATTGTATTCAGTCATTTAACCTATACACTTGGCGGTTGTAGCGACTTGCGATCCATGCAATCTGGAAATATGAGTAAATTACCATAAGGACATTTAGGGCAAATTCATCATCGTATATTTTTATGCTTCATTTCAATCCCTAAGAAGGCCACATAGTCATACTGCTCCACGGGAATGAGGTATTCATTCCAATTCTTCTATGACATTTTTAGTAGATCATCGACAATATGATTCACTTCAAACCTAATTGACATTGCTATCATTTTGATTCCCTAAGAAGGCCTTCATGGTTGGACCACTCCATAGGATAGGAATATGCAATTACTCTAAATAGTGTTATCATAGATGATTAGGTCTTGCCAAGTATTCAAATGCTAAATCTTAATTTGTTCAAATATCATTCATTGTGGTCAAGCAACCTTGTCACTTCCTTCAATTGTCATTACCCTCATCGACTAGTTTCTTGAGGGGGTAGTCATAATATCAAATCATAATCAAAATCAATGGAAGATCCCTTGATCATAGATCCCTAGATCTTGTCAAAATTATGTTCGTCCTTCCGAATCATTGCCAATAGCTATCATAAGCTTACCCCTTTGCTTGGGGAAAATGGCAACTATGAAAGTTTATTTGCAACTCTCATCCTTTCGAATTGATAGGCTTGAAAGTCTACTTGGAATTGATTCTATCCGAATGTCTAATGATGAGTGCAAACCCTTCAAATTTAAGCCTTTCACCTAGTTGGAAGCAATGATTCCAGGATGCATGTCATTTTGCTGGAATTGGGGCATCTAATGTTGATTAGACTAATGATCATCATCTAACCTACAACATCATTTTAGGAGGTCTATTTTTGCTCACGCATTTTTTGATCTCACAATGCATCTTAAAAGAGGCATCTGTAGACACCTAAAACATGTCATCTCGAGGCGACTACTCATATGGGACATGCTAGAAGACCATATGGAAGACCTTTGGAAAAATCCAAGGTATAGCAATGGTTTTTACCACTCAATTGGGCACCTTTGCCTAGTCAGTGCTAGTCGTTGTTGATACCCATGGTTAGCAGAGCTACCTTCAGATGACACCTGCGATCAAGCCTATGAATCAGTTGGCCTTAATTCGACCCAAAATTGGTTGCAATGACCAATTGGTTGTATATTGGAGCGATTTGAGAGAGGAAGCTTCTATATTTTTCTACCCAACAAGCTCAACCACCCAATCTTGATCTTGACTTCATGAGGAAGCCACCCCTAGCCCTTAGCACATGCTATAAGTACCCACTTTGAATTAGGGATAAGTCTGGAGAATCTTGTATCAATTGAGTAGCGAAGCCCTATCGAATTGCATACTCATACATATGCATTGAGAGGGATACACTTGTGCTACCCAATTGGATATCAACTTGCCATGGAGGTCCTAGGAGCTTAGGAGAGCCAAGAAACATCAATTTGTGCAATCCATGCACCATAAGATCAATTCAACTGCCATACCTATCAGAGGACATAGAGGTGACCCTTGGACATCAATTTGACAAGGAGAATCAAAGAATTGACCTTGATTTGGAGGGTAAACTTATTTTAGTCTCCACCATGGCTGTCAACCGTAGTGAATAGTTCCCCTCGCGTGAATGAGTCGTGTTTAGCAGGTGATCCCTGATCTCTTTATTCTCAGTTTTACATTCTATTTAATTAGATCATATTAATCCTTTTGCAGGTTTAGTTCAGCATTTTAGAGACATTTGATCGGCATATTAGGTATTAATTGCAAGTTTCCTTCATTATTGTAGTGTATGCATAATGAATATTTTTCTTGCTTTCATGCCTTCGATTGATTAAATAGGAGCTTAGATAGATTAATATTAGTTTCTTTCATGTTTCTATTGGAAGCTTATCATGTTTTAGATTGATTTACATGTATTAAATCACTTTCTTGATTTCCTGATTATTATGTCATATTTTACGTAAATATCCTTTTAAAGCCTCATCAAGAGAGGCCTCCTTTGTTTTTAATGTTTCTTGTTGTTTATTGCACACTGGACTAATAGGTTTTTGATATGCAAGGCAACAAATACCTCTAATCATGGAGAAGAGGGTCATCGACACCCTAGAGCATTTCGTGTCATACTAAAAGGCCTACGGGTTATACATACCCTTGCGAGGGATTTCCTTATTATTGTAACACTGTATCACACTGAGTATCCCTAAGAGTGATGAATTTGTAGCCATGAAATGATTCAATTTTAATAAATATACCTTTCTTTTGGTTACTTCAAATTTGTCAATTCTTGTATGCATATTTATGTGTTTTAATCATTACAAGATTAAGGATATTACACCTTTTAGGATCGTACACCATGTTATAATTGTAACCACCATATAGGATATATTCCATTTACATCTAATATCCTTCTATATGGATGCAATATGCCATTTCTATCATTCCAAATTAAATAATAAAACATCATTGCAATTGAGTTTATTTTATCTAAGAAAGGAAGTTCATTTTTTGAAGCATCACATTCAATATACATCCACATAATCAATATTGTTATAAAATTAATATTCTATGGATATCATTTACTCCATAACTTCTACCAATAATGAAATCCAAATCTATCACATTCACTAACAATTCAAATATATCAGTGTTCACAGTCGGTTCACATCTACCAGTAACTTGTCCTTATACCCATAGTGGAGCATTCTATACGTCTATAGTTCCATAATTATCACTAGATTAGATTGGTCAGTCATTTCCTTATTTACTTAAGGTATAACATACCCATCAAAAGCAATAAATTGTTCCACTATACCCCACCAATATGGAAAGGCTAGAACAAATAAAAAACAACTGACATTACGTAGAAACCAGTTTACTTCTACCCAACCCACTCATTCGTTGATTAAGGCAGAAACACAACAATATGACATATTGTTTCAACTCATTTTGGTTTATATCTATCCAAACCGTTCATTCATTTGCTCAAACACAAAGAAACACAACATTATAATGTATTGTTTCAGCTCAGACTGGTTTACTCGACCCAAACCATTTATTCATTTACTTAAAAAAAAGAAACACAATATTATATTTTATTTTTACCTCACACTGGTTTACTCTACCTAAACCATTCATTTGTTCTCTAAAACAAAAACACAACATTATAAGGCATTGTTTCAGCTCATGCTGGTTTACTCTACCTAAACCGTTCATTCATTTACTTAAAACAAAGAAACACAAAATTTCAATGTATTGTTTTAGATCATGCTGGTTTACTCTACCCAAACCGTTCATTCATTTGCTTAACACAAATAAACACAACATTATAATGTATTGTTTCAGCTCACGCTGTTTTACTCTACCCAAACCATTCATTCATTTGCTTAAAACAAAGAAACACAACATTATAATATATTCAAACCATAAGACAAGCAAAGGATTTTCCAAGGAACCTGGTTACTCCTGCAACTTGTTCAAGCTCAACATCGCTCTACTCCTCTGTTGATCCTCTGGTCTTCCTCACTACTCTCGATGATTTTTATTTTTTCCTCTTCTTTTTGGGTTCCTCCCTCTTTTTCCCAAAATCTCCACTCTGCTCATTTACTTCACCATTCCTCTATCATGAATGGAAAATGTTGGGCAACTGCAAGATCTGTTCCCTCCTCAATCACTCTAACCATGATATTTTTAATTTAATTAAACTTTCATTCCTTCCAGTTGGAGTTACGACCATTACTCAAAAGGTAACTCTACTCTTGGGTTCTTTGGATTCTTTCTTTACAATATCGTTTTCAAATTCTACGAAAAATACATTATGTTTCTATTTAACATAGTAGTATTAATAAAAGAACTTCATTTCTTCTATATTTATAAATTTGTGAATGCCTTTCCCAACACTCATTAAAATTTATCAACCATAAATTAAAATATTAGCACTCTAATTTAATACTAATGCCTTTTCAATTAAAACTCTTTCATAAAGAAAAAATATGATATAAGCAGAAATCTATCTAAATATTAATATATATCTTTTCTTATGCAGTTTATGATATGCATCTCCATGAAAGAGGGGCATTCATCCATGTTGCCTCCTAAGTATCCGGTCAATTAACCCATCACATCATTTCTCCAAGGTAATATTTTATCGGTGTTTTTATTTCTACCACCATGAAGGGATCTGTTCCTGAGAAAGGTGCACTTCCACTAGTAGCATCATATTCATATATAAAATGTAAGTTTTTGTAGAAATAAATATGAAATTATCCTTCATATCACATTAAGATTTACATCACACTTTTTCAATAATAAAAAAGTTTTTTTTAATACTTAAACTGAAATAGTCCATCATTTCATCCATAGGCCAAATAGCAACATAAGTTCATCAAAATAAAATTCTGCCAAAGGGTGGGTCATGACATCATCCCCCCTTAGGCTTAACACAGTCCTCTATGTTTAAAACATATAAACATAATATAGTTTTCTTTTGTTTTAAACAACATTTTCAAACAGAAATGAAAAGTGTTTTCACCTATCAACTATCTTCTAAGTTAAACAATTGGTTTTTTTTTTGCCCTTTCTTAGAAACAAAAAACAAGGTAGGCTCATATCCAAGTAATATTGCTACAAAAAAATTCCATATAATTTTACATAATGAGTCGATTCCACTTTTGGACCATGCTCTGATACCAAATGTAACAATCCAAATAAACACACTCAAATTTTTTTGACATTAGCTTGAGTTATCAACCCTTCATATACCCTCACAAATTTCCACTAACCATCAAACCCTCATCCACATGTATTCAATATAAGGGTGGTCAATTACTTTAACTAATTCAAAATTTCTTTATGATTACTTACAAAATACCACTCTCCCATTTCTTTCCTCTAAAAGGGTACCTCTAGTAAGACCATATCTCTACAAAAGTATTTAATGTAGGAGTTTCTTTTTTCCATATTTTGAAAAGAAAAAATCTAGCTCCTCTCACTACACAACTCTCTTAGTGTAGGAGGCTTCCTTCTCTATCCATAAAGAAGGTTTGTGCAAATCCCTGCTACTTCATAGGTCAGTCTTATGAAGTTGCACTATGCACACATTGGTAGAGTATCCCTCCTTCTGTCAAGGGCTTGGTCTACTTGTTAGTATCTATCCATCCCTAATTTAGCCAAAATGGAAAAATATTTATAATACACTTGTTTTCTTCAAAGATCCTGATTCTCTAAAGACTCAATCTTATTTCTCTTTATCCAAGTTATCCTCACAACTCATAGATGTGGCTAAAATACAAATAAATACAATCTAGCATAAGATAAATCATTTGAACTGGCGTGGCTCAATCATTTGAGCTCTACGTAACCATTCCAACACTTAGCTCTTGAGAGTAACCTATGCTCTTCTTAAAAACTCAAGGTGTTCTCCTGTATTAGACAAACACCATCTTAAGTTTGGATGCATATCCTAAAAATAAAACTCGACTATTACAAAGTCTTATCACTAGTCTTCAATGTAACACAAGATAAGCATAAATTAAAACTAGACATTCATTCAGATAGACACTCACATGTATGAAGAGGCAAGCATGAAATATAACACCTTAACAAATTGGACACATTCAAAATTGTTTATTAAATACTTATTTATATTTAAAATAAACACATGCACAATACCTTCCCAATGTGAGATAAAGCTCATAGTTAGTTAGGCAACACATTCCTTATTTTATTTCTATACAGGTTTCCATCAAAAAGTAAATCAAATGCGTAGTAAACTTCTGTCAATATGAAACAAGTTTTTTATAAGCATCATGATAACATTCTCACTATGTTACATCCATAGAGGTTCTAAATAACCTCCATATTGGAGTTCACAAAAAAGTGATACACATAAAAATTAATTACAAGCTTCCATGAATTCACATATCATCAGCGTAGTTTATTTTCAAGAAAATGGACCAGATACCAAGAGAGCTAACTAGTGCTATCAATACATGGGAAGTCAAAATCCCTTCATTCTCCAATGGATATTTCTTTTTCATATCTCAATAAAACTTGGCTCATGATCTAGTACACTGACCACTATTGCTATCCACAATAACAAAACTGAAATGTAGAATGCCAAAGTAGAAAATTCCTCGATCATTGAAAAGGAAATATCCATTCCTCAAGATCAGATATGACTCCTCGAACTCAAGTTTACTTCGTAATACCATTTATGTGTAAATTGTGCATGAAAAAACATGACTACAACATACCATACTTCATCCTATCAAAGTATTCAAACAACTAGCACACAAGAAATCATATTATTCCATTCATCCCGCAAAATGAAGAACAAGCAAATTTAACAAACATACATTTATTTCTTTTTTTTATAGTGCTTTCAATACATTTCAAATAAAATGAATTACACATAATCATTCACTCATTTTCCATTTATCTCTCATAACTTCTATATAATCCAATAAGAATTTCAAAGGATTAATTTATGTAAACAATATCATACAAGAAATATCAAGCTAAATATATGTTTTTTCCAAAGACCAGACATCATACCCAAGTAAAAATAACATTCTTCGAGATAAAAAAACATTCAAATATACTACCATTCCTTTCCTAACTAAATGTGGTCCTATACTTCCTATAATTAACTTAGGGTTTTATTTAAGATCTCATGTTCGCCAAACTCAAAAATTAAAATATTTATAGGAACTTTGCAGTGGAGTTTACACTAGATTTTTATCCATTTCTAAGTCTAAATTATATGTTGTAGCAACATGATCGCATGGGAAAACCGCCATCTCACAACTAGCTCACTTAACTTAAAGAAAAAATTATCCCAAGTACAATTCCTTTAAACCAGATTTCATGACTTCAAAAAATAATCCACAACAACATAGGATCAATGGTATGAAAAAAAAACAATAGTTTTTAGTCTCTATGTTTTCCTATTTATGTGATCCAAGCACAAGTCTTTCAAAATAGTTATACACGACTTAAAATACCATCTAGCTTCTCTTCAAGAAAACCTACCTAATGTTTATCGTCATCATCATGCTTCCTTCACTGCAACTTCTCTTTCCTTCACCATTGGACCATATCCCTTATTTTACGTCTTTTTTTTCTTCCAAAACTAAAAAAGAACACAAAAATACTTGTCTCCCATTTGCTACAAAAAACCGTCTTTACCTCCTTCCACTTCCCACTCCGAAGGCATCATTTTTCCTTACTCGACACGTTCCCTCTTCTTCGTCCGCTACCAAGGCCATTAACCGAATTACATTAATAACAAATATAGAAATAAAAACAATGCGTACTTCTCATCATAGCACACACAACAACCATCCTAAAATTAACTTCAATGGAACTAATTTTACACCATAAAGTTGATGACAAAACAACCGTGAAGAAAACAATCAAAATGATAATACTATGAGGATCAAAACACCTTTTTCTTACATGGAAATAAGAAATATTATAATTAATATAGTTGTCTTTACCTCTTAATTAAAATATTCCCTATCTTAGCTCTACTTTAGAAATATATTTTTCTAAATACACATGCTTCCTTTCCCTAGAATGATCAATCAACAAATAATTATTCCAAAGCCACTTATCAATTTCAACCAAAACAATCATTTAGTGATAAGCATTTATTTAGCTAAAGATCAACATAAAGGGTTTCTTTTATGCAAGTCATGTTATGCAACTCCATGAAAGAAGTACTTATTTGTGTTGCTTCCAATTACTTCATAAAATAACCCATCACACTATTTCCCTTGGACATTCCCTTACTTGCTGACCAAGTCTTTCTACCACCAATATCAAATATTTCCTACAAAAGTGATGTTGCATTAGCAACATCTTATTCTTACATGAAAACTAGGCTTGCAAGAACTTAACATGAAAATATGATCAATCAATTCACCACATCATTCAACCAAAATATAAATTTATATGCTTAACAAATAGATAGTCCATCATCTCATCAGAAGAAGCATTAGCAAAACATGAAACCTTCCAAGCAAACAACATTAGCATCGGGAGGGTCATGACAGTAAGGGTTTAGTACCACAACATAAATGTATTCTAGAGCCTTTAGAAGTTGGGCTTTGGCCTAGGAGATGTGGCACAAACTATGTGCCCAATAAAAACTAACTTTTACCATTTTATGATGATGATCACGTTATTACTTATACCAAATATTTAGATCATCAAGGCTTGGAGTGGAGTGATGAGGATGAGGGACCACCTTATCCCACTAACATATTGTTTTGCAATGTGGTAACTTTGGTGCACCCTAAGTTGGTTCTCCCTTGGATGGTAAAGAACTTAAACAACCAATGAACATAATGCATCTAAAGAGATACTATGCATAACTTGCAACTCTATATGTTCATGTTACATTTAGCTTAATATTCATACTGCATTTGGCTTACTTGTCCATACTACATGACTATCTATCATATTTTGCATGGTTTGATTGATATTTTGTTCCACTTTATAGTTTGCTTATCATACAACTGTACTACTACTTTTTCATACTTGCATAATTGCTTGATCATATAGATTTTTGGGGATTTCATGAAAATAAAAAATGATGACAGTTAGGTCATAGCTCACATGCATTGCACTCAAACTAGGGCTTTGATGCCTAGAGAATCCCCAACATAGGGATCATTTCTAGGTATTTTCATCATTTAAATTCATCCATATCTTCTTATTATATTATATTTCTTGACCTTAAAAGTATAAAATGATCATCAATTTCTTTTCATGTTAAGAGATATAGTTCTACTTCTGTATGTCTTTTGTCTTTGAAATTTTTAATCATTTCTTATCCTCCCCAAAATAAAGGATATAAATTCCTTCTTCTATTTTCCTTGCTCACACGTATTGGTATTTTTATTGTTAATAGGTCCTCATAATATGGGGTAGATACCATATGGATAACATTTATGATATTCATACAGATATTGACTATCTTATGCACACATGAAATTTTAGTAGGGATGCACACACACACTATCTTTGCTTCTTGTTTCTTTCTTTCTTCTATCTTCTCACACATTCACACATGCACATTTCTCTATTGTGTTTTGCTTTCACCATCCATATATTGCACACACCACACCCTTATCGGGTAGTACTCCCTTTGGCAAATCATTCACACATAACACACCCCATATAGGAGCAACTTCATGGCCACACGTGAGGAGCAACCTCCATCTCTATCACTTGCGAGTGTACATCCTAGTGGATATATTTTATTCTCTCTAGATATCTTAGTGAGCGCTACACCCATAGCAGGTATCACTCCACACTATCTATCTCTTATTGTAAGTATAACATCCTTAGAAGATAGCTTCATGGACACTAATGCGGAGTAGCCTCCATTTGGCCATTTATGAGGATACATCCTCATAGGGTTCCGCTTTGTTTCTCTTATTTTTATTTTATTTTGATCTTTTAAAGATTTTGCTTTCTTATTTTTCTACCTTTCTTTCTTCTTTCATTTTTTGATCCTTTCTTCTCTCTTCTATATTTCCATATTTTCTTCTTTCCATCCACTCATCCCTGCATTTCTCTTTGCATTATTTTTTAGTTTGCATGTTAGAATGCATTTTATTTAGTCAGATTCACTCATGCATTTCATTTAGTTGGGATATTTTTTCATTGTATTCATTAAAAAAAACTTAAAAATACAAGTAAAACCTAATGATTTTTTTTTAAACTTTTTTTCTCTTCTCTCTTCCTTTTGGTACCTTTCCTTTTCTTCAGAGTTAGTTGTTTTGAGTTTCCTTAGTAATTTGGTATTCTTTTTAAAACTCGAGGAGGCATCCCAACCTGAGAGGCATTAGTGTCCCTAATACCTTAATTTGCATGTAAAAATATAAGTGTCTAGAATGATACCATTTTGCAACATCCCCTTCTTCTAAACTAACTACCCATTTTTTGTTTGTTGTTCTTCACTTGTAGATGACTACATTTTTCTTTGATGCATTTATTAGGCCATAAATGCATCAAAGAGGGGGTAAAATATAGACATGGAAAATTGACCCACCCAAATGATTCATTCTCCCTAGAAACTTCGAGAGACCCTCCAACTTGCCCAACTACATGTTTAGAAATCTCTTCTTCCCTCTTCCCTCTTTTTCTACCAGTTCTACTAAAGTCATAGTCGGACTTTACGGGGCACAATTTTGGCAAGTTAGGATTTTCTCTTGGAAAACCCAAATTTCGAGCTAACCTCTTTAAGGTCAATCATCCCTTAGGGTTTTCCCACCCATTTGTGTTTGAAATCTCTTATAAATAGAGGATATTGGATATCCTTTTCAATTAACACTCTCAAGTAATAATAAGCATTCTATCTACCAAGTTAACAAAAAATCACAAGCTCTTTGGCATTTTTCTTCTAATATTATTTTGCTACCCTTGGTGGAGAAGTATTGGAGCCTTGAGGAGGAGCCAAACATATTGTGGAGGTCTTCATGCTTTTTTTTGTCCCTTTCTCCACCACTATATTATTTTACATATTTTTTCATTCCTATATTATTTATTATGTTTTATTTTTACTTATTTTGAATCGATCTTCTATTTACAAGGTATAATTTTGATAGAGCCAATATCGTGAATGCCTTGTATAGGGTACGATTTTTGGTTGCATCAAGTTTGGGGTAAGATTCACTCCCAAACACTAGATCTATGTTTGCATGCTACATTTAGGATATAATACTATTGTTTACATTCTATTTTTTGCACTTTTCTCTTTC
Organism: Wollemia nobilis; assembly: GCA_028583015.1. NCBI lineage: Eukaryota > Viridiplantae > Streptophyta > Pinopsida > Araucariales > Araucariaceae > Wollemia > Wollemia nobilis. The sequence goes on from JAQPPZ010000754.1 coordinate 4,091,810, forward strand.
ATTGTATTCTTTTTGTCTATTTCCAAAAGGTGTCAACATTCACTCTTGATTTCTAAAGGTCAACTAAAAGGATCTAGGGAGCTTGACTATTGTGCTTCCAAGCTCTACTACATAACAACCTAAGGAGGCCTCCTAATGCTGGTTAGATTTTTTAGGGCTTTTGTGAAGCTCTTTTGTAGGTTGAAGTTGTGGGATATTTTTTAATGTAAGATAAATATTGGATCAAACACTGGTTTAAGTAAGTGCTCTAGTAGATCTATGGGCTATTTATTGATTGCTTTTTTCCATTTCTATTCAAATATAAGATATCATAAACAAGGAAAAACATTTGATCATATTCCTTTTAGTTATTTGAAAAGAATAAGAGCATATAGTGTGCATCTAGGGTTTAATCGTGTCCGTGCATTTCACATGTTCCCTTGCTCTAAATAAAAATAATTCTATTTATTACAACTTAGGATTAGAAATCATTGAAATCAAAAAATCATACTAGGGTTAGTCATTGTTTTCTTGCATCTTGTGTGTATTACATCACTATTTTATTTTACATAGTTTATAGAGGTCAAACATAGGTGATTGCGTAATTAAACATATTAAATATTTGCAATCCAGACTTTGAGTGAGACCTAAAACTATTCTTAGTGAACCCTTTTCCTTGTTCATCAACTGTAGAGAATATAACAGCCACCATGGTCACCTTGTATCCTAGTGGATCCAACCAAGAATCATACGCGATGTGCAGTTTTTCCCCTCTACCTTCATTACCTAAATGTTACTTTCAAAAATTTTGAATTTTTTATAGTTAAATTCAAAGTAATCCCTATGGGGAAAGAAAATAACAATCTATTGATTGATAATTTTTCCAACTTAATGTTATCACAAATCCATTAAAAAAATTTGAAATAAGGAAGAACATACCCCCTTCAACCTTTGAATTTGTGTTGGTTCCCCAGTATACTTGCTCAACTAATATAATATAATCCAGTTTAAAAAACAAAGTAAATAAAAAAGTAAATGTGTAAACACAAATGTTTGGAAGGTAAGGGTACAAGAAATTAAGCAAATTGCATAAAAATAAAACTTGGTCATTATATTTGTAAAAAGAGCACTAATAGCTAACTTTGTTGGTGGTGAAGAATCCTATCCTCTTATATATGGGATATGGTGGAATAATTTTGTTATTCCTTGGGTAGGACAATAGCATGTAGTGTTGGTTTGTGTATTTTGTTCCCTTTAGTCATTCAATTATTTTCTTTTTGCCATCTTTCATATATATTTTTGGTTGTTAGCTTCTCCAAAATCCAAAAATATGGATAGGATCATGATTAAGAGACACACTAACACTATTTATTTAAAGCATACATCCTAAAAATTTATGATTTTAAGATCACCACTCTAAGTGATGATCATAATTATTGGTTGAATGCTAGGATCCTTGATGTATGGGTATAATTATAGTGTATTCTTACATATAGGATTCAAATGGCATGTATTTTGCACTAATGGTTACAAGTTTATGGCTCCAAAAAAGTGGGATTCAGTTGTTAGCTTCAAAATAGAATATTATTATTTTCTTCCACCATAAATACCCATCCTATTTTTGCATTTAGTCATCATTTCTTCAAATAACACTCGTTCATCATTCATTCAATTGCTCCTATTTACTACTAGTATTACTGTCAAAACATTATACCTTTGTTGCTTGTGCAACATGCAACCTCTTTTCACCATATTTCTCTTATATTTTCTCTTGTTGGTACAACCAAAATCATCAATGATTGCCTCACTACCTTCCACAAAGGAGGATAGTGTACTCTACTAGAATTTATTGTTAAAGAACATATTTCCAAGGCATTTTAAACCATTGATGGTGATGTCACAAGTAGGTAAGAGTAAAAGCAATTATATTACTATGATTATATTATGAGTTAAAGGATCCTTATGGCCCTAGGTGTCAAGTAATTGATTATTACATCTTTAGGATTAGCCATACCTTTTGTATTTTACGGATAATATTATTTTAGTACACTCTTGAATATATCATTTCAATGTTTGCTTTACGTGGGATAATATTATTTTAGTACACTCTTGAATACATCACTTCAATGTTTGCTTTACGTGGGATAATTTTATTTATGATTTCTTTAAATATTTTTTTACTATATTTATTTAAGAATTCTAGCTTATATTGTATTAATTTTTATAGTTATATGAGATATTCTCTTTTTTCCACAATATTTTGTTGAACTTGAAGTAAAATTTACTTTTTGAGGATATTTGTTTTCTATGTTAAGCCATTAAGGTTTACTGTGTTTGATATCATAGGTTTTATTTTGGTTGAAGGTGTTAGTTGAATGTTGATTAATCCTGCCATAACTTTCATATCTCTTAGGGATGCTTTGAGGTTTAATTTTATTATTCTATTAGGAATTTTTGTAGTCGACTTGCCTTTGAGTAGTTATTTTTCCTTATGGAACTTCTTGCTTCTTCAAAGCGCTTTGGAATGACTAAAATCTAAATTAGATATTGCATGGATTGATATTCTAGTTTTGAGAAAATAAATGACCCAAATGTTGACTTTGTTGAACCTTAAAGGTCTACGATATTATCCCAAAAAACTCTAGGAGTGTTTGTGTTATGGAACAATGATGAGCAACATAATGAATTAGGATAATCCCTTAATAAGTCAATCATAATAAAACTAATATCAAAACTTAATGCGTCAATGATTAAAAAAAATTATGGATATGAATAAGGCATATAACATGCACTTCTTGGAATTCTAGTACATTCTAATCCTCATGACAAAAAATTAACTACATATTTGATGATCCTTGTGAATTTTTGGCTTATCAATTAGATAGTCATAGGAATTAAATTAAAAAATAAATCAAAATATTTAGGAGATAAACAACTAAACTAATACAGGATATGATGACCATTGTTACTCAAATTTTGAATGCTAATAGAAAAATTATAGTGTAATCAACTAATATTACTTAACTTTTAGGTGCTAACAAAATATTATATTGCAAGTTGGCATTTATCCTTCAATATTGAGCCCCAATGCTCCTCCATCTTCTCGTCCCATATCTAACAATAGGGAGGCTTGACCTACATCAACTAATCTTATTTTGATGAATTATAAAAGCTAATATTTAGCCCCTAATACAAAATCTATAGACTTGTCTAAGGTGGGTCTTGGGAATTACCATGTAGGTTCAATGGATTATCCTATTTTAGGTGATGATGATAATAATTTTGATACAAATTACTTATAGAGATAGTAGTAATTGATTTGCTTATTACATGCTTAAAAATTATGAAGTAATCAATATAAAGCTAGACTAGATAGTCATAGAATAGCTATTAGTTTTCTATCTCTATAGCAAAACCTTTAAATAAGCTAAAAAAATATAAGATATTCCCTTTCCTAGGGATTTGAGAGAGCCTAAAATCTATATGTTTTGAAATTTTTATGAATATTGACCAATGGGTTGTTCTATATCTTAAAATAAAAAAATCTTACATTGTTTTAAATTATCTTGAATGAGAACCCTCTAATATATTGTCTTCCATTGAAGATTCTTTAACAAATATAGGGTCTTATATTAAACTGGAAATATCAATTAGGACTTATTTTTTTACCTATTTTAGGACCTATTCCAACTATTTTCATCGTCCCTAATGATTTGTTGACTTGTAAGACTCCTACTATGCACAAACTATCTGATATATCTAATGGAATTTATTTTCTTGACATCATATCTTAATTTGGTGATCTTAGTTCCTTCTTTATTTTAAGTAATAATGAATATTGAAACTTTTTATGCTACTCCTATTAGCCTATTTTTGGATATTGAAACATTTTTTTTCTTAGATAGGTTTTTTGATAAGTAGTTGAATAACTTAATTAATCTCACACCTTCTTGTATAGCTAGGCACATAGTTGAAGCAAATTTTTCTATTTAGTGAAAAATAATATTATTATTCATGATTTGATGAAATTTAATAAGTAGTTACAAAAATACCATATCCTATACATCCCTATATTTCTCAAGTCCCACCACATGCTGACATCTCTCTATGAATAAGAGCAAAGGGCAAGGAAAATAACTTTTTGTAGAAAGAGGAGATATCTTATAAAATTACATGAATTAATACAAGATGAACCATAATTATTAAACTAAAATATTATCATAGTAGTTTAGCAATTAGAGCTAAAACTAAATCTAAGCAAAAATAAAGTAGAGCATCCAAAAGGAAGCTACACTAAGATTTTACATAGAAAAGCAAAAGTGAGGGATAATACTAACAAAAAAAAAATAGATTAATTCATACTGAAGGTATCAAGGATCATATAATTTATATAATAATCATGATAAAATGCTCATTTATATTCAATCATTCTTTATATTTCCTTAAAGTATGAAAAATAAATCACACCTAGACTATATTTAGAGGGTTTGACATGCCTTGGAAAATAGTCCTCAACAAAATTATCTTGAGGTTTGGCTATAAGTCCCTAATAGAGCATGTCATCCTCCTCCATAAAAGGAAACAAACTAGTGATCAAAGAGGCAAAAGAGAGAGATAAAAAGAGGCAAGAAGGTAATATGTTCTTAAATAAAATGCTAGAATCAATAAAATTTAGCTCATGAATGTATGTTTTTTTTTTTTTTTTTAAATGGTGGAATTGGTAGCCACCACAAATCTGGGCAGGCTGTGCAATTTTTATGGCCGCCACAATATTTTGCACTGTTTGCCCTGGAAGCTGCCACATAGATCTTTGTGCAGTCCGCCCCTATAACCACCATGCCACAATCATTTTAAACCTTTTACGTCGCTGAAAGCACCAGGAAAGGGACAAGCGTTCAGTCCAATGAGGCCCAAGATTTGAACCTTGGACCTCCGCCCCCTTATGGGGTTTGGATGAACCAATTGGTCTACACCTCGGACCTACTCATGAATGTATGTTAGTAGTATGGTATTGATCAAAAAATGATGAGGTGAAGTGGGTATTTATAGTGGGAGAAATGAATAAATTTCCCTTTAGAGCCAATGACTATTTTTCACTACTTTTATAGCAATCAAATTGTAATCATTAGTTCAAACAACATGTCACTCAAAATTTGGGTGTAAAAACATGCTAGAATTATGACAATACATCAGAATACCTAAAATTTAATTGATAACTATGATCTCCATTTAAAGTGGTTATTTTGGTATCATCAATTTTTAGGATGCATGTTTTGGTTCACATGTCAAAACGCCTCTTAATCGTGACTCTTTCCTTATTTTAAGGTTTTGAAAATGTTAACAAGTAGTAATGATAAAAATATGCTAGAAATACAAGATATAGATAAAAAAAAGGAAGCAAAAGCATTGTCCAACATGGCTCACTATTATTATATATAAATACTAACAAATATAGTACACCCTTATCCCATATATAGGAGGAAGAGACTCTCTATCACATATAAATATAGTAATGAGTTTTATATTTTCACATACATATTACCCCTTAGTAAGGACCATCGATGACACTGTAAGAGTTAGTAACTCATCAATATTTAGGAAAAAAATAACAATATGCAATAGTTGAAGCAATACAAATAAAAATTCTATGCTACGGAGCAAAATGAACTTGTTGTTAGTTTTGACTCTAGCATCTATGCAAAATGCAAAAATAAAAATGAAATAAATAGTAGAAAATACAAAATTCATGGCCAAAAATGTATAATTAGAGAAAATATACCTAATACTTACCTCTTTGTGCTTCTAAAATTTTTGGTCAAAACTAATTGATATTTACTTGCCTCATGCAATATGAAAGGAATTTTTTTCTAAAAATATCCAAAGTAGTAAAATGGCTAGTTGACTGTGAAATAAGTAAATGAGTACAAATATGAGTATAGGGTGAGCCATAAACCCTAGAAGCACTATCCCTAAAAAATGTAGAATAATACTATGCAAAAAACCATGTTTACAGTAAATTATTAAAAATAATATATAGGGATAAAAATTTTAATTTTCAATTTCATTTTTACATGCGCTTTTAGCCTTTCAATGAGCATTACACATTTGTATGGTATTTTTTTGTAGTGCAAAGATAGCTAGTAGTGACTGTACATGGAGGTAGTATTTGAGAGGTAGGTCCCCCAACCATTCTTTCTATTTTTCTTAAATTTTTGGCTAAAGTGAATAAAAACCAAGGAATTAAATTTAATGAACCATCACTTAGTTAGGTTAGCTAGGAAATACCTAGTACAACATTGAAAGTGCCATTAGGATTGCCACATCATCCAATTGGTGGGGTCTACATAAGGCATCTAAAAATGACCTAGAAGTGTCCCAAAAGGCCTAAAAACTAAGGTTACACATGATTGTCATTATTTGAAATGTAGATATATTGGTCAAACATTATGATCTCGATCAAAAGTAAAAAAGTAAGAATAATGGTCAAAAGAATTTTTTTTGATAAAAGGAGACAATATTTATGATCATTAGAAAACAAGGGGTGATAATGGTCAAAACCGACCCAATTGATGATTATGGTCAAAATAAGAAATCTTGGTCAAACAATTTTAGCTAAACATAATTCGTGCATGACCTAGTAGAGTGATACTAGATGGGACAAGGGGTAGGGATGAGGATAGAACATAACTGATATGATGCTAAGACAAATACTAGCAAAGCATTTGATAGAGGTAAGATAAGACATGACTATCTATGGTGTTATATAAATCCATCTTATATTTAAGAGTGTCTTAAATAAGGGATTACCTCTTAAGTATAGGTTGAGCTATATTAGGTTGATATAGACTAGCTAGCGAAGATGCTATAGATCCGGTCTCATTGGTCATTATGACATATTTTTATGCTATTTTAGAGTACAAACACCAATGCATTCTTATGGAGGTCAACATTAGACAAGGTCATCGAAATGACGACGACCATGGAGGATGTGTACTTTATCATATACCTACTATTAATTGGACAAACCTTCAAGATAGACATGATAGAAGAGATGCAATTTGATGTTGATAGAGTAGATCATTAGAGAGAGATAAATAGATTAACAACACATTATTATGTTAGATAGGATCCAAAATACCATTATCATACCATTTTTAATACGTATGGGGATCCTCCTATTTTCCTACATGTCTTGTATTTAAGATAAAACATGTTTCCAATTTTCTTTATCTAGTTATTGTATTTTATCAAGGATGAGGGGGACATAGGACCAAAGAGGAGGTTTACATGGTAGACAAATTTAATATCTTTCTTATATAGCAACTTGTATTACATCTATGAATATTGAGCACATATGATTAGCCTAGTATTATTACTATAGGTAGGATATATGATTATTTTGTCATGTATATGGAACTAAGCTTACTCTACAAGGTAGTAGTAGGGGAATTATGTCTATGAGATTAGGATGGACATCATAAACCTCTAGTATTGTCCTCAAAGGTGGATGATCATAGACATCTAGATGACTTAAGTAAATAATATTTTCCCTACATAACATAGTACTCTTTTATTTATGTAGATTTAATGAATAGCTAGAGTTAGAATGATATGATATATCTAGCTCTTTCATTTGTTTTTTGTGATTATAAAAATATCATAGGAGTGGTGGTAGTTAATTAAAAGATTATACATAGTTACCCTAGGAGATACACTAGATTTTGATATCCTTATATCTACTTCAACATACTAGATTGACCTATTAGAGTAACCAACCATTTTGTATAGTGTAACTTACCAAATTGAAACCATTTTGACTTAAGTACTGAGATGGGATCACATAGTACATTAGCTTCATAAGAAAGAGCTAGAGTTACAACTATTATAGGAGGTAATAGAGAGAGTACCTTACAACAATAACTAATGTAAGCATATCTAGAGTTTGCAAGATCTTATTAAGAATTGGTAGAATTTAGGATGTTCATATCATGGTAATCCCACATAGGAACCTCTTAGACTACAACACAAGCACTTGATACATAATCTAAGGAATGTAGAGGTTGATTTTGTAGTCAAAGACCCTACAAAGTGAATATAATTATAGTATTCTTTATATCCTCCATGATACCCATAGTAGAATATACAAAATATTATTTGAATGATAGGGTTATGTACATAGGACATAGGGTATCCTAGGATAATGACACTTTATACCCTATGTATCACATTGTACCTCTATGTGTCATTGATTTAGAAAGATCTCTCTCTCTCTCTCTCTCTCTCTCTCTCTCTATCTATCTATCATATATATATATATATATATATATATATATATATATATATATATATATATATATATATATATATATATAATCTCTTGTAATGTATGATTTATGTACCTTTTGATGGATTTTCTATTATATTGGGTATATACATATGATTTCTATAGCATATGATGACATTTTGATTTATTTATGATATGTACTTATGATTTATGTAACATTCAATGATATGTCATTCATGTTATTCTTATTTCATGTATGATTTGAGTAGCATTTAGTGTGATGCATCATGATTTAGATTCTTACTTTCTAGAGCATGAAAGATTTGGGTATCATTCAGTGATGTGTTCAAGATACATTGCCTCTCTTTAGTAATGGCCATGCATGGGGTGATATTTCCTCTGCACATGCCACTATCATGGGTTGGTTGCATGTAATGTCTAACAAGTGTAAGTACCAACAAACACACTCACCATTATATTGGGATAGACAAAGAGAATCCAAATCATTCCATGTACAAACACAAGTATATGTCTCCCAATTCTAACAAAAAATGTTAAACAATCATAGATGAATATTATAACATAATATGCATAGCTAATATATATATATATATATATATATATATATAATTATAATTAAACAACTTAAATATTAAAATATTTCTATTTTTGAATTGATACATGTAAAAAAATAAAATATAACCTTTAAAACTATGCACAAAATCATGCTAAGATAATATCCCATGTAAGTCCAAAAAAGTTATCAATTTTGAAAAATAATTTTTCATCAATCTTATCTTGACAATATTTATATATTTTTATGTATCTAATACAATAAATTATAAATATATATGTAATTAAAATAGTTTTTAATAATATTTATGTTCTATAAAGTTTAAAATAACAAAAAGCATTATTTAAGTTGTAAATTAATAACAAAAAGCATTATAATATTTAAATATTAATAAAAATACTAATCTATATTAAATAAAAATTAGTACATTCACCTATAACATTTTTTAAAAGTAAGATATTAAATATAATCAAGAATAACTTAGGAGGACTAGGTGGATTGGTAAGAAGTTGGGCACTTACCAAGAGGAGACCTAGGTCCAAACCTTGCTAGCATGCCCAATCTAGGATAAAGATAGTTGTCAGACTTGAGTCCAGTGACTGTGCGCTAGCTTAATGACGGTGGTACCAACCCCAAGCTACGATCGAGATAGGGGTTATAATGATAGTACCATGATTTGACGTTACCATCAAAGTTAATGCAACTTGACCTTGTGACCAATTGTTCAAAAAGGAAAGGTAGTTACAGATTTTTTTTATGTCTAAAAAAATATAACCGAGAATAAGGAAGACTATCTTCATGCTAACTAACATGTGTGTCTCTGATTAAAAAACCAAATTTTCTAACAAAAACTATAACATTATTTTTATACTAATTAATATTAAAAAATGGTTCTAATTCTAATCAGTTTGAATGAAACTTTTACTAAGACATTTAAAACTCAAAGTTAAACTTCTTGTTTTTTTTTATTTTTTGTTTTTTGAATTTATTTGATGAAATCTGTAACCGGTCAAGAATTTAGGTAGCTTGTGGGCTTTTATTGTCGTCATAGTATTTTCTTTGTTCACCTTGGAAGCCGTAACATAGATCTTTACTCAGTCCCCCTTATAACCACCATACCACAATCATTTTAAACCTTTTACCCTGCTGAAAACACCAGGAAAAAGACAAGCATTTAATCTCACAAAACCTGAGACCACTCCATTTACAAAATTTGATTGAACCAATTGTTCTACATTTCCTAACCTAAAACTTCTTAGTTTAAATTATATAGAAAGGAGAATGCACCATTTTTTGTGCATACTTCTTTCATTGTAGAATGGAAACATTTCATCTTAGGTACGCTATAAATGGTTGATTCAATATGAGGAAGTTGCGAATATTATTATTATTTTAATGTAAAGTATATTGTTTCTGAGGTTAAACTATAGTTAAAGCGAGTATCAGATCGGAGGCGCAAATTGCAAGGCCACAGTTGTTTTCGAATACAAATCTTTAGTGCTCCACATGCACATTGTATAATGCTAAGAATAAATGCACGAAAAGATGACCGACGCCCGCAAAGTGTGGTCCACCTAACAAACGAAAAGATGAGCAATACCCACAAAGTGTGGTCCACCTATGTTCGTCACATTGGTCTAGCCGTTGATGATTTCGTACAAATAGCTGGAAGCGTCGATTTTTCCGGAACTGTCACTACAATATCGAAGAGAAATCGCATAAATCTCGGCTGTCACTACAAATAAATATTCATAGGCCCACGATTCACGCATTTTTTTTCTGTTTAGTCAAATTTACAAGAATTCTGTGGGACAGGGGTGGGATACGAACGGAGATTTTTTTTTGATACCTTCTTGTACTTAGAGATGATCACCTTACTGTTATTATTATTATTGAATTGCATCTGAGCGACTACCAATAAGAGAGTAAGAAACCCTCTGCGGCCTCTTCGTTATAACCGAGCTGAAAATAGCTACATAAAGTTTTAGCCACAAGATTGGAGAGGGTGGTTTTGTAAGTGTGGATGTAAAGCTGCTCTCTTCTTATTCAACACAAAGAACAAAGAGTCGAGTTGTTGAACGAGGTAAGGATCTCTCATGGACCATCTTTACCGTACGTTTGTCGAATTCTTCACGAAAAACTATATGCATCCCTTTGTTTGTGGCAGAAGAGTGACACCTCATTTCCTATTTTGCAGTTCATGTCCAACTGCTCTATGCTAGATTGGAATATTAGTCTTTCAATAGCTCTACACGCAGAATAAAGTAATGTTAAAATTATTTGACTGAATACAAACTTTTATTTCTATTTTTATTTTAACCCAACAAAAGCAAGGTGTCACCTTTAATTCCATCAAATTTAATGTTTTTGAAGGGCATGTAAGATACATACCAAAAACCATTCATAGCGACTTGAAGAGGTCAAACATTGTTTTGGACGTCAATGTACCACCAAAAATGGGAGATTACTGCCTTTCGAAAAACGTTGTAGACGATAAGTTGATTCTCTGTTTTATTAAAAACCTTGTAGACGATAAGGCCAAATCAACTTTATATTCTGAATATCTTGGATAATTTATGATAATTGCGACAATAGACCTGCCCAAGAAAAAGCAACAGTTTTGGTTATATTTATTTTGGTGTGAAGAACTTGTAGGTTTTTTTGAGACGGCCCACTTGATATAGAAAAGTGGCGTGCATAGCTCTGGCGTGGTTTTGTTGGAGATGATATGCGGCAGAAAATCAGCTGACCCGGAGCTATGTGAAGAACAACGGAGCATTGTTAAATGGGTTATAATTTATTAGAAAGCACTGTATTCATCGTCTGTAAATTTTAGATTGCTAGCTAGATATTTATTTTACATAATGTTTCTCAATAAGACACAGATTTAGGAATCTTGGATTGGTTTACCCGTCACAGGTCACCCTCCATATTGCAGCAAGCGAAGATTCTGGGCGCAGATTAACAGATATCATAAGCTTCGTATGCCCAACGAAGACATGAAATCTTTCTATTCTATTGTCAATCTGGCAATTAAAAGTCCAAGAGATTGAACCATGACACGCCGGTTGTAAGCGAGATTGTTGTTAAAAAACCATTCCGCAGTGAATTAATGGGGAAGGGTCTACGAGTGAAGCAGCGGAGCTTGATTATTCAGAAGAATAGAGCTCCATTCTCCTTTACGTTGGGAGGTCATATGGTTCCAGTCTTCCAATAGAATAGAAAGTTCGCATGTCTTAGTTAAACATATGAAGCCTTTTATCTATGTACATCTATCTATCTATCTATCTACATCTATGCCCAGAATTTTCGCTTCCAGCAATATGGAGGATGTACATCTATGCCCAGAATCTTCGCTTCCAGCGATATAGAGACCTGTGAAAGGTATATATCATTTCCAAATTCATTTATGACATTAATATAAACATAGAGGTTAGCTTTAATAAATTATTGATATTTGATTTTGTTTTGGTTTTTATTGTCTAAAATTTGATATAAAGATCCGTGAAATTAGTTTGGTCAGTTGCATATTAATATTTTTATTTTATTTTTTTTACTATAATTTTTCAAATAAAAAGCTTGATGAAGTAAAATTATATTTTTAAAATAAATAATAACAAAATAATTTAAATATTAAATAAATATTGATTTATATAATAATAAAATTATTATTTTTAATTATTTTTAAGTTTATTTATTTTATATTATTACAGTTTTACAACTATTATAAAAAAGAAAGATGGGTGTGGTTTAAGAAGTTCAAGTATTTAATTATTTAAATTGATGTCATTTGATATATAGGATTTATATTGTTTGATATTAATTTATTTTATAATTAATTCTAATTATGTTTGTTGCAGGTTTGAGATTTGATTTATATAAGTTATATAGGGATATTAAAAAATGTATTTATAATAAATAATTTATCATGTTTTAAACTTTTTGGAAGAGTTAATGTGTTAATTTATCATGTTTTATTGATTTTTATTTTAAAATAAGTATATAGTTTTTACTAATTTTTTTGGAGAATGTTTTTATATTTCAAGAATTTAACAATATTTTTTAAGACGGCTTCATCCAACATAATTAATTTTAGCTAACTTCTTTATGATTGTGACCCTTTAAATGTTCATATAGTTCTTCTATCTTTGTTTTTTAAGTATTAAAAGTATAATTTTTTTAGTACTCATTGAGAAGAATTGCTTACAATTGTCTTCCTATATACATTCTAGAGTTTGAAAAAATGTAGACCTTGAACTAAACTTAATGATCACATGTGACATTTGGTAATATTAACTCTTCTCCAAGTATATAGTGAGATTGACTGATGTTTTTTATTATATGTTAGCTAGTGTAATATATGCTTACTATGTGAAGGACTAGGTATAATGTTTAAAATTAATTTACATTTAATATAATATCTTGTTTTTGATGATTTTTTATTTTAAATATTTCAAAAAAATATTTAATAAGGTTAATTAGTCATGTTTGAGTGTAATTACTATCAAATACACATTTTAAAATAAGTTTGTGATTTTTCATTTTTTTTTTTTTTAGGATAATATCCTTGTGACTTGAGCACGCCATGTTATGCCTAAGGCTTCTAGGTCCATACATAAATAATATTCATTGACTCATTCATTGTATCCTTTGTAATGTAATATATTTATACTTCTTTCATCTTTGCTATGTCAATCATCTAAAAGGTTAATTTTTAAATGTTCTTTATTGTGCCCCTTATCATGATGGTGTTTAGCTACCATTGCTTTATTTATAAATTGTACATGGATAATGATATATTATAAGCCTTGCATTTTAATTTTTTTTGATGAAAAAGCCATTATATTAATAAAATAATGTTTAATCATACAAAATAGGGTGGGTGGGATTAGCACACCCCGTAAACCAATACATTAACCACTGTGGTTAAGAGTATACAATATTGTCAGAAATAGCCCACAAACTGCCAATAACAACTGCCAAAACAGTATTAAATATGCATTCGAAAATAAAGAAGTTGAGAAATTACTGCCACCTGGAAGGGGAAGGAAGATGCACATGACTCATAATGCAGGGTGCATTCCCCCAATGATCCATGATGGTACGCAAGTACTATAGCTTCACCTATAATTTTTTAACCTGTACTTGAATCTGTAACCGGCAATCAAAGAATATATCATATTTATCAACAACAGAGAAGACATGTCTGACATCTTACTGAGAAATAATAGCGCTATTCTGGGACTTCCATAGATAAAAAAAGGTATCAATTCTAAAAATATTCCAAACAACATCCAAGTTGAAGGAAAAAGCAATAGGGTCACCCAAAATAGCATGCACCCAAGTAAAATCCTCCTGCATAAAAGGTATGAAAAATTCAATAAGCCACTCCCAAGTTGACTGAGCCCGATCACAAGACCAAAATGCATGCAGTAAATCTTTCGCTTGTCCACAAATCGGAAAAATGAGATTATGAACACCGAGATGCTTGAGCCTACTGCTAACAAGTAACCCTTGATGTAAGAGACTCCAAGCAAAAAAACTTTGTTTAGGTTCAATATAAGTAGCCCAAGCAATCCGAAACCTCTTATTCCACTGGGAGGGAAGAGAGACTAAATTCCATCTCAGAGTGAGCTTATCAACCATTGGAACTTGTGAGGTGAGCCATTTGTAACCAATATGAGCTTTATATTGCAAAACAGGAAGCTCCCCAGGCCAACACCAATCTGACCACCAGGGTTTTTGAAAATTCTTATGTAGTTTGATCCAAATAGAAAATGAAATACTATCAATAACCACCTCATAAGTGTCTCTATCACCAGGATTTAAATTATGAATTTGATGAAAACTTTCCTAGGGTATCCAACACCTGGCATGTCGGGAGAAGAAATAAAAAATGGAAGCAATACCACGCTTATAGAACCTCTGCGCTCTGAACCACTACACCAGAGCTAAGGGAGAACCTTGCCAAGTTATAACAGGATACCACCAAATATTCATGGAAGACAAAGAGGTACCTGCTTTGCGAAAACTCCCTTTCCAACTAAGCCAGGGTTTGAAGGCCTCCCAGGATTTCCAAATACTCTAAATGACAAAAGAACCTTTAACTTTAATAGGGATAGGGGTAGTAAGAATGGATTGCAATCCCACCACTTTCCAAATTTTCTTCCCCTGAAGCAAACCAAAAGAAATGCAATGCTTGACCAGCACTTTCCAAGATTCATCCCCAATTAAAGATCGGGTGATCCATTTAGCACAAAGGGCAAGACCTTGTTGGTGACAATCAAACAAACCCATGCCTCCACAATCCTTGGGCAAACAGCAAATTTCCCATGCTACCCGATGAAAACCTTGCTTGAAAGAGTCTTTGGCCCACAAGAAGTCTCTCAGAAGCTTATCCAATTTTTTATAACAAGATTTGGATGGAACCCAACAAGGTGAATAATAGACATGGGTAGTGGCTAAAACCTTAGAACAAATCTAAAATTTTCCTACCAGAGAAATTTTCTTACTAGTCCAGTAAGAAAGCTTATTTTCCACTTTATCAATAACATACTGCCACAATTGAGCAGAGGAACCATGAAATGCAAAAGGGATTCTAAGAAATTTAAACACCTCACCTGGATGAATCCAAGTCCATTGGAATTGATGTAACCAGTGTGGTAGTTGAGATTGAGATTACGAAAAACATGATGTTTTTTTCCATTGTATAGAAGAACCAGAGGTTAAATAGAACACCTCTACGAAACTAATAGCCGAGGAAAGGGATTGCTCGTATTCTTGAAGCGTTAATAAGGAATCATCTGCAAAATGACCATTGACCAACTGATGGTCAAAATTAGGGAGAGCAATACCCTTGATTAATCCTTGATCCATCTTATGGGCCAACAAATAGCCAAAAGCCTCTGTAGCAAGAATGAAAAGAGATGGAGCAAGAGGGCACCCTTGTCTCACAGAGCGACCAAGAGAAATTGACTGATATTAACTATTATTCAAGGTAAGAACATCTGGAGCATCTTGAAATAACATAAGAATGGTGCTCACAAATACTGGCCCAAAACCTAGAGCTTGAAGCATAGCAGTTATGAAGTACCACTCCATATTATCATAGGCTTTCTCAAAGTCTATCTTAATGAATAAAGCATCTTGTTCTAAATTTCTTGCCCACTCCATACCTTCCCAAACAGCAAGAACATTATCAAGAATGTATCTTCCCTTAACAAAGCTAGTTTTTTCAGGTCTGACAATCAAAGGCAGAATAGATTTAAGCTTAAGTGCAAGGGCTTTAGCAATAATATTGTAGCTCACATTAAGCAGGTGATCGACCTCCAATTTGTGATGAGCTCAGGATCTCCAGACTTAGGAATAAATTTAACATTGCCTTTGTTAATAATGGAACCCAGTGAACCACATTGCAGGGCTTCAAGATAAACTTTGTGGAGATCAGAACCAAGCATATCCTAAAATTATTTATAGAATTCACATGGGAAGCCATCAATCCCATGTGCCTTATTATTGTCCATAAGTGACAAGGCAGTTTTTAGATCTTCTAGAGAAAGAGGAGTGTCACAAAATAACATTTTCTCAAGAGAAAGCTTGTTGGGGACAACAACGGTACAATCAGCAAGAGTTGCCTTCTAGCATCATCAAGGGGTTGAGAAGCAAAAACACCATGATAATGTGAAACAAATACTTTGACAATGTATAAAAGATCTATAAATCTCTGTCCATCAACTTGAATGGCTTGAAAATTATAATGTTGAGCAGGAGGTCTAAGGCGCTAAAAAAATTCTTTTGTCACTCTGTCCCCCACTTTGAGCCAATGCATTTGAGCACATAATTAAGCCCCCTTGGCTTCATATAAATAAACCTTTTTTAGCTCATGCCGAATGGAAGAAACTTGGGATTGAGCAACAGAGTTGAAAGGAGAGGCTTCAAGCCTGAGACAGGCTTTGGATAGCTCACTTTGCAAGGCAGACTTAGCCTGTTTTCGTTATTTTGCAACTTCAAAACCCAGAGTTCGTAACACCTTAGTGGTTCATTGAATGGCAGCATTCCACCATTCAATCCTTCCAAAAATACCATTAGGTCTAGGAATCAAATTCCAAATGTGGCATATATGAGCTTTCATGCTAAAGCTATGCAAAAAAGAAACATTTAGGTAAAACTGTGAAGAATGCACTCTAGGTTGAAAGTTTAACATTGCCATCGAGAATAAAATAGGTGAATGATCAGACAGTGTAGTACCAGGCAAAGTCAACACATACGATGAAGAAGGTAAAATACGGGAGAACTAAAAGTTGTCACACTCAAAAATCATGGCTCTGTCCAATCTTACCAAAACCCTAGAAGTAGCCTAAAAATTAGACCAGGTGTACCAAAGAGTATGCGGGAAGTCAGAAGGTGAGAAGAAAGAATTAGGGTCATAAAGGCGAAGCTTGTTTTTCATAAAAAAACCAAGCTTCTATTTCACCTAAACACCACCGCATCGGGACATGACTGACCTTATCAGAATATTTCTCCACCATATTAAAATCTCCACATAGCACCCAAGTGGCAAATGGCAGATTCATGGCAAGCCATCTCCACAACTCACATCTGTTAGAAGCGACATTTAAGGCATACACATTAACCACCCCAAGCGGTTTTCCACAGATCTCGAGCAAAATCCAGACAGCTTGATTGGATGGGTCAACACCCCAAGTCACAACATTCTTTTGTAATCGAGGCCCAAGGATAGTGATGGCTCCTCCTTTTCCTGAGGAATGCTTTGTGGCAAAAGAGGTACTTCGTGGCCACAAAAAATCACATGTACACTGCATATTGAAATCAGAAATCTTAACTTCTTGTAGACATAAAATATCGAGGCTTCCATGCATTCGAGAAACATTTGACATCTCATTTCGGACCAAATATTTTCTGACCAGGTCCGTCAGTCCTCAAACATTCCATGATAAATAAATCATTGGGATTTGTTAATGATGACATTTGAAATTTAGTTGTAATACATTTTATGTATATTGAGATTGACAGGTATTATTTATCCATTATTTGCCTAATGATCTTTGATCTTAAAATTTATGTAGTAATAATTATTTATATTAAATATATAATTTCGATACAATTAAATATTAAGCATAATACTCATAAAGCGTCGTTAAATTTATTAATCAAATATAATGTTGAGAACATTTCCTCTACAACTAATAATGGATCCCTTAATTAGACAAGTTTTCAACTATATATAATTATAACTTTATCCAAATATATGCATAATTTAAGTTTTTACCTCTTATTATGAAAACAAAAATAAAGCTCTTTGTTGAAAATTTTAGGATAAACTCTATGAAAGATACAAATATGTTTTTGAGGCTTTTTAAATATAAGTTCTTATAAATTATAATGGATCTATAGAATTATATATATTATGACATTAATATTCATTATTAGATGTTTATTTCAACTAAGTTTTATTTTTAATACCTAATCCTCTTTTATTTAATATCTAACTGATATAATGTTGTAAAGGGATTATTATTTTTATAAGACCTATGTCACCCAATGGAAATACAAGGATGACCATGTATGTGTACTTATTATATATTTAAGATCTTGTAGTTAATAAAAAATTAAATTTTATCCAAAAATTATTTTCAATCAAAGAGAATCTACCATCCTCTAGTTAAAACCTCTAATTAAATTTAAAATAATATAAAAATAATCATTAATTGTGTTTAAATAAGTTAATACAAATAGGTAATTCATTAGATTATTTTCTATCCGATAAAATTTTAAAATGACAATTTACATTGCAACCCTGTTATCTCATATAGATATCCCTTAAATGAAGATTTAAATCATGTATAATAAATTCTATAACAGGGTTTGATAAAAAATTGCAATGATCTTTTAAGAAAAACATTGAATAATATGACCTTTAAACTAAACCAATGTTGGTCAATCACATTTTGTTTAAATATTCATATATAAGAAAAATATTGATATATAAGAATAAATTTGATTAGAGGATAAATAATCAATTCATAAATAGAGATTCAAATATGGGGTGCTTATATGGTTGGATAAGTTTAGGGCACAAGAGTAATACAAGAATTCATTGAATAGAACATCAAATATCAATCTAATATATGAAATTACAACTATATATTTTTTGCCCTTTTATCATTTACAAGGATTATAAAGGAAGTCATTGTTCTAATGTAAATTTTATCCTCTTTGAGAGGAACAATATAGATAGATTTTAGTTATTTAAGAAAATAAAAGATATGGTTGTTCGTCTTCTACCATAAATATTTCTATAAAAGGGGAAAGATACTATAATTTATAGGCTATGAATATTATTAATATTATTTTATTATGACACATGACCATGGGAACATGATACATACCTCTTATTGTTGCTTTTCCTAAATTCAATTTTATTCTTAAAATAATATATCATTTCATTTAATCCAATTTAATTCTATTATAAAAAGTTTAAGTATTTTTCTTCTACAATCTTCCAAATATATAAAATTGAAGCCTTGTTAAATGATATGAATGGGAATAGTTTTGGGAATTAATAAGGAATAATATGCTATATCAATTGTGATGTAATTCTTATTGTAGATTTATATATTTACTTTATAGTTAGATTGTTACAAAACATAGGTTTTTCTATAATTGTTTATTAGTCCCTAAATTAGGACATAGAAGCCTTTTTAAAGACCTTCTCAATTAATGAAAACTCAACATAAATAATTACATATTAGCTGGTATTAAATTATTATTCTTGGATTGTTTAGGATGAATTTCCTCTTCAGTACTTCTCCCCAACTACCATTTACTTTTGTTATATCTATATTTTAAAAATTCATTGCTAGAGTGATATTACCTTCCTACATTGTTCTCCTATTACCTTCCTCCATTCATTTTTATAATGTAAAACTGAGAGTATATCTCACTTTTAGAAAAATGTTACAATCATATCTATGATTGTCCTACTTTTATACCATCTAATAAGAGATCTGATAGTGGAGAAATCAAAATTGATAGATTTTCCTAAGAGTGCAAGCATGGTAGAGGTGATTATCATAATTTATAATTCTATAGAGTATGAAAATTTTATTTGAAAGTAAATTAAACCCAATAGAATATTAATATGCTCATGTAAAATGATAATAAAATTGAATGGTCTAATCTATTTATTTAGAAAAATTCAAAAAACATATTTATGTGTTAAATTTTTTAGTGAGATGTTTTCATATTATGTCAAATATTTCTAGAAAAGAAACCCATTGATTGTTAAATGCAAGGATTCTCTCTATCCCATATGCATGATAGATTTTAATTTAATAAAATAATCTTATATATAAATGGTATAATATTATATTATTTTTAAGTTATGGATTATAATCTACGTGTTTTATGGAGGAATATTTCTCTCATTGCTCATAATTTTTATAAATCCTGGCTGTAAAATTAATATCTTTGGATATAAAGTTGGATATATTAGACTCTAACACTTTGCTTCTTATTGTTGTGGCCATAGTTAAAGTTGAATGTGATTTTACCATGGTCTAGGAGTCCAACAATATTTTATCTTCTAATAACAAGGATCTCATATTTATCCATGTCAAAGGGAGAATTTGTAAGGATAATATGACTATTCTTATAAATAATTCATATATAATTATGTGGCTATTATGCTAAAAATATTTTCATCACTTACAATAATAATATCAAAGTGATCAAAGGTATTTTATTTGTGCAACCATGACAATGTATACTCTAAATTTTCTAGGTAGATATATTACAATTGATAATTGAATAACCCCATGCATGGACATAATTACATCCTAATTGGACTTAAGCATTGAATATATTAGGAAGATCATGATGGAATTTTCTATTATGATCACATTGGAGTAGAGGAAGCCAAATAGGTTAAATATTTTGAATATATTGATGACCATTGTCAATATAAAGGTAGTGCATGACATATGGACAAAGGCTAGGAAGGCTAGGAAGAGCATGAAAGTATAGTGTTCTTGACATGTGGATTATTATTACCACAAGTATGAGTTTTGAAATATGTTCTAAACACATGGTTTCAACCATAGAAAAGTAGTAGTACAATGGTGCATTATGTACATGCCCTTCATTCATGATGTATGCATTATTATTGGTGACCACATTAATAATGAAGACAAGTGGTAAGTATCCAATGGATGTAATGGATCCATTAAGCATATGGTGGTTCCAACAAGGTAGTAATTGCTCACTATAATTACCAAAGATACTTCAACAATGACAAATGGATTCATTGCATCTTTATCTTGGTTGTATTTTTTATTCCACATAAAATTCTATTTGCATCATTCCCTTATATAGATCTATTGTCATGGTGATGTAAATTACATGAAGTCAACACATGATACTTTTGTTCTCCTTTTTTTGGTGAAAATTTTCATCAACAAAGCTAACACATCACAAGTGGTGGGGTCTATATAAGGCATCTAAAAATGACATAGTAGTGTACCAAAAGGCCTAAAAATAAAGGTTAACCATGATTTTCATTATTTGAAATGTAGATATATTGGTCAAACTTTATGATCTTGATTAAAAGTAAAAAAGTAAGAATAATGGCCAAAAGAAATTTTTTCGATAAATGAGACAATCTTTATGATTATTAGAAAACAAGGGGTGATAATGGTCAAAACCGACCTAGTTGATGGTTATGGTCAAAATAAGAAATCTTGGTCAAACAATTTTAGCCAAACATCATTCGTGCATGACCTAGTAGAGTGATACTAGATGGGACAAGGGATAGGGATGAGGATAGACCATAACTGATATGATGCTAAGACAAATACTAGCAAAGCATCTGATAGAGGTAAGATAAGACATGACTATCTATGGTGTTATAGAAATCCATCCTATATTTAAGAGTGTCTTAAATAAGGGATTACCTCTTAAGTATAGGTTGAGCTATATTAGGTTGATATAGACTAGCTAGCGAAGATGCTATAGATCCGGTCTCATTGGTCATTATGACATATTTTTATGTTATTTTAGAGTACAAGCACCAATGCATTCTTATGGAGGTCAAAATTAGACAAGGTCATCGAGATGACGATGACCATAGAGGATGTGTACTTCATCGTATACCTACTATTAATTGGACAAACCTTCAAGATAGACATGATAGAGAAGATGCAATTTGATGTTGATAGAGTAGATCATTAGAGAGATATAAATAGATTAACAACACATTATTATGTTAGAGAGGATCCAAAATACCATTATCATACCATTTTTAATACGTATGGGGATCCTCCTATTTTCCAACATGTCTTGTCTTTAAGATAAAACATGTTTCCAATTTTCTTGATCTAGTTATTGTATTTGGTCAAGGATGAGGGGGACATGGGACCAAAGAGGAGGTTTACATGGTAGACAAATTTAATATCTTTCTTATATAACAACTTGTATTACATCTATGACTATTGAGCACATATGATTAGCCTAGTATTATTACTATAGGTAGGATATATGAGTATTTTGTCATGTATATGGACCTAATCTTATTCTACAAGATAGTAGTAGGGGAATTATGTCTATGAGATTAGGATGGACATCATAAACCTCTAGTATTATCCTCAAATGTAGATGATCATAGACATCCAGATGACTTAAGTAAATAATATTTTCCCTACATAACATAGTACTCTTTTATTTATGTAAATTTAATGAATAGCTAGAGTTAGAATGATATGATATATCTAGCTCTTTCATTTGTTTTTGTGATTATAAAGATATCATAGGAGTGGTGGTAGTTAATTAATAGATTATACATAGTTACCCTAGGAGATACACTAGATTTTGATATCCTTCTATCTACTTCACCATACTAGATTGACCTATTAGAGTAACCAGCCATTTTTTATAGTGTAACTTACCAACTTGAAACCATTTTGACTTTAAGTACTGAGATGGGATCACATAATACATTAGCTTCATAAGAAAGAGCTAGAGTCACAACTATTATAGGAGGTAATAGAGAGAGTACCTTACAACAATAACTAATGTAAGCATAGCTAGAGTTTTCAAGATCTTATAAAGAATTGGTAGACTTTAGGATGTTCATATCATGGTAATCCCACATAGGAACCTCTTAGACTACAACACAAGCACTTGATACATAATCTAAGGAATGTAGAGGTTCATTTTATAGTCAAAGACCCTACAAAGTGAATATAATTATAGTATTCTTTATATCCTCCATGATACCCATAGTAGAATATACAAAATATTATTTGAATGATAGGGTTATGTACATAGGACATAGGGTATCCTAGGATAATGACACTTTATACCCTATGTATCACATTGTACCTCTATGTGTCATTGATTTAGAACGATCTCTCTCTCTATATATATATATATATATGTATATATATATAACTAAACAACTTAAATATTAAAATATTTTTATTTTTGAATTGATACATGTAAAAAATTAAAATATAACCTTTAAAACTATGCACAAAATCATGCTAAGATAATATCCCATGTAACTCCAAAAAAGTTATCGATTTTGAAAAATAATTTTTCATCAATGTTATTATCTTGACAATATTTATATATTTTTATGTATCTAATACAATAAATTAAAAATATATATGTAATTAAAATAATTTTTAATACAATGAAGCCGAAGCCATTGCCATCAAGTCTGCTTCTGTTTTGGCAGTGAAACTTGGCCACCGCAGGATTATTCTTGAATCAGACTCGCAAATAATGGTTGGAGCTCTAGACTGCATGAGGAACTTTGATCTGAAATCTTGGAGTTTGAGAATTGTTGTCACTGAAATTAAGGAATTATGGCAGGAATTAGATGATGTGATTCCAGTTTATGTGAGTAGAGATTTAAACAAAGCGGTCGACTTCCTGGTTAAGATGGGTGCTAAGAAGGAGGTAGGGGTTCAGCTGCATAGTGACATGGCTATTGAGGATGAGGTGATTAGACAGGTTCTTGAAAGGTCCTTGAGCCAATGATCAAAGAAAAAGCAAAGGGAGGAAATTTGTTGCGATATCGTGACATGTTGCGCCGTCGTGGTCACTGGAGGAAAGTTGTCGCGATATCACGACATGTTGCGCCGTCGCGGTCACTGGAGGAAAGTTGTCGCGATATCGCGACATGTTGCGTCGTCGCGGTCAAGGGCAAAAAGTTGTCGCGATATCGTGACATGTTGCTTCGTTGCAGCCAAGGGAGTAAATTTGTCGCGATATCGCGACATGTTGCTTCGTCGCGGCCAAGGGTGGAAAGTTGTCGCGATATCGTGACATGTTGCTTCGTCGTGGCCAGGGGTGGAAAGTTGTCGCGATATCGTGACATGTTGCTTCGTCGTGGCCAAGGGTGGAAAGTCGTCGCGATATTGCGACATGTTGCTTCGTCACGGCCAAGGGTGGAAAGTCGTCACGATATTGCGACATGTTGCTTCGTCGCGGCCAAGGGTGGAAAGTTGTCACGATATCACGACATGTTGCTTCGTCGCAGCCAAGGGTGGAAAGTTTTCACGATATCGCGACATGTTGCTTCGTGCGATATCGCGACATGTTGCTTAGTCACAGACAAAGGAGGAAAAAGTGTTGCGATATCGTGACATGTTGCAACATCGCGGCCGAAAGAGAAAAAGTGTCGCGATATCGTGACATGTTGCTTCATCACGGCCAAGAGAGAAAAAGTGTCGCGATATCGCGACATGTTGCTCCGTCGCGGCCGAAAGAGATAAAGTGTCGCGATATCGCGACATGTTGCTTCATCGCGGCCAAGAGAGAAAAAGTGTCGCGATATCGCGACATGTTGCATTTTTGTGCCCAAAGGAGAAAAGTGTCGCGATATCGCAACATGTTGAATTTTCGTGGCCAAAGGAGAAAAATGTCGCAATATCGCGACATGTTGCTTTTTCGCGGCCAAAGGGGAAAGGTGTCGCGATATCGTGACATGTTGCATTTTCGCGGCCTAAGGAGAAGAATAGTGTCGCGATTTCGTGACAATTTGCATCAGTTGTCCATGCCGACCCCCCTGCTAGCTAGATAATGGTTCAGGAGATTTGGCTCCATTGCAAATCTTCTTCTACTATTGTAAGCTTGTGTTCTCTCTAACTTCGGCTGAGAAGAGTCTCTTCCCATATTGTAATTGTTATTTGTTTTAAAAAATAAAAATAAAAATAATAATTTTTAATAATATTTATGTTCTATAAAGTTTAAAAAAAAAAAAAACATTATTTAAGTTGTAAATTAATAACAAAAAGCATTATAATATTTAAATATTAATAAAAATACTATCTCTATTAAATAAAAATTAGTAAATTCACCTATAACAACTTTTAAAAGTAAGATATTAAATATAATCAAGAATAACTTAGGAGGAATAGGTGGATTCGTAAGAAGTTGGACACTTACCAAGAGGAGACTTAGGTCCAAAATTTGATGGCATGCCCAATTTAGGATAAAGATAGTAGTCTGACTTGAGTCCGGTGACTGTGCGCCAGTTTAATGACAGTGGTACCAACCCCAAGCTACGATCGAGATAGGGGTTATAATAATAATACCATGATTTAACGTTACCGTCCAAGGCAATGCAACTTGACCTTGTGACCAATTGTTTAAAAAAGAAAGGTAGTTACGAATTTCTTTATGTCTAAAGAAATATAACTGGGAAGAAGGAAGACTATCTTCAGGCTATATAACATGCGTGTCTCTGATTAAAAAAAACCAAAATTTCTAACAAAAAAGAACTATAACATTATTTTTATACTAATTAATATTAAAAAATAGTTTTTTTTTATTTTTTATTTTTTGAATTTATATGGTGAAATCTGTAACCGGTCAAGAATTTAGGTAGGTTGTGGGCTTTTATTGCCGTCATAGTATTTTCTTTGTTCACCTTGAAAGCAGTAACATAGATCTTTACTCAGTCCCCCCTTATAACCACCATACCACAATCATTTTAAACCTTTTATACCCTTAAAAACACCACCACCATACCACAATCATTTTAAACCTTTTATACCCTTAAAAACACCAGAAAAAAGACAAGCATTCAATCCCACAAAACCCGAGACCACTCTTTTACAAAATTTGATTGAACCAGTGGATCTACATTTCCTAACCTAAAACTTCTTAGTTTAAATTATCTAGGAGGAGTATGCACCATTTTTTGTGCATACTTCTTTCATTGTAGAATGGAAACATTTCTATCTTAGGTACGCAATAAATGGTGGATTCAATATGAGGAAGTTTCGAATATTATTAATATTTTAATGTAAAGTATATTGTTTCTGAGATTAAACTATAGTTAAAGCGAGTATCAGATCGGAGGCGCAAATTGCAAGGCCACAATTGTTTTCGAATACAAATCTTTAGTGCTCCACATGCACATTGTATAATGCTAAGAATAAATGCACGAAAAGATTACCGACGCCCGCAAAGTGTGGTCCACGTAACGCACGAAAAGATGAGCAATACCCACAAAGTGTGGTCCACCTATGTTCGTCACATTGGTCTAGCCGTTGATGATTTCGTACGAATAGCTGGAAGCGTCGATTTTTCCGGAACTGTCACTACAATATCGAAGAGAAATCGCATAAATCTCGGCTGTCACTACAAATAAATATTCATAGGCCCACGATTCACGCATTTTTTTTGTTTGGTCACATTTTCAAGAATTCTGTGGGACGGGTGGGATACGAACGGAGATTTTTTTTTTATACCTTCTTGTACTTATAGATGATCACCTTACTGTTATTATTATTATTGAATTGCATCTGAGCGACTTCCAAAAAGAGAGTAAGAAACCCTCTGCGGCCTCTTCGATATAACCGGGCTGAAAATAGCTACATAAAATTTTAGCCACAAGATTGGAGAGGGTGGTTTTGTAAGTGTGGATGGGCAAAGTGTGGATGTAAAGCTGCTCTCCTCTTATTTATTCAACACAAAGAACAAAGAGTCGAGTTGTTGAACGAGGTAAGGATCTCTCATGGACCATCTTTACCGTACGTTTATCGAATTCTTCACGAAAAACTATATGCATCCCTTTGTTTGTGGCAGAAGAGTGACACCTCATTTCCTATTTTGCAGTTCATGTCCAACTGCTCTATGCTAGATTGGAATATTAGTCTTTCAATAGCTCTACACGCAGAATAAAGTAATGTTAAAATTATTTGACTGAATACAAACTTTTATTTCTATTTTTATTTTAACCCAACAAAAGCAAGGTGTCACCTTTAATTCCATCAAATTTAATGTTTTTGAAGGGCATGTAAGATACATACCAAAAACCATTCACAGCCACTTGAAGAGGTCAAACATTGTTTTGGACGTCAATGTACCACCAAAAGTGGGAGATTACTGCCTTTCGAAAAACGTTGTAGACGATAAGTTGATTCTCAGTTTTTTTAAAAACCTTGTACACGATAAGGCCTAATCAACTTTATATTCTGTGTGTCTTGGATAAATAATTTATGATAATTGCAACAATAGACCTGCCCAATAAAAAGCAACAGTTTTGGTTGTATTTATTTTGGGGGAATTTCTGAAGAACTTGTAGGTTTTTTGAGACGGCCCAGTTGATATAGAAAAGTGGCGTGTATAGCTCTGGCGTGGTTTTGTTGGAGATGATATGCAGCAGAAAACCAGCTGACCCGGAGCTATGTGAAGAACAACGGAGCATTGTTAAATGGGTTATAATTTATTAGAAAGCACTGTATTCATCGTCTGTAAATTTTAGATTGCTAGCTAGATATTTATTTTGCATAATGTTTCTCAATAAGACACAGATTTAGGAATCTTGGATTGGTTTACCCGTCACAGGTCACCCTCCATATTGCAGCAAGCGAAGATTCTGGGCGCAGATTAACAGATATCATAAGCTTCGTATGCCCAACGAAGACATGAAATCTTTCTATTCTATTGTCAATCTGGCAATTAAATGTGAGGAGATTGAACCATGACACGCCGATTGTAAGGAAGATTGTTGTTAAAAAACCATTCCGCAGTGAATTAATGGGGAAGGGTCTACGAGTGAAGCAGCGGAGCTTGATTATTCAGAAGAATATAGTTCCATTCTCGTTGGGAGGTAATATGGTTCCAGTCTTCCAATAGAATAGAAAGTTCGCATGTCTTAGTTGAACATATGAAGCCTTTTATCTATGTACATCTATCTATCTATCAACATCTATGCCCAGAATTTTCGCTTCCAGCAATATGGAGGATGTACAGCTATGCCCAGAATCTTCGCTTCCAGCAATATAGAGGATGACCTGTGAAAGGTATATATATCATTTCCAAATTCATTTATGACATTAATATAAACATAGAGGTTAGCTTTAATAAATTATTGATATTTGATTTTGTTTTGGTTTTTATTGTCTAAAATTTGATATAAAAATCCGTGAAATTAGTTTGGTCAGTTGCATATTAATATTTTTATTATAATTTTTCAAATAAAAAGCTTGATGAAGTAAAATTATATTTTTAAAATAAATAATAACAAAATAATTTAAATATTAAATAAAT
Source organism: Wollemia nobilis (assembly GCA_028583015.1). Classification (NCBI taxonomy): domain Eukaryota; kingdom Viridiplantae; phylum Streptophyta; class Pinopsida; order Araucariales; family Araucariaceae; genus Wollemia; species Wollemia nobilis. Next base: position 4,120,231 of record JAQPPZ010000754.1, read on the forward strand.
TATTGATTTATATAATAATAAAATTATTATTTTTAATTATTTTTTAGTTTATTTATTTTATATTATTACAGTTTTACAACTATTATAAAAAAAAAGATGGGTGTGATTTAAGAAGTTCAAGTATTTAATTATTTAAATTGATGGCATTTGATATATAGGATTTTTATTGTTTGATATTAATTTATTTTATAATTAATTGTAATTATGTTTGTTGCAGGTTTGAGATTTGATTTATATAAGTTATATAGGGATATTAAAAAATATATTTATAATAAATAATTTATCATGTTTTAAACTTTTTGGAAGAGTTAATGTGTTAATTTATCATGTTTTATTGATTTTTTTTTTTTTTTTTTTGATAATTATGTGTTTGTATTTATAGCGGGTTTTAACAAGGATCCCAAAACCTGATTACATAAGCAATGGGCCTAGGGCATCAATCCCTTGAAACTGAACACCAAAACAGAAATCCCGCCCGATGATAACGATAAGCATGAAACAATCCCTCTCGGCGGGAAACAAACAAATAAGAAAAAAAGTAGTTTTGGAGATCTCACTAAGCGGGGAGTAGCCAAAAACCACCATCGAGAAGATCCCGCCCAGTAGGAAGGAAAGAAAAACTGTTACAATAAAATCCTGCCTTGCGGGAAGCAGTCAAAACCACCACAAACAGTCCCGCCTAGCGGGAAGCAACGAGGAAATCCCGCCATCCGGAAACCGAGCAGAAAGAAAGGATCCCGCCTCGTAATAAAACTGACGAATTTGGCGGATCCCGCCCTATGGAGAAACCATCCCGCCCACCGGGAAAACATTCAGTTCAACGAGAGCCATCCTGTAGGAAGCCGACAGCCAGTCTATCAGGAAGTGACCAGAGAGTTGCACCACAAGGAACCCGCCCCGGGAAAACAAAAGAGGATCCCAGCAGCAGGGACCAAGAATCCTGTCCAAGCACAGAGCCTGTCGAGGATTCACAAGAAAAAGGGGGAAGTTGTCCAAACCCTAAACCGTCACCTCCACCGCACTAAGAAACGCAGGGGACCAGATCCACGCGAATCACCTGCAAAAAACCCCAGGGGGAAGCCTGAGGGAAAAAGGGAAGGGATCCCCAACCAAACAGGGATCCTTGGGAAGCACCAGTCCGAAAAAACAACCAAGGAAACCCTAGCCGGCCGGGAGGGGCGCAGATAGTGGAGAAGGATCTCCCCCAGGAGATCATCTGCAAACAACCACTCCCCGGGAGGGATGACCTGGGTTGAGCCAGGGACTGGGCAGAAACCAGGAGCCATGGGAGGGGGAGCAGGGGAGGGACCAGAGCCCTCCCCTCTCAACCACAAAAATATTATATCATGTTTTATTGATTTTTATTTTAAAATAAGTATATAGTTTTTACTAATTTTTTTGGAGAATGTTTTTATATTTCAAGAATTTAACAATATTTTTTAAGACGGCTTCATCCAACATAATTAATTTTAGCTAACCTCTTTATGATTGTGGCCCTTTAAATGTTCATATAGTTCTTCTATCTTTGTTTTTTAAGGTATTAAAAGTATAAATTTTATAGTACTCATTGAGAAGAATTGCTTACAATTGTCTTCCTATATACATTCTAGAGTTTGAAAAAATGTTGACCTTGAACTAAACTTAATTATCACATGTGACATTTGGTAATATTACCTCTTCTCCAAGTATATAGTGAGATTCACAGATGTTTTTTATTATATGTTAGCTAGTGTAATATATGCTTACTATGTGAAGGACTAGGTATAATGTTTAAAATTAATTTACATTTAATATAATATCTTGTTTTTGATGATTTTTTATTTTAAAGATTTCAAAAAAATATTTAATAAGGTTAATTAGTCATGTTTGAGTGTAATTACTATCAAATACACATTTTAAAATAAGTTTGTGATTTTTTTTTTTTTTTTTTTTTTTTAGGATAATATCCTTGTGACTTAAGCACGCCATGTTATGCCTAAGGCTTCTAGGTCCATACATAAATAATATTCATTGACTTATTCATTGTATCCTTTGTAATATAATATATTTATACTTCTTTCATCTTTGCTATGTCAATCATCTAAAAGGTTAATTTTTAAATGTTCTTTATTGTGCCCCTTATCATGATGGTGTTTAGCTACCATTGCTTTATTTATAAATTGTACATAGATAATGATATATTATAGGCCTTGCATTTTAATTTTTTTGGATGAAAAAGCCATTATATTAATAAAATAATGTTTAATCATACAAAATAGGGTGGGTGGGATTAGCACACCCCGTAAACCAATACATTAACCACTGTGGTTAAGAGTATACAAGATTGTCAGAAACATCCCACAAACTGCCAATAACAACTGCCAAAACAGTATTAAATATGCATTCGAAAATAAAGAAGTTGAGAAATTACTACCACCTGGAAGGGGAAGGAAGATGCACATGACTCATAATGCAGGGTGCATTCCCCCAATGATCCATGATGGTACGCAAGTACTGTAGCTCCACCTATAATTTTTTAACCTGTACATGAATCTGTAACCAGCAATCAAAGAATATATCATATTTATCAGCAACAGAGAAGACATGTCTGACATCTTACTGAGAAATAATAGCGCTATTATGGGACTTCCATAGATAAAAAAAGGTATCAATTCTAAAAATATTCCAAACAACATCCAAGTTGAAGGAAAAAGCAATAGGGTCACCCAAAATAGCATGCACCCAAGTAAAATCCTCCTGCATAAAAGGTATGAAAAATTCAATAAGCCACTCCCAAGTTGACTGAGCCCGATCACAAGACCAAAATGCATGCAGTAAATCTTTCGCTTGTCCACAAACCGGAAAAATGAGATTATGAACACCGAGATTCTTGAGCCTACTGCTAACAAGTAACCCTTGATGTAAGAGACTCCAAGCAAAAAAACTTTGTTTAGGTTCAATATAAGTAGCCCAAGCAATCCGAAACCTCTTATTCCACTGGGAGGGAAGAGAGACTAAATTCCATCTCAGAGTGAGCTTATCAACCATTGGAACTTGTTAGGTGAGCCATTTGTAACCAATATGAGCTTTATATTGCAAAACAGGAAGCTCCCGAGGCCAACACCAATCGACCACCAGGGTTTTTGAAAATGCTTATGTAGTTTGCTCCAAATAGAAAACGAAATACTATCAATAAACACCTCATAAGTGTCTCTATCACCAGGATTTAAATTATGAATTTGACGAAAACTTTCCCAGGGTATCCAACACTTGGCATTTCGGGAGAAGAAATAAAAAATGGAAGCAATACCATGCTTATAGAACCTCTGTGCTCTGACCCAATGCACCAGAGCTAAGGGAGAACCTTGCGAAGTGATAATAGGATACCACCAAATATTCATGGAAGACAAAGAGGTACCTGCTTTGCGAAAACTCCCTTTCCAACTAAGCCAGGGTTTGAAGGCCTCCCAGGATTTCCAAATACTCTGAATGACAAAAGAACATTTAACTTTAATAGGGACAGGGGTAGTAAGAATGGATTGCAATCCCACCCCTTTCCAAATTTTCTTCCCACGAAGCAAACCAGAAGAAATGCAATGCCTGACCAGCACTTTCCAAGATTCATCCCCAATTAAAGATCGGGTGATCCATTTAGCACAAAGGGAAAAACCTTGTTGGTGACAATCAAACAAACCCATGCCTCCACAATCCTTGGGCAAACAGCAAATTTCCCAGGCTACCCGATGAAAACCTTGCTTGACAGAGTCTTTGGCCCACAAGAAGTCTATTAGAAGCTTATCCAATTTTTTATAACAAGATTTGGATGGAACCCAAAAAGATGAATAATAGACATGAGTAGTGGCTAAAACCTTAGAACAAATCTAAAATTTTCCTGCCAGAGAAATTTTCTTACTAGTCCAATAAGAAAGCTTCTTTTCCACTTTATCAATAACATCATCGCCACAATTGAGCAGAGGAACCATGAAATGAAAAATGGATTCCAAGAAATTTAAACACCTCACCTGGATGAATCCAAGTCCATTGGAATTGATGTAACCAGTGTGGCAGTTGAGATTGAGATTGCCAAAAACATGATGTTTTTTTCCATTGTATAAAAGAACCAGAGGCTAAACAGAACACCTCTAAGAAACTAATAGCCAAGAAAATGGATTGCTCGTATTCTTGAAGCGTTAATAAGGAATCATCTACAAAATGACCATTGACCAACTGATGGTCAGAATTAGGGAGAGCAATACCCTTGATTAATCCTTGATCCATCTTATGGGCCAACAAATAGCCAAAATCTTCTATAGCAAGAATGAAAATAGATGGAGCAAGAGGGCACCCCTATCTCACAGAGCAACCAAGATAAATTGACTGAGATTAACTATTATTCAAGGTAAGAACATCTGGAGCATCTTGAAATAACATAAGAATGGTGCTCACAAGTACTGGACCAAAACCTAGAGCTTGAAGCATAGCAGTTATGAAGTACCACTCCATATTATCATAGGCTTTCTCAAAGTCTATCTTAATGAATAAAGCATCTTGGTCTAAATTTCTTGCCCACTCCATACCTTCCCAAACAACAAGAACATTATCAAGAATGTATCTTCCCTTAACAAAGCTAGTTTGTTCAGGTCTGACAATCAAAGGCAGAATAGATTTAAGCTTAAGTGCAAGGGCTTTAGCAATAATATTGTAGCTCACATTAAGCAGGGTGATCGACCTCCAATTGGTGATGAGCTCAGGATCTCTAGAATTAGGAATAAATTTAACATTGCCTTTGTTAATAATGAAACCCAGTGAACCACATTGCAGGGCTTCAAGATAAACTTTGTGGAGATCAGAACCAAGCATATCCTAAAATTATTTATAGAATTCACATGGGAAGCCATCAATCCCAGGTGCCTTATTATTGTCCATAAGTGAAAAGGCAGTTTTTAGATCTTCCAGAGAAAGAAGAGTGTCACAAAATAACATTTGCTCAGGAGAAAGCTTGTTGGGGACAACAACGGTACAATCAGCAAGAGTTGCCTTCTAGCATCATCAAGGGGTTGAGAAGCAAAAACACCTTGATAATGTGAAACAAATACTTTGACAATGTCTAAAAGATCTGTAAATCTCTGCCCATCAACTTGAATGGCTTGAAACTGAGAATGTTGAGCAGGAGGTTTGAGGCGCTGAAAAAATTATTTGGTCACTCTGTCCCCCACTTTGAGCCAATGCATTTGAGCACATAATTAAGCCCCCTTGGCTTCATATAAATCAACATTTTTTAGCTCATGTCGAATGGAAGAAACTTGGGATTGAGCACCAGAGTTGAAAGGAGAGGCTTCAAGCCTGAGACAGGCTTTGGATAGCTCACTTTGCAAGGCAAACTTAGCCTGTTTTCATTGTTTTGTAACTTCAACACCCAGAGTTCGTAACACCTTAGTGGTTCATTGAATGGCAGCATTCCACCATTCAATCCTTCCAGAAATACCATCAATTCTAGGAATCAAATTCCAAATGCGACATATATGAGCTTTCATGCTAAAGCTATGCAAAAAAGAAACATTTAGGTAAAACTATGAAGAATGCACTCTAGGTTGAAAGTTTAACTTTGCCTTCGAGAATAAAATAGGTGAATGATCAGACAGTGTAGTATCAGGCAAAGTCAACACATACGGTGAATAAGGTAAAAGACGGGAGAACTAAAAGTTGTCACACTCAAAAATCATGGCTCTGTCCAATCTTATCAAAACCCTAGAAGTAGCCTAAAAATTGGACCAGGTGTACCAAAGAGCCTGCAGGAAGTCAAAAGGCGAGAAGAAATAATTAGGGTCATAAAGGCGAAGCTTGTTTTTCATAAAAACCAAGCTTCTATTTCACCTAAACACCACCGCATTGGGACATGACTGACCTTATCAGAATATTTCTCCACCATATTAAAATCTCCATATAGCACCCAAGTGGCAAATGGCAGATTCATGGCAAGCCATCCCCACAACTCGCATCTGTTAGAAGTGATATTTGAGGCATACACATTAACCACCCCAAGTGGTTTTCCACAGATCTCGAGCAAAATCCAGATAGCTTGATTGGATGGGTCAACACCCCAAGTCACAACATTCTTCTGTAATCGAGGCCCAAGGATAGTGACGGCTCCTCCTTTTCTCGGGGAATGCTTGGTGGCAAAAGAGGTACTTCGTGGCCACAAAAAATCACATGTACACTGCATATTGAAATCATAAATCTTAACTTCTTGTAGACATAAAATATCAAGGCTTCCATGCATTCGAGAAACATTTGACATCTCATTTCGGACAAAATATTTTCTGACCAGGTCTATCAGTCCTCGAACATTCCATGATAAATAAATCATTGGGATTTGTTAATGATGACATTTGAAATTTAGTTGTAATACATTTTATGTATAGTGAGATTGACAGGTATTATTTATCCATTATTTGCCTAATGATCTTTGATCTTAAAATTTATGTAGTAATAATTATTTATATTAAATATATAATTTCGATACAATTAAATATTAAGCATAATACTCATAAAGCATCATTAAATTTATTAATCAAGTATAATGTTGAGAACATTTCCTCTACAACTAATAATGGATCCCTTAATTAGACAAGTTTTCAACTATATATAATTATAACTTTATCCAAATATATGCATAATTTAAGTTTTTACCTCTTATTATGAAAACAAAAATAAAGCTCTTTGTTGAAAATTTTAGGATAAACTCTATGAAAGATACAAATATGTTTTTGAGGCTTTTTAAACATAAGTTCTTATAAATTATAATGGATCTATAGAATTATATATATTATGACATTAATATTCATTATTAGATGTTTATTTCAACTAAGTTTTATTTTTAATACCTAATCCTCTTTTATTTAATATCTAACTGATATAATGTTGTAAAGGGATTATTATTTTTATAAGACCTATGTCACCCATTGGAAATACAAGGAATGTGTACTTATTATATATTTAAGATCTTGTAGTTAATAAAAAATTAAATTTTATCCAAAAATTATTTTCAATCAAAGAGAATCTACCATCCTCTAGTTAAAACCTCTAATTAAATTTAAAATAATATAAAAATAATCATTAATTGTGTTTAAATAAGTTAATACAAATAGGTAATTCATTAGATTATTTTCTATCCGATAAAATTTTAAAATGACAATTTACATTGCAACCCTGTTATCTCATATAGATATCCCTTAAATGAAGATTTAAATCATGTATAATAAATTCTATAAGAGGGTTTGATAAAAAATTGCAATGATATTTTAAGAAAAACATTGAATAATATGACCTTTAAACTAAACCAATGTTGGTCAATCACATTTTGTTTAAATATTCATATATAAGAATAAATTTTATTAGAGGTTAAATATTGATATATAAGAATAAATTTGATTAGAGGATAAATAATCAATTCATAAATAGAGATTCAAATATGGGGTGCTTATATGGTTGGATAAGTTATGTGAATAGCAAAAAAATTTCATTCCCTTTATAAATAGAAAATTGATGGAACATGTGTAAGGTTCTATAATCATCAAGCCTCATAGATTTTATTCATTGTATGTATTTTTCACTAAGAAATATTTATGATATAAGGCATGTGTTAGCTTAAAAAGTCTTGAAGAACATGTTTTTTGGTTATTCAAAAAAATCCTCAATTTAATTATTTTTCTACTCATAAGAATGCTTGAATGGGTATGGTTTTGGATTTCTATTAAAGTGGAATGAATAGTCATTGCATACTATAAAAGACAACAACTATTATGTCATTAAATATTTTTGAGAGGGAGATTATTTAGGGCACAAGAGTAATACAAGAATTCATTGAATAGAACATCAAATATCAATCTAATATATGAAATTACAACTATATATTTTTTGCCCTTTTTATCATTTACAAGGATTATAAAGGAAGTCATTGTTCTAATGTAAATTTTATCCTCTTTGAGAGGAACAATATAGATAGATTTTAGTTATTTTAGAAAATAAAAGATATGGTTGTTCATCTTCTACCATAAATATTTCTATAAAATGGGAAAGATACTGTAATTTATAGGATATGAATATTATTAATATTATTTTATTATGACACATGACCATGGGAACATGATACATACCTCTTATTGTTGCTTTTCCTAAATTCAATTTTATTCTTAAAATAATATATCATTTCATTTAATCCAATTTAATTCTATTATAAAAAGTTTAAGTATTTTTCTTCTACAATCTTCCAAATATATAAAATTGAAGCCTTGTTAAATGATATGAATGGGAATAGTTTTGGGAATTAATAAGGAATAATATGCTATAACAATTGTGATGTAATTCTTATTGTAGATTTATATATTTACTTTATAGTTAGATTGTTACAAAACATAGGTTTTTCTATAATTGTTTATTAGTCCCTAAATTAGGACATAGAAGACTTTTTAAAGACCTTCTCAATTAATGAAAACTCAACATAAATAATTACATATTAGTTGGTATTAAATTATTATTCTTGGATTGTTTAGGATAAATTTCCTCTTCGGTACTCCTCCCCAACTACCATTTACTTTTGTTATATCTATATTTTAAAAATTCATTGTTGGAGTGATATTACCTTCCTACATTGTTCTCCTATTACCTTCCTCCATTCATTTTTATAATGTAAAACTGAGAGTATATCTCACTTTCAGAAAAATGTTACAATCATATCTATGATTGTCCTACTTTTATACCATCTAATAAGAGACCTAATAGTGGAGAAATCAAAATTGATAGATTTTCCTAAGAGTGCAAGCATGGTAGAGGTGATTATCATAATTTATAATTCTATAGAGTATGAAAATTTTATTTGAAAGTAAATTAAACCCAATAGAATATTAATATGCTCATGTAAAATGATAATAAAATTGAATGGTCTAATCTATTTATTTAGAAAAATTCAAAAAACATATTTATGTGTTAAATTTTTTAGTGAGATGTTTTCATATTATGTCAAATATTTCTAGAAAAGAAACCCATTGATTGTTAAATGCAAGGATTCTCTCTATCCCATATGCATGATAGATTTTAATTTAATAAAACAATCTTATATATAAATGGTATAATCTTATATTATTTTTAAGTTATGGATTATAATCTACGTGTTTTATGGAGGAATATTTATCTCATTGCTCATAATTTTTATAAATCCTGGCTGTAAAATTAATATCTTTGGATATAAACTTGGATATATTAGACTCTAACACTTTGCTTCTTATTTTTGTGGCCATAGTTAAAGTTGAATGTGATTTTACCATGGTCTAGGAGTCCAACAATATTTTATCTTCTAATAACAAGGATCTCATATTTATCCATGTCATAGGGATAATTTGTAAGGATAATATGACTATTCTTATAAATAATTCATATATAATTATGTGGCTATTATGCTAAAAATATTTTCATCACTTACAATAATAATATCAAAGTGATCAAAGGTATTTTATTTGTGCAACCATGACAATGTATACTCTAAATTTTCTAGGTAGATATATTACAATTGATAATTGAATAACCCCATGCATGGACATAATTACATCCTAATTGGACTTAAGCATTGAATATATTAGGAAGATCATGATGGAATTTTCTATTATGATCACATTGGAGTAGAGGAGGCCAAATAGGTTAAATATTTTGAATATATTGATTACCATTGTCAATCTAAAGGTAGTGCATGACATATGGACAAAGGCTAGGAAGGCTAGGAAGAGCATGAAAGTATAGTGTTCTTGACATGTGGATTATTATTACCACAAGTATGAGTTTTGAAATATGTTCTAAACACATGGTTTCAACCATAAAAAAGTAGTAGTACAATGGTGCATTATGTACATGCCCTTCATTCATGATGTATGCATTATTATTGGTGACCACATTAATAATGAAGACAAGTGGTAAGTATCCAATGGATGTAATGGATCCATTAAGCATATGGTGGTTCCAAAAAGGTAGTAATTGCTCACTATAATTACCAAAGATACTTGAACAATGACAAATGGATTCATTGCATCTTTATCTTGGTTGTATTTTTTATTCCACATAAAATTCTATTTGCATCATTCCCTTATATAGATCTATTGTCATGGTGGTGTAAATTACATGAAGTCAACACATGATACTTTTGTTCTCCTGTTTTTGGTGAAAATTTTCATCAACAGAGCTAACACATCACAAGTGGTGGGGTCTATATAAGGCATCTAAAAATGACCTAGTAGTGTACCAAAAGGCCTAAAAATAAAGGTTAACCATGATTTTCATTATTTGAAATGTAGATATATTGGTCAAACTTTATGATCTTGATTAAAAGTAAAAAAGTAAGAATAATGGTCAAAAGAAATTTTTTCGATAAAAGGAGACAATCTTTATTATTATTAGAAAAAAAGGGGTGATAATGGTCAAAACCGACCTAGTTGATGGTTATGGTCAAAATAAGAAATCTTGGTCAAACAATTTTAGCCAAACATGTGCATGACCTAGTAGAGTGATACTAGATGGGACAAGGGATAGGGATGAGGATAGACCATAACTGATATGATGCTAAGACAAATACTAGCAAAGCATCTGATAGAGGTAAGATAAGACATGACTATCTATGGTGTTATAGAAATTCATCCTATATTTAAGAGTGTCTTAAATAAGGGATTACCTCTTAAGTATAGGTTGAGCTATATTAGGTTGATATAGACTAGCTAGCGAAGATGCTATAGATCCGGTCTCATTGGTCATTATGACATATTTTTATGTTATTTTAGAGTACAAGCACCAATGCATTCTTATGGAGGTCAAAATTAGACAAGGTCATCGAGATGACGATGACCATAGAGGATGTGTACTTCATCCTATACCTACTATTAATTGGACAAACCTTCAAGATAGACATGATAGAGGAGATGCAATTTGATGTTGATAAAGTAGATCATTAGAGAGATATAAATATATTAAAAACACATTATTATGTTAGAGAGGATCCAAAATACCATTATCATACCATTTTTAATACGTATGGGGATCCTCCTATTTTCCTACATGTCTTGTATTTAAGATAAAACATGTTTCCAATTTTCTTGATCTAGTTATTGTATTTGGTCAAGGATGAGGGGGACATGGGACCAAAGAGGAGGTTTACATGGTAGACAAATTTAATATCTTTCTTATATAACAACTTGTATTACATCTATGACTATTGAGCACATATGATTAGCCTAGTATTATTTCTATAGGTAGGATATATGAGTATTTTGTCATGTATATGGACCTAATCTTATTCTACAAGATAGTAGTAGGGGAATTATGTCTATGAGATTAGGATGGACATCATAAACCTATAGTATTATCCTCAAATGTGGATGATCATAGACATCTAGATGACTTAAGTAAATAATATTTTCCCTACATAACATAGTACTCTTTTATTTATGTAAATTTAATGAATAGCTAGAGTTAGAATGATATGATATATCTAGCTCTTTCATTTGTTTTTGTGATTATAAAGATATCATAGGAGTGGTGGTAGTTAATTAATAGATTATACATAGTTACCCTAGGAGATACACTATATTTTGATGTCCTTCTATCTACTTCACCATACTAGATTGACCTATTAGAGTAACCAACCATTTTGTATAGTGTAACTTACCAACTTGAAACCATTTTGACTTTAAGTACTGAGATGGGATCACATAATACATTAGCTTCATAAGAAAGAGCTAGAGTTACAACTATTATAGGAGGTAATAGAGAGAGTACCTTACAACAATAACTAATGTAAGCATAGCTAGAGTTTTCAAGATCTTATAAAGAATTGGTAGACTTTAGGATGTTCATATCATGGTAATCCCACATAGGAACCTCTTAGACTACAACACAAGCACTTGATACATAATCTAAGGAATGTAGAGGTTCATTTTATAGTCAAAGACCCTACAAAGTGAATATAATTATAGTATTCTTTATATCCTCCATGATACCCATAGTAGAATATACAAAATATTATTTGAATGATAGGGTTATGTACATAGGACATAGGGTATCCTAGGATAATGACACTTTATACCCTATGTATCACATTGTACCTCTATGTGTCATTGATCTCTCTCTCTCTCTCTCTCTCTTATATATATATATATATATATATATATATATATATATATATATATATAACTAAACAACTTAAATATTAAAATATTTTTATTTTTGAATTGATAAATGTAAAAAATTAAAATATATCTTTTAAAACTATGCACAAAATCATGCTAATATAATATCCCATGTAACTCCAAAAAAGTTATCAATTTTGAAAAATAATTTTTCATCAATCTTATTATCTTGACAATATTTATATATTTTTATGTATCTAATACAATAAATTAAAAATATATATGTAATTAAAATAATTTTTAATAATATTTATGTTCTATAAAGTTAAAAAAAAACAAAAAACATTATTTAAGTTGTAAATTAATAACAAAAAGCATTATAATATTTAAATATTAATAAAAATACTGATCTCTATTAAATAAAAATTAGTACATTCACCTATAACATTTTTTAAAAGTAAGATATTAAATATAATCAAGAATAACTTAGGAGGAATAGGTGGATTCGTAAGAAGTTGGACACTTACCAAGAGGAGACTTAGGTCCAAACTTTGCTGGCATGCCCAATTTAGGATAAAGATAGTAGTCTGACTTGAGTCCGATGACTGTGCGCCAGCTTAATGATGGTGGTACCAACCCCAAGCTACGATCGAGATAGGGGTTATAATAATAGTACCATGATTTAGCGTTACCGTCAAAGGCAATGCAACTTGACCTTGTGACCAATTGTTTAAAAAAGAAAGGTAGTTACGCATTTCTTTATGTCTAAAAAAATATAACTGGGAATAAGGAAGACTATCTTCATGCTATATAACATGCATATCTCTGATTAAAAAAAACCAAAATTTCTAAAAAAAAAAAGAACTATAACATTATTTTTATACTAATTAATATTAAAAAATAGTTTTTCTTATTTTTTATTTTTTGAATTTATACGGTGAAATCTGTAACCGGTCAAGAATTTAGGAAGGTTGTGGGTTTTTATTGCCGTCATAGTATTTTCTTTAGGAAGGTTGTGGGTTTTTATTGCCGTCATAGTATTTTCTTTGTTCACCTTGGAAGCAGTAACATAGATCTTTACTCAGTCCCCCCTTATAACCACCATACCACAATCATTTTAAACCTTTTTATACCCTTGAAAACAGGAAAAAGACAAGCATTCAATCCCACAAAACCCGAGACCACTCTTTTACAAAATTTGATTGAACCAATTGATCTACATTTCCTAACCTAAAACTTCTTAGTTTAAATTATCTAGGAGGAGTATGCACCATTTTTTGTGCATACTTCTTTCATTGTAGAATGGAAACATTTCATCTTAGGTACGCTATAAATGGTGGATTCAATATGAGGAAGTTTCGAATATTATTAATATTTTAATGTAAAGTATATTGTTTCTGAGGTTAAACTATAGTTAAAGCGAGTATCAGATCGGAGGCGCAAATTGCAAGGCCACAATTGTTTTCGAATACAAATCTTTAGTGCTCCACATGCACATTGTATAATGCTAAGAATAAATGCACGAAAAGATGACCGACACCCGCAAAGTGTGGTCCACCTAACGCACGAAAAGATGAGCAATACCCACAAAGTGTGGTCCACCTATGTTCGTCACATTGGTCTAGCCGTTGATGATTTCGTACAAATAGCTGGAAGCGTCGATTTTTCCGGAACTGTCACTACAATATCGAAGAGAAATCGCATAAATCTCGGCTGTCACTACAAATAAATATTCATAGGCCCACGATTCACGCATTTTTTTTGTTTGGTCACATTTTCAAGAATTCTGTGGGACGGGTGGGATAAGAACGGAGATTTTTTTTTTATACCTTCTTGTACTTATAGATGATCACCTTACTGTTATTATTATTATTGAATTGCATCTGAGCGACTTCCAATAAGAGAGTAAGAAACCCTCTGCGGCCTCTTCGATATAACCGGGCTGAAAATAGCTACATAAAATTTTAGCCGCAAGATTGGAGAGGGTGGTTTTGCAAGTGTATATTATGGCAAGTTAGAGGATGGGCAAATGGGCAAAGTGTAGATGTAAAACTGCTCTCTTCTTATTCAACACAAAGAACAAAGAGTCAAGTTGTTGAACGAGGTAAGGATATCTGATGGACCATCTTTACCGTACGTTTGTCGAATTCTTCACGAAAAACTATATGCATCCGTTTGTTTGTGGCAGAAGAGTGACTCCTCATTTCGTATTTTGGGTGGCCAACTGCTAGCTAGATTGGAATATTAGTCTTTCAATAGCTCTAAACGCACAACAAAGTAATGTTAATTTTTTATTTGACTGAATACAAACTTTTATTTCTATTTTTATTTTAACCTAACAAAAGCAAAGTGTCACCTTTAATTCCATCAAATTTAATGTGTTTGAAGGGCATGTAAGATACATACCAAAAACCATTCATAGCGACATGAAGAGGTCAAACATTGTTTTGGACATCAATATACCACCAAAAGTGGGAGATTTATACCTTTCAAAAAACGTTGTAGACGATAAGGCTTAATCAACTTTATATTCTGAATGTCTTGGATAAAAAATTTCTAAGAATTGCAACAATAGACCTGCCCAAGAAAAAGCAACAGTTTTGGTTGTATTTATTTTGGGGGAATTTATGAAGAACTTGTAGGTTTTTTTGAGACGGCCCACTTGATATAGAAAAGTGGCGTGTATAGCTCTGGCGTGGTTGTGTTGGAGATGATATGCGGCAGAAAATCAGCTGACCAGGAGCTATGTGAAGAACAACGGAGCATTGTTAAATGGGTTACAATTTATTAGAAAGCAGTGTATTCATCGTCTGTAAATGTTAGATTGCTAGCTAGATATTTATTTTTCATAATGTTTCTCAATAAGACACAGATTTAGGAATCTTGGAGTGGTTTACCCGTCACAGGTCACCCTCCATATTGCAGCAAGCGAAGATTCTGGGCGCAGATTAACAAATATCAGAAGCTTCTTATGCCCAACGAAGATATGAAATCTTTCTATTCTATTGTCAATCTGACAATTAAATGTGAGGAGATTGAACAATGACACGCCGATTGTAAGCGAGATTGTTGTTAAAAAAACATTCCGCAGTGAATTGATGGGGAAGGGTCTACTAGTGAAGCAGCGGAGCCTGATTATTCAGAAGAATATAGTTGGGACGTAATATGATTCCAGTCTTCCAATAGAATAGAAAGTTCGCATGTCTTCGCTGAACATATGGAGCTTTTTATCTATGTACATCTATGCCCAGAATCTTCGCTTCGAGCAATATGGAGGATGTACATATATGCCGAGAATCTTCGCTTCCAGCAATATAGAGGATGACCTGTGAATGGTATAATAATGAAAGATTCGGATATATATATATATATATCATTTCAAAATTCATGTATGACATTAATATAAACATAGAGCTTAGCTTTAATAAATTATTGATATTTGATTTTGTTTTGGTTTTTATCGTCTTAAATTTGATATAAAGATCCCTGAAATTAGTTTGGTCAGTTGCATATTAATATTTTTATTTTATTTTTTTACTATAAATTTTCAAATAACAAGTCAGATATACACAATTACCTGATGAAAAATTATATTTTTAAAATAAATAATATTTAAAATATTAAAAAAATTATTAATTTATATAATAACAAATTATTATTTTTAATCATTTATAAGTTTATTTATTTTATATTATTACAGTTTTACAACTATTACCTTAAAATTTTGAAATATGGGTGTGGTTTAAGAAGTTCAAGTATTTAATTATTTAAATTGATATCATTGGATTTTTATTTTTTGATATAAATTTATTTTATAATTAATTGTAATTATGTTTGTTGTAGGTTTGAGATTTGACTTATATAAATTATATTTGTAAAGGATAAGAAATATTATAAAAATATTAAAAAATGTATTTATAATAAATAGTTTATCATGTTTTAAATTTTATTGGAAGAGTTAATGTGTTAATTTATCATTTTTTATTGATTCTTATTTTAAAATTAGTATATAGATTTTACTAATGTTTTTACATCTCAAGAATTTAACAAAAAAATTTAAGACTGCTTCATTTAACATAATTAATTTTAGCTAACCTCTTTATGATTGTGAACCTTTAAATGTTCATATAGTTCTTCTATCTTTGTTTTTTAGTATCTAAAAGTACAAATTTTTTAGTACTCATTGTGTCCTCTAGAATGAGAAGAATTGCTTACAATTGTCTTCCTATATACATTCTAGAGTTTGAGAAAATGTTGACCTTGATCTAAACTTGATGATCACATGTGACATTTGGTAATATTACCTCTTCTCCAAGCATATAGTGAGATTGACAGATGTTTTTTATTATATGTTAGCTAGTGTAATATATGCTTACTATGTGAAGGACTAGGTATAATGTTTAAAATTAATTTACATTTAATATAATATCTTGTTTTTGATGATTTTTTATTTTAAAGATTTCAAACAAATATTTAATAAGGTTAATTATTCATGTTTGAGTGTAATTACTATCAAATACACATTTTAAAATAAGTTTATGATTTTTTTTTTTTTAGGATAATATCCTTGTGACTTAAGCACGTCATGTTATGCCTAAGGCTTCTAGGTCCATACATAAATAATATTCATTGACTCATTCATTGTATCCTTTGTAATGTAATATATTTATACTTCTTTCATCTTTGCTATGTCAATCATCTAAAAGGATAATTTTTAAATGTTCTTTATTGTGCCCCTTATCATGATGGTGCTTAGCTACCATTGCTTTATTTATAAATTGTACATGGATAATGATATATTATAGGCCTTGCATTTTAATTTTAGTGATGACATTTGAAATTTAGTTATAATACATTTTATGTATAGTGAGATTGACAGGTATTATTTATCCATTATTTGCCTAATGATCTTTGATCTTAAAATTTATGTATTAATAATTATTTACATTAAATATATAATTTTGATACAATTAAATATTAAGCATAATACTCATAAAGCGTCGTTAATGAAAATTTATTAATCAAGTATAATGTTGAGAACATTTCCTCTACAACTAATAATGGATCATTTAATTTGACAAGTTTTCAACTAGATATAATTATAACTTTATCCAAATCTATGCATCATTTAAGTTTTTACTTCTTATTATGAAAACAAAAATAAAGCTATTTGTTGAAAATTTTAGGGTAAAATCTATGAAAGATACAAATATGTTTTTGAGGCTTTTTAAACATAATTTCTTATAAATTATAATGGACCTATAGAATTATATATATTATGACATATTAATATTCATTATTAGATATTTATTCCAACTAAGTTTTATTTTTAATACCTAATCCCCTTTTATTTAATATCTAAGTTATATAATGTTGTAAAGGGATTATTATTTTTAGAAGACCTATGTCACCCAATGGAAATACAAGGATGACCATGCATGTGTACTTATTATATATTTAAGATCTTGTAGTTAATAAAAAATTAAATTTTATCTAAAAAATATTTTCAATCAAAGAGAATATACCACCCTCTAGTTAAAACCTTTAATTTAATTTAAAATAATATAAAAATAATCATTAATTGTGTTTAGATAATTTAATACAAATAAGTAATTCATAACATTATTTTCTATCTGATAAAATTTTAAAATGACAATTTACATTGCAACCTTGTTATCTCATATAGATATCTTAAAATATTTTTATATTAGGCCTTAAATGAAGAGTTAAATCATGTATAATAAATTCTATAAGAGGGTTTGATAAAAAAGTGCAATGATCTCTTGAGAAAAATATTGAATAATATGATCTTTAAACTAAACCAATGTTAGTCAATCACATTTTGTTTATATATTCATATATAAGAACAAATTTTATTAGAGGTTAAATATTGATATATAAGAATAAATTTGATTAGAGGATCAATGATCAATTCATAAATAGAGATTCAAATATGGGGTGCTTATATGGTTGGATAAGTTATGTGAATAGCAAAAAAAATTCATTCCCTTTATAAATGGAAAATTGATGGAACATGTGTAAGGTTCTATAATCATCAAGCCTCATAGATTTTATTCATTGTATGTATTTTTCACTAAGAAATAATTATGATATAAGGCATGTGTTAGCTTAAAAAGTCTTGAAGTGCATGTTTTTTGGTTATTCAATAAAATCCTCAGTTTAATTATTTTTCTACTCATAAGAATGCTTGAATGGGTATGGTTTTGGATTTCTATTAAAGTGGAATGAATAGTCATTGCATACTATAAAAGACAACCACTATTACGTCATTAAATATTTTTGAGAGGGATATTATTCAGGGCACAAGACTAAGACAAGAATTAATTGAATAGAACAACAAATATCAATCTAATATATAAAATTACAACTATATATTTTTTCCCTTTTTATCATTTACAAGGATTATAAGGAAAGTCATTGTTCTAATGTAAATTTTATCCTCTTTGAGAGGAAAAATATAGATAGATTTTAGTTATATTAGAAAATAAAATATATGGTTGTTCATCTTCTACCATAAATATTTCTATAAAATGGGAAAGATACTGTAATTTATAGGATATGAATATTATTAATATTATTTTATTATGACACATGACCATGGGAACATGATACATACCTCTTATTGTTGCTTTTCCTAAAGTCAATTTTATTCTTAAAGTAATATATCATTTCATTTAATCCAATTTAATTCTATTATGAAAAGTTTAAGTATTTTTCTTCTACAATCTTCCAAATATATGAAATTGAAGCCTTGTTAAATGATATGAATGGGAATAGTTTTGGGAATTAATAAGGAATAATATGCTATATCAATTGTGATGTAATTCTTATTGTAGATTTATATATTTACTTTATAGTTAGATTGTTACAAAACATAGGTTTTT
The DNA here is from genome assembly GCA_028583015.1 of Wollemia nobilis. NCBI lineage: Eukaryota > Viridiplantae > Streptophyta > Pinopsida > Araucariales > Araucariaceae > Wollemia > Wollemia nobilis. The sequence goes on from JAQPPZ010000754.1 coordinate 4,139,279, forward strand.
CTATAATTGTTTATTAGTCCCTAAATTAGGACATAGAAGCCTTTTTAAAGACCTTCTCAATTAATGAAAACTCAACATAAAATAATTACATATTAGCTGGTATTAAATTATTATTCTTGGATTGTGTAGGATGAGTTTCCTCTTTGATACTTCTCCCCAACTACCATTTACTTTTGTTATATCTAAAATTTTAAAATTCATTATTGGAGTGATATTACCTTCCTACATTGTTCTCCTATTACCTTTCTCCATTCATTTTTATAATGTAAAATTGAGAGTATATCTCACTTTCAGGAAAATGTTACAATCATATCTATGATTGTCCTACTTTTGTACCATCTAATCAGAGACCTAATAGTGGAGAAATAAAAATTGATAGATTTTCCTAAGAGTGCAAGCATGGTAGAGGTGATTATCATAATTTGTAATTCTATAGAGTATGGAAAATTAGTCTAAAAGTATATTAAACCCAATAGAATATTAATATGCTCATGTAAAATGATAATAAAATTGAATGGTTGAATCTATTTATTTAGAAAAATTCAAACAAACATATTATGTGTTAAATGTTTTAGTGAGATGTTTTCATATTATGTCAAATATTTCTATAAAATAAACCCATTGCTTGTTAAATGCAAGGATTCTCTCTATCCCATATGCATGATAGATTTTAATTTAATAAAGTAATCAACTCATCTTATTATCAAATGGGTATCTTTATACCATTTTAATTTAGTTAATTATATATAAATGGTATAATATTATATTATTTTTAAGTTATGGATTGTAATCTACGTGTTTGATGGAGGAATATTTATCTCATCGATCATAATTTTTATAAAGCCTAGTTGTAAAATTAATATCTTTGGATATAAACTTGGATATATTAGACTCTAACACTTTGCTTCTTATTTTTGTGGCCATAGTTAAAGTTGAATGTGATTTTACCATGGTCTAGGAGTCCAACAATGTTGTATCTTCTAATAATAAGGATATCATATTTATCCATGTCAAAGGGAGAATTTGTAAGGATAATATAACTATTCTTATAGACAGTTCATATATGATTATGTGGCTATTATACCAAAAATATTTTCATCACTTACAATAATAATATCAAAGTGATCAAAGGTATTTTATTTGTGCAACCATGACAATGTATACTCTAAATTTTCTAGGTAGATATATTACAATTGATAATTGAATAACCCCATGCAAGGACATAATTACATCCTAATTGGACTTAAGCATTGAATATATTAGGAATATCATGATGGAATTTTCTATTATGATCACATTGGAGTAGAGGAGGCCAAATAGGTTAAAGGTTTTGAAGATATTGATGACCATTGTCAAGCTAAAGGTAGTGCATGACATATGGACAAAAGCTAGGAAGGCTAGGAAGAGCATGAAAGTATAGTGTTCTTGACATGTGGATTATTATTACCACAAGTATGAGTTTTGAAATATGGCCTAAACACATGGTTTCAACCATAGAAAAGTAGTAGTACAATGGTGCATTATGTGCATGCCCTTCATTCATGATATATACGTTATTATTGGTGACCACATTAATAATGAAGACAAGTGGTTAGTATCCAATGGATGTAGTGGATCCATTAAGCATATGGTGGTTCCAACAAGGTAGTAATTGCTCACTATAATTAACAAAGATACTTCGATAATGACAAATGGATTCATTGCATATTTATCTTGGTTGTATTTTTTATCCCACATAAAATTCTATTTGCATCATTCCCTTATATAGATCTATTGTCATGGTGATGTAAATTACAGTAAACATGATATTTTTGTTCTCCTCTGTTTGGTGAAAATTTTCAATTCCTATCTCACAATGTAGACATGAAGTTTCTATTATTTTACATATAGTTGAATTCCTCAAAATAAAAAAATACAATGTAAGGGACTCTTCTTTAAACCCTTCTAGCCCTTATTCAATCATTTTGCCTTTAGAAACTTACAAGTATTTTATTAAATTCATTAAATTTTAGGTATAATTTTTTGATTTGTTATGTATTTTATATTTTTTATTCATTAATCTTCATTTTTTGACCTACTTAGATTTGTATTTTCAACTCTTTTCCTGTTTTGATCTAGTGAAGAATTTTTATATCTTGGCTCTTATCTCTCCTTATAATTTTGGCTCATATCTTATAAATTTTTTCCTCACCTTAGGTCTAATGGAATTCACAACGCTTTCTATAAATAAATAGAATCAAGATATACACTCAAATACTATATAAAAAGTGAAAGACATAAAAACAAATTAGGATGCCTATAGATACCATAAATAATCACTCTACATAGATTATATTGAACAACACTCTAATAAAAATGAGAAGTGTTACAGGAGTATTTGTAGCAACACAAAAACCTAAAATTTTACATTATAAGTTTAACTTAAATCAATATAATAAGTGGTATTTATGTTAATTATAAAAATTAGATAAGGTTTAGTTATAACAAGGTAAATCATGGTCCATTAGACTTACCAATTAAATTCTAAATAATATTAAATACATTACACAACAATATGACCTTAGGAATATCTAATACATTGCATAATGTCAACTCTTGGTCATAACTCATATTACAATTTCAACACCCTTCATAAGATAAACTAAGGGGCCAAGGATAGAATACATCTGTGACAATAACATCTTTCTCCATAATGTATGTCCTTGTGGGCCTTTATAGTTGAAGAAGATTCATTTAATCCTCCTTCATCATCTAAAGGATGTCCACCTTTATTCAAGAACTTATATTTAGTCTTCTATATCTTCAACAAACAATTAATCATAAGATATCCCTCTTTTTTATAGTAACTACAAGTGGTATTTTTTTATTTGAAGACATAGCCTTACCCATGGGACCTTGGATAATAGCCTCCTTTGCATGAGCCTATATATGAGGAGTTCCACCACGATAGTTCCTTTGCAATCTAAAAGTAAACTAGAATAGAGAAAATCTAATTAAGAGTATGACTCTTTTAGGATTGGAAAAACATGATAATCATATAAACTATTTGGTTTAATATCTAAAATGAGGAGGAGATATTAGCAAGACCAATCTCATTTCATTCTTCATCATCTTTATTTATTCCTCCTAAAGATGTAATATCTACCTCAAAGCCTTGAGTCACATAATATAGTCCACAACATTATCAAACTTAGCTATATTAGGATAAAAGGCTCTAATTCTAAGTGAATTACATCAATCGTATTAACCTTTTGAAAAATCCATGTATCTTTGAACATAGCTTTATAGTGTCACTCTCTTACTTCATATAGAAAACCTTTCAAAAAAATTGAATAAGAGGAAGTGCCATCATAGATGCAAGGTAATCTATCCTGGATGATCTCTCCCAAAATTCCTCTAAGCTGCCGAATGGCTTCATTTTTGAATTACCCGACCATTAGGTGCACCAAGAATGAGTAGTGTGAGAAACGGGGCATGATATCCAAATCCTTCTTTATGGCATCCTATAATCCCTTGAACTCTCTATCTATCGTGTCACATATTATGTCCTGCCATCTATACATGGGCATCTTCCAAGTCTTGTTGCACTATACTATAAAATACATCACCTCGATGTTGACCCAGTTGAGGTCTTCAAATCCCAATACTACATGGATCATATTGGCATAGTCCCTCACCCATTTGTGGAATTTATTCTTGTGAATCAAAAAATCTATTGATACTAGCTTGTCGTAATCAAATAGTTTCTCATAGAAGGTGGTGTCGATCATGTGTTGTGCCTACATTGAAATCACCTTCACATCATAGCATTGTTTGAATGTTTCTAATATGAACACCTATTCAACATTTTTGGTGTAATTTTGTAAATGGGTTTGTTTTATGCATTAACGATGGCCCTAGTCTTTGGATCGTACAATATGGCGAGGTATGTTAATAATTTAGGGAAGAAATGCACTCTTGGGCACAAGATTTTGCCAGGTTGGTTCTCCTTTTGTTGCTATGAGGACCTCTTTTGTCTTTGTCCTCATAATCCTGGTTGAAGATGTTTTTCAATAGGTAGCATGGGTGTCACCATTATTTGGTGTTGGAATGGGAGAAAAACTTAGTGAGTTCATATTTATCCCACACTTGTTCTCCTATCTTCCTAGCATTCACCTTCCTGAATGGCACCTTCTTGTCCAATGCTTCGATTTTTGTCTTAGGGGCTGCCCTATTGGAGGAGGCCATTGCTCTAAGATTTCTAACACTGGTCTTATCAGCTCATAGAATAGTTTGGAAAATTTTCTAGCACTGTGAGTTGCTCACTGCTATCTTCGTGTATTTAAATCATTTTGCATTCGATGAATTATTAACATCATACCAACTCCCACTGCATTATTGCTATTTTTGGCTCACCACCTCTATATTCTATAATAATTGGCTGATTATAAATCACCATTATATATTGATTTGTGTAACTGGTAGCCAAATTATATAGGTATTAGATATCAGTGCATTTGATTGGTACATGTTGCCTCAAAAGTTATACCTTGGTAGATTTGAGGTTGAGGTTGGTGGTTGGCTTGTGTGCCTATAAAACTTGAAGTGGTTCAACCATGTCATTAGGATCATCGTTGGTTTGAGTGTTGTATTAGCTTTTCTCAGGTGAAGGTATGCAGATGTGGATTTCATGCTTCAGTTGTTATCTATGGCATATTGGCCACTTAATTAATTTGGCGAAAGGTATGTAGTCTGTTGATTGGATGATCAATCAATCATATCTTTTATTTCATCAGATTTTGATCGATGGATAGCTTTGATTTTGCATGAATATAGATTTGGCTTTTGGTTGCCATTATTTGGCCGATATAGATTTTGGTACTTTTGCACATGCTATTTTTTAAAAAGACTTGAGATAGCTTTTATCAAGGATGTCAGTTAATAATAACAATTTTCAATTGAGATTTTGTGTATGTAAAATTAAATGGTGACATACCTTAGTTAGTGTTGTTTTTACCTTTGATTGGTTGGGTTCATCTCATCTGTTGATCTCATTCGATCGATGGTCTTTGGATGATGAGGATGCGTTCAAACATGGGTATTTAAGCATATTTTCTTTTTATTTTCTCTGAATCGTCAACCAATATTTTATTTATATTCGATAGATAAAAGCTTTGCTTCGATCGAAAAAATATCTTCATTTTTGACGAGCGACCAATATTTGGTTCTCACCTTCTTGTCCAATTCTTTGATCTTTGTATTAGAGGCTGCCCTATTGGAGGAGGTCATTTCTTTTTTATTCCTAACACTGGTCTTCTCAGCTCGTCAAACAGTTCAAAAAATTTTCTAGCATTGTGAGTTGCTCACTACTACCTTCGTGTATTTAAATCATTTTGTATTTGAGGTATTATTAACATTGTACCAACTGGCACTGCGTTATTACTATTTTAGGCTCACCACCTCAATATTCTATAATGATTGGTTGATTATGAATCACCATTATCTGTTGATTTGTGTAACTGGTAGCCAAATTATATAGGTGTTAGATATTAGTTCATTTGATTGGTATACATTACCTCAAGAGTCGTACCTTGAAAGATTTGAGGTTGAGGTTGGTGGTTGGCTTATGTGCCCATAACACCAGAAGTGGTTCAACCATGTCATTAGGATCATTGTTGGTTTGAGTGCTACATCAACTTTTCTTGGGTGAAGGTATGCAAATATGGATTTCGTGCTTTGGTTGTTATCTTAATTTGGCCAAAGGCATGTAGTCTATTGATTGGATGATTTGTCGATCATATCTTTTATTTCATCAAATTTTGGTCAAAGGATCATTTTGATTTTGCATGAATATAAATTTGGTTGTTGGTTGCCATTATTTGGCCAATATGACTTTTGGTACTTCTGCACACACTGTTTTTTAAAAATACTTGAGATAGCTTTTATTGAGGATGTCAGTTAATAATAACAATATTTAATTGAGATTTTGTGCATGCAAAATTAAATGGTGATATACCTTAGTCAGTGTTATTTTTACCTTTGATTGGTTGGGTTGATCTCATCCATTAATCTCGTTCTATTGATGATCTTTGGATGGTGAGGATGCATTCAACTACTGATATTTAAGCGTCTTTTATTTTTTGATCGAAATTTTTTAATGATAGCGCTTTTCTTCGAAATCATCAGCCAATATTTTATTTTTGTTCAAATGATAAAAGCTTTGATTCGATCGAAAAAATATCTCAGTTTTTGTTGAGCGACCAACCTTTGGTTATCGCCAATCAAAAAGAGAAATATTGACTTTTGACATTTTGATCATCTTTTCATTCTTTTCAGCTGACAGTATGTTTAGTTTGAGCGATGTGATGCATTTTTTGGTCAATAGATATTTTGATCGACTAGTCATTGTGATCGGTAAAAAAAAAATGCTTCTTTTATGGATGATCAATCATCATTTTTCTTTTTTTGACCAATGAAGTTCAACAACAATTTCTTTCGTATCGATCAAAAATACCTTTTTTCTTTAGAAGTTTTTTTATTTTAATTGATCTAAAATGGGATTCTCTAATGGACTAAATTTCATTCGACCAAAAATATCCTCAGTAGTGCCCTCCTTTTCATTGTTTGATTTAAAATTTACATGTTTTTATTGCTTTGGCTTTTTATCCTGAGTGGTCGGTCAAAAATATCTATCGATCGATCAAAAGATACTTTCTTGTAAAATAAAGTCAACTCTCTCTGATGGGATCAGCTGAAAAAATCTCCAACAATACTTGGATTCGTCTGATCACTTTCTTTATGTCGATTTATAAATTTTTATGTTGGCCGATCACTTTTCAAAGTTTGGTCGAAAAGATTTTAGTTCTAACAACTTTTGCTCATTGGTCGAATTTTTTTTGCCTGTCAACTGAAGGGTGGAATCTTTGCAAGGAAAACCAAAGGAACCCCTAAGATTTTAATGAAAGGAAAAAATTTAGCTGACTAGGGGTTTGGATATGTTTATGAAGGTAGAAAATTTTACTCAGACCTGAACTCTTCATAAAATGTGTATCTTTTTAAGACTTTCAATTTTTTTTAATTATGGGTACATTCATATTGTATCAATTTTGGCTACAACAGGCCAAAATGAGGGAAAATATGAAAAAGACTTTCTATTGGATATGTATGAAGAAGGACATAAAATAATTTATCACAATTTGCGTGGAATATTAGAAGGTAAAGGTTGAACACCACATATGACAGACTACCTATACCCACACGATATACCTATTTGAAAATGGTAGGTCATATCCATGGAATTTATTATGGGATTGCCTAAGAATAGATTTCAACATGATGTATGCTTTGTTGTAGTGGACAAGATGACCAAGGTTGCACATTTCATACCTGGGAGTACCAAGGATGATGTAGTTGTAGTGGCTAATAGATTTGCCAAGGAAATATTTAGATTAGATCGAGGTTAAAGGATGTCTTTGATCACCAAAATAATTATGCTTATAGAAAGCACATCCCTAAGGAATTATCTATAGGGGACAAAGTATTTCTCAGAGTAAATCCCAACCAAGTTGGATCCTAGATATGTTGGACCCTTTGAGATCATAAAAAAGATAAATCTAGTTGTCTATCATCTCTCCTTGCCGCATAACCTATCCAAGATCCATGATACTTTCTATGTATCCTTACATATAAAGTATGTATCTAATCTTGACCATGTATGGAGTTTATCTAACTTGTAGATAAATTACCCTACAGTGATTGAAGTAAAACCGGTAAGGATTTTGGAGTTTCATTCCAAATAGATGAGGAACCGAACTCTAGAACAATGTAAAGTCCAATGGGACTGGTACTCAGAAAAGAATGCTACTTGGGAGAAAGTAGTTGATATGCAAAAATATTTTCCATATTTATTTGAATGAATAAATGTAATTTTGATCTTATTGCAGGACATTGGTGAAACATAGAAGACTATGTTTAGTCCAAGGGAGGTTGTATGTCATGACCCTCCCCTAGACAGCCTTTTAAAATAAAAAAAAATTATGTATTTATGTGTAATAATTAATGATATATTTTTTCATTTTATGATATTTTGATGATATATAATATGGTAATGATAGACTTGTCCTTATTGTAGGAATAGACACCTTCACAAGTGGTCAAAAAGTTGATGGCTTATATGATGAAAAATACCTGACCTGTGTTATCTAATTTTAGATCTGGATTACCTTTGCTATTTGATGTGTCTTTTCTATATTTGCATGCTTTTTAATATTAAATTAATATTTCTAACATATTTTAAAAAAATGAATTATGTTAAGAAAATTTAATATTACTTCATTAAAAGAAAAATGAAGAAAGAAAATAATTAATTGATTACTAAACTTTAGAATAATTGAATGACATAGCCTTTGCTTCAAAATGAGTAATGAACCCAATATAGAAAAATATAATAGTGTATAGTTGAGTGTTTGTTATTTTTCTAGTAGAATCTCCTTGAGATCTCTTAAAAATACTTAAGAAAGGAAAGAGAAGAGATCAGAGTTGGAGATTATATTTGGGATATTTGTTCAGAGAACATGTGGAACAGTGAAGACTTTTTGGATACTCATCTTGGAAGAAGGAAGGAGCAACAAAAGACCTATGCTGGTGATAATTTGAGTCTTCTCTAGAATAAGCTTCTTCTAACAATCAAAGGTACCTCTTTTTGTAAATATTTTGAAGATGACATTTCAAGTCCTATAAAAAATAATTAAAATTTTGGCTTTTATCTATTCATGTATGTAAATAATGCTTGAATGAATTTAACAATTGAGGTACTTCTAGTATTAGGATAATTTCATTCTTTTAGAATACTTGGTCTTGTTTGTTGTGAGATCTTAAGAAAAATAATGTAGGGCATAGAGGAGTTTACTCTCTAGTTTGCTCACTACCATACTTAACAAAGGATGTATCTTTGTGCAACTATTTTCTTATGGAAACAACAACTTGGAATATCTGAGAGAATCTCATATCATTGTACTATGAGATCTAAATATTTAAGTCCAAAACAAAAGTACAAAGGTAGTGGATGTAGGCTTGGGCATATGATAGCCTTGTATCTTGAGAAATTCTTCTCCATGTCTTTTTATACGGATGTTGAAATCCATAATATTATCCTAGGGATACCTTTGAATAGAGATGAACTGAGTGATGGGAGAAAAGGAGTCTCCTACATCATTGAATCATAGGATAAAAAATTCAACAATTTTAACCCATATACTAATGTTATATTTCTCTAATGAATGGTACCATGTTAATATCTTACCCCTAAAATATAAGACTAATATTATCACTATCATATCATCATGCATAATATTGTGCATAATGACTAGGGTAGTTATGTCTTGACAATGCTCATATGTAGTTTTCTTACTACCATCAAATGAAAGTAAGGTTTTAAGCATAGTTTGAGAATATCATGGAGGAATTGAAAATTAAGGGGTCCATGGTTCTGATGAGAGGAGGTTTCCCCTGACTGACTTATTATCTCATAACCAGTCCAGGAGAAGCAACATTTTAAAACAAAAAATTCCTTGAGAGACCAAAAGATCCTTAAAGGAGATAAAGACCTCTATAGTACCCACAGGTACCAATTCGTAAAGAGATTTGTTTTCTATTTATAGAAAATCAAAAGAATTCTCTAGAAGGGAATTTGCATCCTTACTAGGCATAAGTTCCTTGGAGGTCATCGGAGAAGAAATATTTGAAATATTACCATTAGAGGTAGGGGTTGACCAACCATAATTGTACCAAGATTAGATCTTTTCAATTCTTCAACACAAACATTTTTCTTTTGAGGAGCGACTGGAGTAGTCTTATGCTTAGTACATCAAGAAAACTTATGATCATAATTGTTGTAGTAAGAACATAATAGCAATTTGTTCTCATAAAGAAGGAAATTTGCATCCTTACTAGGCATAAGTTCCTTGGAGGTCATCGAAGAAGAAATATTTGAAATATTACCATTAGAGATAGGGGATGACCAACCAACATTGTACCAAGATTAGATATTTTTAATTCTTTATCACAAACATTTTTCTTTTGAGGAGCAAGTGGAGTAGTCTTATGCTTAGGACATTGAAAAAACTTGTGAACATAATTATTGTAGTGAGAACATAATAGCGATTTGTTCTCATAAAGAAGGGATTGGATCCTAGGTTCAACATCCATAAGTAATTCAAAATTACTTAGAATCTACACATATAAATCATTTACTACACACATATGAGCAAAGATCTTTCGAGATCTAGCTCTAGTCAATGGGTCAATTGAAACTAGATTGCCTAACATTTTTGCAATCCCTTTCAAAATAAATTCATGCCAGAAATGAAGAGGGAGGCCTACTAGAAGTGAAGAGGGAGGCCTAGAAGTCTTACCCATATAGAAGTAGTGTTGATATTATGAGTATCTAGATCAAAGTTCATTCTCCACTTATGAATTAAGAGGTATCTTTGCCCAAAAAACTAGGGACATCCACCCAAAATGTGTTTAAAATCATCCAACGAAGAAAGCCTAATGATAAAAAAACCTTTCAAGAGAGTAACTAAGTCCATATGACATTTTGGAGACCACTTCAATATCTTCCATCTCCAAATTAAGTCCAAATCCAATCTAGAATTTCTCAAGATTTTCTTAACAATGGAGGTCTCTCCCTCTACCATGGTCAATTTAAAATATCTATAGGCACTGATAAGGATCTCTGCATAGGGTCAAGCTCAAATATGCACTCTATAATATGGGCTCACTTATCATTTTGAGTAATATTTGCAACTTTAGGAGGGTCCACCAAAAGGTAAGCAAAGGATTAAACCATTCCACCTTGGCTAACGAGCATGAAGTAAGAGAGATGCTCCACCTTATGTCCCATGAAAAGTCCACCATCATCCATCTATATCTATACCACATAGTGCATGACATCCACATTTGAAATAGATATTCTATATTCACATTTTGTAGAGAGAAAAATTAAAAAATGCATCCCCTTTAAACTCCAACTTAGCCATTGAGGGTTGAGCTTCCTTTAGATGACCACCATCCAAAATATTCTCCTCACATGTAACCAAGATATCATAAGAGACTATCCCTATAATAGAGGAGATAATCTCACCACATGTTAACTTTATAGTGTAAACCTACCAATTAGACTCCATGACAGAGTCTAGATAAGATAAACCACTTATCTTAGTGAGAGAAAGGTGCTCAGAGATCGACCGATTGGAAGCTTCTATGCAAAAGATACTAGAGTCCAAAAAATAGTCCAGATAGGTTGAACTACCTTACTTTATGAGGGCAAAGCTCACGGGTACAAAGTTTGTAGCTAAGCTAACAGTTGGCAAATTTGACTAAAGATCACATCTATAAGAAATAAAAGGATATATATTAGTATATATACCAGTCTAAACCAACTCATATTGAGCTTAAAAAGTTACCTAAAGCCATATAGCAGTAATTATCTCATCCTAAACTTTCTCCCAACCAAAGTTCGGATTAGAAATGGTGATACCACAATGCTCTTCATCTTGAACCTGTATTGTTAAGGATGGAGAGATCTATAATTTTTTCTATGAGGGATCTATGAATTCTTTTATTTTCTTCTTCATTGGTGTTCTTTGTTCCCTATACTTCTTGGACCATGTTTCCTCTTTGATTTTCCTATTTTGGATGTATATCAATATTGCTTATGTTGATATTGTCTCTGATGGTATCTTTAGAAAGGTCTATGTATTTGATTCTACTTATTTAAATAATTATACACATAATAATTGGTGTGATGACCTTATTTGTTACATATGTAACAATATCTTATTTTTCATTCAAGTTGATGTTGTCATAATGAGGCAATATTATTTGACACCTTTATTTTTTAAATAAAAATATTATTTGTTGTTTCATCTCTATCTTTGTTTTCTATTTTATATTCTTTATGCTAAACAATTCATCAAAGGATACAATTTTATTTAGCATTTGAAGATCGATAACTAATATCTTAAATATTTTTGGAAGTGCTCTTAGTGTAACTTGAACACAAAATTTTCTTCCACTCTCTCTCCTATATTTTTTACTTTAGATTTCAACTCTGCTATCCTTCGAAAAAATTATTCTATATTTTCTATATCATGAAATTTTAGTGAAAATAGCTGGGATTGCAAGTGTAAAATTGTAGCTTCATTTTTTTCTTTCAAATATTGTGCATAACTTATCCCAAGTGGTTTTTGATGTTTTGTCCTCACTTACGTGTTCTTAGATCTCATCAAATATACTAGATATTATTAGCATAAGATCCTTTGCATCTTCATCTTTAAATATTTATCTTCTAATTATATGTTTTAGAATAGTATTATTTCCATTTACCACTTCCCAAATTTTCTCAACAATAAGTATTGATCTCATCTTATTTTTCCATGGAGTAAAGTTAGGTCCTTTTAGTAGTTGAGATTCTAAAAATAAATCTTTGTATTTTTCACAAGTTTGCTAATAATGTTATGCTTCCTTCAATTCTACCTTTTAATAAATGTCATTCCTTCATTGTGGAGAACCTTATTACTCCAACTTTTATATTTAAAAATATATTTTTTTCTTCAAATAAATATTTTATTCAATAATAAAATATTTCAAATTCCAATATATTTCTATTTCAAAAATAATATTTTTTCTTCAATCATAAAATCCTTTTGTTTTCTTCAAAACCATCATGCGTCTGTGGTGGCAAGTGAAAAAATAAGTCATAATTAGTTGGTGCCTTAATATTGAGTATGTCAAGATTGTCTCCCTTTTTTGTTTTGTAATTATATTCTGTGGATAATATCTCTCCTATTTTGGCTTTGTTGTGTAAAAGGTTCGGGGACCCTTCTTAAAACCCCTTCTATTTTTTACCAATAAAAAAACCTTTTGTTTTCTTCAAACAATTTTCCTTTTTAAATAATTTCTTTTTAATTTCCTTTCTTCAATTTGATTGAATTAGTCAAAATAATATTCTCCTTAAATTTAATCTCTCTTTATTTAAATAATTTCCCTTTAAATATTATTTCACAATAGATTTATTCATTTTTAAATATTTCAAAATATTTCTTTCCTTAAACTTTCACACTTTAATCTTCTTCTTCAATCTTTTAATAATTTTTTTTTGAATTTACATGGTGGAATCGGTAGCCACCACGAATCCGGGTAGGCTTTCCGACTTTTATGACCACCATAGTATTCTACGTTGTCCACTCCAGAAGCTACCACACAGATCTTCATGTAGTCCGCCCCTATAACCACCATGCCACAATCATTTTAAACCTTTTATGCCACTAAAAGCACCAGGAAAGGGACAAGCATTCACTCCGAAGAGGCCTGAGAATTGAACCTTGGACCTCCACCCCCTTATGGGGTTTAATCTTCTAATAATTATTTTTAATAATATTTTCAAATAATATATTTTTCTTCAATTTTAATTTCTTTCAATAATTTATTTTCTAAGTATTAAATCTTTACTACCTAGAATAGGTTTTAGACAAAATTAGTGAACACCACAAGAATATTTTCTTTCTTTTCTTCTTGAGAGGGATGTCTACAAAGAAAAATTATTATAAGTGGGAGGAGATTAATTAAGAGAGTATGAGGTGGAAAATAGATGAAATAAGAGGTCTGGTAAGGGGTTAATTATCTTATCCTTTTAATATAGAAGACAAAATGGAGTTTGCGCTACAATTTGGAACCTATATTATCTATGGACAGGTCTACTCCATGTAGGCATATCCTATCAAATGTCACTTTGAAAGACCTTCTACCATAAAATTGTTAGTACGAGCTAGCTTTTATTTTTAAAAACTTACTTTTAGATCTTACTTAAAAGATATGACATCCCACTTAGGTAGGGTTATTTGGTGCAAATCCAAGCATGCTAAATTCATTAGCTTATTTTTTCATATTAGGGCTAGGATTGAAATGGATTTAGATGATGACTTGCCATACTTTATAAAATTGTTAATGCTGGTTTTAAGTACTTATTAAAGGTTTTTTACATCAACAAATTGAATGTATACTTTTTTTATTAGAAGAAGAGTCTTTTGGTTAGGGATTGCCTACATAAAAGGGTCAATAGCTTACAAAAATACAATGGGGGATTTGGAATTTATGGTTCTAGTATGGGTTTTGTTGTAGAAGCTAATAATAAATCAATTTTACCAACAAATATGAATATAAATTTACATATAGATGGAGTACCTAGGTATTAACAATCCTTCAATAGTCCCTTGCCTTAGATGAATGAGATGTTGATTCTTGCTTGCCTTAAATGAATGAGATGTTGATTCTTGATTTTGTCAACCGTTTAGCTTAAACTACTCAACTATTTCAATATATTTAATCAAGTCATTGATATGGGTTGATAGGATTAGTTTATAACAACAGGAAAGAATCCATAGGTTCGTATTCAAAAGGGCCTAAGGACTCTCTTTCCTACAAAGATATAGTCTCTAAAATTTATTAGAAGGAGGTGAGAAGAAAAAGGAAGGAGTTTACTTGAAGAAATATTTATGCTTCATGGTTTTCCTGAGGTGATTATTTCAAATAGGGACTCTAGATTTACATTAGAGTTTTGTTCGTCCTTACATATTTACATATAAATATTCTATCTTTAGAGGCTTACACCGAGTATTTAATACTTACATTCTATATAATATTATTTCTATGTAGTCATACAACTTTGGCTAATAAATTATTTTAAGAAAATTTTATTACATAGTATGTTTATTTAAAGATCTTTAAAAAATGTAATACATTGTTTATATTTTTTAAAATAAGTTGTGTGGATTGGTAAGAAGTTGGGTGCTTATTAGGAGGAGACCTAGGTTCAAACCTGTGGGATCTAGGGCAAAGGTAGTAGTTTAACCTAAGTTCGCTGAGTGTGTGATGGTGGTACCAACCTCGAACCATCGGGGGTCTCTCTCACTCTGGATGTGTTTATGGAGGAGAAGTAGGGGTTATAGTGATAGCATCATGATTTGACAGTACGATTGGAGGCGATGCGACTTGGCCTGTGACCAGTTGTTCAAAAAGGAAAGGTAGTTGCTAATCATCCTTGATAAGAAGCTCCACTCCATCCTATCATAAGACTTTGACATATCTGATTTTATGAACATTCCTCTAGTGCTAGATTTTTGTATTGAGTGGATTGCCTCTTGAGCTAAAACCACACCATCCAAGATCTACCTACCCTTTATGAAACCCCCTTGCAATAATGAGATAATATTTTGGTTAAAAAATAAAATAAAAGCATATATACTTTGTGGTGCAATTGATGGTTATCATTAGGAAGTCATTAAAAATTGGTGAAATAATTTTTTAAGGTCATTCCTATATACTACAACTCCATTGCTTATATTCCTATTAAAATAGTGGAAAAAATAAGGAAGAAATGCTTTCATTTTCTTTAAACAAGAAGAAGGAAGAAGGATGCATTGGCTTTGGTTAAATGGAGTAAGATTGCCAATCCTAAATTAATAAAAGGATGGGAGCTTAAGAATATACATAACTTCATGAAAGCATGAGCTATCAAGATTCATTAGAGATTAATAACTGATAAAGTTTTATGGCATGAGGTTATCAATGACAAATATTTGGATTCCATGTCCATTAAATAGTGGATTAAAATTTCTTTTGAGTTAGTTTCCAATGCTACTATTATTTGGAAATCATTAATAAAGTATTTTTCATTAGTGGACAAGTTTTTGGTTTGGAGAATAGGAAATGGTAAGAAAGTGAGATTAGGAAAGGAATCCCAACTAGGAAGTGGAGGATATTACCAGCTATCTCAAAATTTAATAGAATATTTAAATAGAAAAGGGTATAGGGTGTTGGCAAATTCATCCTCTATGGATAGAATAAGTGTGTGGAAATAGGGGTGGCTTTTAGTCAAAAAATTAATTTTGGAAGAAAATGAAGATGACGAATGGAGAAATTATACTAGGAGTCTAACAAGGGATTTTATAAGACTAATACAAGAAAAAGACTCTTTAGTATAGTCAAATAATCCAACAAGTGGATAACTTAAAACTAAGGAATGATACAAGGCAATATTTGAATATAATAATGAGGTTCTTTGGTGTTGGAGTAGGATTTAGAAGGTGAAAGTGTTGCTAAAAATTAGATTTTTTTCCATGGTTAGGATTAGATAAGAAAAAAATTGATATGAGATGTTTTATAAAAGAGGTCCTAGTAGGATTCAAGTCAATGCATCCTATGTACAAGGGAAGAATAAACAATGAATCACCTACTTGTTTATTGTGATTTCTTGGTATAAGTGTGGAGGTCTATTGTATCCACAACTAAAGGTAAGGGATAGTGGTAAACAAGGAATCTATTAGATAATATGCAAAAATGGTTCAAATACAAAGTCTCAAATGAATACAAATGCATTCCATTAATAGTGACATGGGATCTATGGTTGGCATGAAATTCTATGTTGTTTCAAAGCAAGGAAATACCACCTATACAAGTTTGAGCTTAGATCAAATATGATATTTAAGGCATAAACCATGACCTAAAATTAAATTTTTTAAGGTAGTTTGGTAATTTAACAATGGATTTTATGAAGTCTTAAAATTTTTCAATGGAGTTGCCAAGACATTTCAAGTAGATGTGAGGTAGAAGGAGTTTTATATTAGGATGAAAATCATAAATTCACTTTCAAAGTGGGTCTTGGTGAAGGAACCAATAATTTTTAAGAGTGAAATTTTTTGATATTTTTTTAATAATCATAGTAGAATAGGTAATAACAAAACTTCATGTTTATGTTGACTAAAAATTGGTGGTGGATTGGGCTTTAATATTAGTGAGAATGTAAAATTTTATAGTTAGGCCTTATTATGAGTAGGTGAAATTGATAGAAGTATCAATTATAGATATCTCTTATAAATAAATCTATATAAAACTAAATGAGGAAGCGTATGGTCTATCAAAATCTGTTATAGATATTATAGTTGATACTTGGTTAAAAGTAGCATGTGGAGGCTATGATTCCACCATATTTTTCTCCCTTTTGATGCTTGTTTCCTTTTGATATAAGTTATGGTTCATGATATATTTTGTGTTCTTTTAGATGTATTTTGATAATTAAGTTCATTTCCATAAGATGACTAATGACTACAAGGATTAAGTACCAAAATGACACTCAATAAGATGACTAAAGGTTTGCACCAAGTTGTTCATAGTTTTTATTGTATTAGGTATGACAAAATTTCAAAGAAATATGATTCATTATTGGGATATTCTAGAATTTCTCTTAATTGGATTGCTTAGTAAGGCCTATATGAGGGTATATAATACCCATTTCATTGTAAAATTTTCAAAATCTAAAATGAAAGTTATTGATTTTTTCAAGTAGAAGAAACTAATATATCTATATCAATGGTTTTTAGAGATTAATATACCATCCTATTTCAATATGCATTGAACCTAAAAAATGGTCTTAAAGATAAATAACCCCACATAGAATTCTATTGGCTTTGATAGAAAATAGGTCTACAAACATCAATGTTAATATGTTGTATTTTACAATGCAATATATTGAGAGATAAAAATAGAACTATGAAAATTAAATAAGAGTATAACAAGCATAGATGTTTTATGTAATCTATAAAAAAAAAATCAAATAAGGATTATATTTTTTACATACTTAAACTATTTGATAATTGATATATTTAAAATCCAAGGAATTTTATTTTGTGTTGATAATTCACTAGAGAATATAAAACTAGAAATAGTATGCATTTTTATGTAATTATTTAAAAGTAATAGATTTACACCAAGAGGGGGTGTGAGTCAAGAGGTAATGCAAGTCAAGAGCAAGCCCCAGTAGCTAGTATGGAAGGAAACCATATTTTAAATCCCTAATGGAAAGTTAGGATGTTCTAACTAGAAATTGGGATACCCTAACTAGAAGTATGGATGCCCAAGTTGGAGTTAAGCATAAGATAAAATATATGGAAATTTTAATCTAGGTAGTAGATGTTACTCCATACATGATTATCAAGGATGAGATTATTGAGCATGAGATAATAGTTCTTAAAAATAGAGTGTTACTATGTAGGTTCCATGGATATTATCTAGGGTTTTTGGTGATTCAAAATTGGATCAAGTGGAAGTGGGGATTTAATTCAAATTACTCTATGGTTCTTCCTAAATATTTTTTCTCATCATCTTTTCTAGTTCAAAAATCAAGGACAAAATAATGAGTAGTGTCCCATGGTTTAGGTGAAGAGATACCCTTTATTTAAAACCATGGAATTAATTTTTTTTTGAGATAGAAGCTATTAAGAAGATTAAGGTATAAGTTGGGATTTTTGGACTTCCATATCAACTTATTAATAGGGGTGTTTTGAATAATATTGGAAATACCCAACAGAAATTCATCAAGGAAGGACTAACTATTTAACAAGAAAAAGCATACTATATATATACCCGAATATATATTGCTATATATATTTTTAAATATTTACCACAATCCATTAATATTAAATCTAAATCAAGAGAATGGGATCAATAAGTGGATTATAAAAATATTGTATTTCAATGTTGTAATTGGTATGAGATTGGACAGATAACTAGAGATTGCAAACTAAAAACTATGAATAAAGAGATAGGACATTTTGATCATGAGATAAACTTCAAAAAAAAGCAAAGAAATTATATTGTAATAGAATCTTAGATTAGATAATGAATATTACACTCCAAATGAAGAGGTAAAGAAATTCTATCTACAATATAATATGGCAAAGGCTACCATAACTCACTTGGATCAATCAATAGAAGAAACACAGGATATAGGGGATGAGAAAGTACAATGTCTAAGTTGAAGTTTAGAAGGAATTAAAGATACAAAGGAAGATGTGGAGGAAAATACTAAAACAAAGACAACATAAAATATCAAGTTTTTTCTATGTAAATCACCTTCATTTTACTCAAGTAGTATAGAATACTCTCCTAGTAATAAAAGTGAAAGTGGTGTAAAGGCTATCCCTTGCACTTTAGGGTTTTAAGAGCAACATATTAAATAAATGAGGATGGAAGAAATACTTAATAATTTAGGTATTTTATGTTAGAATAAGAAGGTATTTGCTATGGAAGAGCATCCTTGCACTTTAGGATTTCTAGGGCAACACAAAGAAGAATGTGCTTTTCAAGTTATTCATTGCACTTTAGATCCTTCAGAGTAAGACAAACTTATAGATGATAAGTCTTACTATTTGCAATGTGAGAAGATTGAAGAGATTTATGAAGATGCAATTATTGGTGTAAATGAAAAAAATAGAGGAAGACCCAAGACGTAAAAAAAGAAGAGAAAAATAACCTTGGAGGAATAATATATGAGAGAACAAAAGCAAATGTGCATGTGTTAATAAGAAGTGGGACTAAACCCACACACACACACACACACACACACATATATATATATATATGTGTGTGTGTGTGTGTGTGTATTTACATATATACATACACACACACATACACACACACACACACACACACACACACATATATATATATATATATATATATATATATATATATATATATATATATATATATATATATATATATATATATATATATATATATATATGTATGTATGTATGTATATATATGTGTGTGTGTGGGTTTAGCCCCACTTCTTATTAACACATGCACATTTGCTTTTGTTCTCTCATATATTATTCCTCCAAGGTTGTTTTTCTCTTTGTATATATGCATATGTAAATATATATACATACACATATATATACATATACATATATATACATATAATATATGTATATGTATATATATGTGTGTGGGTTTAGCCCCACTTCTTATTAACACATGCACATTTGCTTTTGTTCTCTCATATATTATTCCTCCAAGGTTCTTTTTCTCTTTGTATATATGTATATGTAAATATATACATACACATATATATACATATACATATATATACATATAATATATGTATATGTATATATATATGTGTGTGTGGGTTTAGCCCCACTTCTTATTAACACATGCACATTTGCTTTTGTTCTCTCATATATTATTCCTCCAAGGTTCTTTTTCTCTTTGTTTTGAACAAAAGCAAATGTGCATGTGTTAATAAGAAGTAGGGCTAACCCCCCCCCCCCACACACACACATATATAAGAAGTGGGGGGGTTTAGCCCCACTTCTTATTAACACATGCACATTTGCTTTTGTTCTCTCTCATATATATATATATATATATATATATGTGTGTGTGTGTGTGTGTGTGTGTGTGTGAACCCACTTCTTATTAACACATGCACATTTGCTTTTGTTCTCTCATATATTATTCTTCCAAGGTTCTTTTTCTCTTTGTTTTTTACGTCTTGGGTCTTCCTCTATTTTTTTTTTCATTTAAACCAATAATTTCATCTTCATAAATCTCTTCAATCTTCTCACATTGCACATAGTAATAACTTGGAATATTAGGGACATGAATAAGAACCCTAAAATCAAGGTATTAATAAATTGTTAGGTTGTTATAGACAATATATTTATAGATATGGAAATTGGGAAACAAAAATTTTAGCCCTTCGTGGTGTTGGATTTCATCTTGACAAAATCTAAATTTTAAAATGCATTTGTATAAGTGAATCTTTATCTCTTAACAAAAATGATATTAAGAAGTTGATTGTGGAAACTTTGTAGTTTGAGGAAGATGCAAAATATCTTTGATAGAAAGGCAAATGAAAATATCATTAATAGAAACACAATTTCGATATGGTTTAATTCACTTGATAGAAACATAGTAAGAGCAATGTAATAATTTTTTTTTAATGGGAGAAACCCCAACAGAAGCCACACATAGCTTATGAAAAAAAACTAGCAAATGTATGTAAGAAAGCTAGGCCAATGGCTAGGGAACAAAAGCTAGACCAATGTTCCATGGGCTAAATTTATATTTATGTGATATATAAATTAATATAAATGGTCCTTGAATTCTATAGTACTAACTATAGGAATATAAATTTTATAGGAATATAAGAAATGGAACTTCAGGGAAAAGGAACTATATTTTCCAGACATTAATTTATTTCTTTAACACATCTAAACTTAAGGGAAAAATAACTACATGTAGCTTCTATTAGGCATCACTTCTATCTTCTATTAGGCATCACTCCCATCTCAATAACAAAATATCATATTTTTTATTTAGTCAATTAAACCATATAAAAAAAAATTCTTCATTTATTTTTTTATCAAATGTATTTTTTATCTTAAACTACTATGTTTTTAGAAACCAACTCCTTGAAATCCTTTTCATTAAGAGATAAAATCTCATCCAATTAGTTTCCTTTTAAAATTTAAATTTCACTAAGGTGAAGATCATCATTTTGTTTGACTAAAATACTTGTTATTATATTTCCTTGATTACAAATATTCTCATATTTACATGAAATTGCCGCCAACAATAGTTGACGAACATATTTAATAATATTATTTTTCTCAATCCCCATTTTTATTGATAGCATTAATTATAATTTGTGAATATCCATCAATTGAAATATATTTTCATCCTCCTTTTAGCGCATTTGCACTTCTCGTTATAGAAAAATGTTTTAAATCTAACTACATAGTTGATTAACATGACAATTCAATATGGCTAATAACAAACTAGAAATACAAGTGTTTGAACCAGAATTGCTAATATATGCAAGAAATATTGAAAACAAATGAAAATGTTAGATATGTTGTTTAAAATAGACAAGAGTAAAGAAGAAGTTCAGTCGTTTAAATTTCTTAACTTTCAAGAAGACCTAAGTTTGAATCTTGCCAAGTGATACATGCATAATAATAATATTGTTGAAATACCACTACGTGGTCACGATAGGCCTTGTTTCAATCCCATATATCCAATTAAAAGAAAAAAGTTTGCATTTCTTCATGTTTTTACATATTTATGTGGATCTAGTTAATTTCAGCAGATAGAAAAACATTAATTATATAGTCAAACATATAATAAATTATATTATAACCCAAGAAAAACTATAAAATTTAAGAATAAAATCCTCAAGAGTGTGGTTTATCCGTAAGAACGTTACTTACATTATCGATAATGTAACCGAATTCAATTCCCATGATGGATGTATAATTATAAAGAATTATATATTTCTAATAATATTTCATGTTAAACATGCACCCTACTATTTTGGAAAACTTGCTTCTTACAAAATTATTTTTGAACTTTTGATTACCAAACCTGTAACTTGCATTTGTATTTAAAACCCTTCTAGATAATGTTTGTTCTATGGTGGATGTTAGATTGTCTAAAAATCCATTAGAAGCACCTTGTATACTATTTGGTATTCGAAGTAAATGAAATAACGTAATACATACATTTTTTGATTGATAAGAAAACTAAAAGTTGAACTCAAAGAGAGGAAGCTATTATATCTATATTAAAGTTTTTTTTTTTTTTAGCTTACGCTACCACCCTGGTCAAGATGCATTGAATCTAGAATAATAAAATTAAATTAAAAAATCCATGGGCAAATAGTCCCATATTGAAACCTATGGGCTTAAAAATAGGCTACAAACATATATTAGTATTTTACAGTGAACATATTGAAAATAAAAAAATAAAAAATATGTAAAAATTAAAGAATCTAAAAATCCATTAGAAGCACCTTGTATACTATTTGGTATTCGAAGTAAATGAAATAACGCAGTACATACATTTTTTTTATTGATAAGAAAATTAAAAGTTGAACTCAAAGAGAGGAAGCTAATATATCCATATTAATGGTTTTTTGAGCTTAAGCTACCACCCTTGTCAAGATGCATTGAACCTAGAATAATAAACCTAATTTAAAAAATCCATCGGCTTAAAGGCAAATAGCGCCATATGGAAATCTATGGGCTTAAAAAATAGATTACAAACATATATTACTATTGTACAGTGCAACATATTGAAAATTAAAAAAATTAAAAAATATATATAAATTAAAGAAGGGTATAACATGTATAAATATTTCTTAGCTTAAAATAGGTTACAAACATATATTAGTATTTTACAGTGTAACGTATTTAAAAAAAAAACTATAAAAATTAAAGAAGGGTATAACATGCATAAATATTTTTATGTAATGTCTAAGAAAATTAATCAAATAGGAATTATAGTAGAAGATATAAAAGAAACTAGTTAATGAGCTTTTACAAGGACTTTAATTTATCTTTCGTCTCTCACCATTAAACCCCCTCGGCGTAATAAAACAAATATCAGAACGCCGATGCCAAGTATCGAAACTGGTTCACCTGCTTTAGAGGGGTCAATGCTGACCACTATACTACGATAACTGATGAAACTCATTTGGGCAATCGATAATAATGATAAATATGGGTAACTACTCCCATATTATTTCGTATTACCTATGGGCGAGTAGAGTAGACGAGTGCAGTTGAATCTCCAATGCACTACTCAATACACATCTCCAACAATCAACAATCGTCGTAAATGTATATATGATTTTAAAATATAAAATTTGAGTTTCTGTTTATCTACGATATGAAGAAATGAAAAATGAGCATTTCCCGTTGGCACCAGTGGTCTAGTGGTAGAATAGTACCCTGCCACGGTACAGACCCGGGTTCGATTCCCGGCTGGTGCAGTTAATGTTATTGTTGGATTTCTTTAATATTTAATAACCACTTTAGCTAGACAGGTAATACAGTGTCAATGGCAATTTGATGCAGGGTTTAGGGATTTGAATGATGGTTATCCTCTAGATATATTTATTCTCTTCAAATATATTTAGCGCTCTATTTTTTTTTTTATAATTAAGTAAATAATTCTTATGCACATATATATTTCTCTAGAGATTGAATCCCGAATACATCATCGACAATACAAATAGCGTCCTTGCGGATGTGGCGGTCCTAAGATGGATTTAGCTTTACTTGAGCTGTGTACGAGCTATGGAAATGATAGACAAAAGCAAACAACCTCCAACTTCAACTACGATTCCCAAGAGAAAAAACATCGTGAGCGATCTCAATTTCAATCTTTTCTTTTTGGTCTGTTTTTATTCCGTGGACTCAAAAGTTCAACTCAGTCCTTTGGTTTATCTGTTTTGTCCATTGTCCATTCGGGCTTAAGACTTTTATTGCATCGCAATTTGAAGGCTTAAATAAATCATTTCTACATAATTTATTAACGAATATTATACAAGTCCCTCCATTTTGTGTCCAACCGCTCTGTCAAAGTTAAGTTTTATCAACTAATATCAATGATTGTCATATATTAAACATTTGGTTAGTTTTGAAAATTTTACTACTAATGTATAGGATATTTTTTAAAAGTTAACTTTTCAATAAAATTTTTACTAATATATACAACAATTTAAACCTTAAATTTTTTAAATTTTTTAATTCATTAATCAATAATTTTTTCAAGCCTTTTCTTTCGTTTTAACAATTATTTCATCACTAACCATTACTTTAATTTAATTTGACTTTTCATTAAATAAAGAGTTTAACTTTTCAAGCCTATCCTTTCATCTCAACAACTATTTCATCACTATCCATTAAATTAATTTCTCATAAAATAAAAAGTTTAACTTTTTCAATAAAACTTTTAATATAATAACATATACAAGGATTTAAACTTTAATCAACAAACTTAGCAAGCTTTTCAAACATCTCAACAACTATTTCATCACTAATCATTACTTTAATTTAATTGTAATTTAAACTTTGGATCTTTCATCTCAACAACTATTTCATCACTAACCATTACTTTAGTTTAATTGTAATTTAAACTTTGGGTTTGAAATGGTATATATAAAAACAAATTTTTCAAACCACTCATTTCATCTCAACAACTATTTCATCACTAATCATTACTTTAAATTTAAACTTTGGGTTTGAAGTGGTATGTGTGGCACTATATACTATAAACAGATATCCAACCACAAGGTATCCTTTTCGCTTCTCTTAACAAAGAAGAGAAGGGGAAAATAAGTTTGAACTTTTAGTTATATTTCTTTTTAGACCTGTTTGACTTGGTTTTCCTTTGACCTATATAATTTCATATTGATTAAGATGCTTACATAACAACCATACTTTGTGTGCCAGACTACATATATGTATCTTGCATTTAACGATTTGAAATTTTATTTGGTTTTATTATTTTATAATAAATTTTAGAGCAAGAAAATTTATAATAATTTTATAATAAATACATTAAAATTAATTAATATTTTTAACAACAAATTTTATAATAAAAAATAAATAATTATTAATATATTCATGTGAAATATTTAAATTTTAATAACATATATTTATATATAATTTAATTTTTTTTTTGTTAATGTTAGTGTAAGAAATCTTTATGATTAAGGTTGGGGATCCCTATTCCAATCATGACCTCTGATAAGGGTGAGAGCTGAGCTTATCAATAGGGCCAAACACATACACACACTCACCCCCTCACGCACTCGTTCATGCCGTAGTTTGAACATGACCTCTTGAAGAAGAGCCAAAGCCCTTCCATAAGATGTTCTAGATAAGTTTTATTTACTCTTTTCTAAGAGTGGAATATCCTTGACATGATCTACATTCTATTAATGTATGATTTCTTTGCTTCGTCTTCAATTTTTTCTTATGACCAATTTTTTTTTGTCTTTTTCTTCATAGTTTTCACTTTGCAAACTCTTGTCAAGTTGCTAGTTTCATAACAAAATGTAATGTTTTCATAATCCATTTGTTGATTCTATTATATTTATTTAGATTTAATCTTAAAATATTATGGCAAAGGTTTTGAAATATCTATAGCAACACATATTCTGGTATATATAGCATTCTTCCACTCCTTAATAGTTAGTCTTTCCTTGATGAATTATTTTAAGGTATTTTCAATATTCTTCAAATTATCTTTATTGATAAGTTGATATAGAAGTCCAAAAAGCCTAACCCAAATCAAAAGTTTCTTAATAGTTTGTCTCAAAAAAATCATTCAATGGTCTTAAACATAGTAAAAAAAACTCAAACTCTGTTCAGACTCGGCAAGGTCAATTGAGGGCTCGAGCTCGAAAAGACTCGACAAAGAGAAAAAATTAAAAATATATATAAATTTTCATTGAAAAAATAAGTTTTTTCATGCATACTACTTATTTGTATATTCTAAGACACTTACTCAACATTGAACATTATACAAATAAGAAATTAACAAGACGAAGAGGCATATTCTAAGAGCAAGCTAATAATTTTGTTTTATAATTTTTTTGGATATATACGGGAGTTGGTTACATCCACACTATTTTTAGTAACTGCCAAATGCAAGGTTCAAACCACAAGGATTACCCCCAATAAGCCTATACCACCTCGTTATTTTATAACCCAACATGAAGAGGACCACCAGTCACTCGGGATTCATACCGTCATCATCGTTCTAGTGCACACTCAAAGGATTTGAAACAGACTACTACCTTTGCAAACAAGCATGCACCCTTTGTTTAATAAAATTATAAATAAATAATATAATGATAAAATAAAATTTAATATATAAAGTTTTAAAACATTATTAAAATGTCCCAAGAGAATAGCGCAAAGTTTCGGGCTTTAAGGTTCAAATCGTGGCATGGGTGAATGTGTGAGGGGGTGGGTGTGTGGTGGCTGTGAGTTAAATTCCCTATTGATAAGCATAGTTCTCAGCTTTACCAGGTATCATGGTTGAGAGGAGACTGCTTAGGCTTAGGGATTTCTCACACTAACCAAAAAAAAACATTATTAAAAATTCACAAAACATTAAATAATAATAAACTTTACTATATATGTTTAGACTTTAAATTATAATGGCTAGGATATCAAATATTAAAATGTTTAGAAATTTAAATATATAAAAAATATGGAATGTTGATTGTTTTTTTAAATGAGATTAAATACATAATCAATAATTAAAACAATATAAAAGTTATAAAATATATAATAAATTAATGAGGGTTAGGAAGGTTAGGTGGATTGGTAAGAAGTTGGGCACTTATCAGAGATCTAGGTTCAAAATTCGCGGGCATATCCAATCTAGGGCAAAGGTAATAGTCTAACTTGAGTTCGTTGAGTGGGCACCAACTTGATGATGGTAGTACAAACCTTGAGCCACCGAGATCTTCCTCACTCCAGCTCGTGTTTACTGAAACGAGATAGGGTTATAGTGGTAGCACCATCATTTGACATTACAATAGGAGGCAATGCTCTCACTCCAAATCGTGTTTATCGAAACGAGATAGGGTTATAGTGATAGCACCATGATTTGACAGTACAATAGGAGGCAATGCAACTTGATCGTGTGACCAGTTGTTCAAAAAATAAAGGTAGTTGCCGATTCTTTTATGTATCAAAAATAATAATTAACATTAAATTAATTTTATATACATATATAGTTTTTTTTTATTTGATTACTGTGAGATACCCCTATGACCTAAGTATAGGAGTGAGCAGTCTCCTCCAACCATGACCTCTCCTAAAATTGAAAACTATACTTATGAAATAAAGATTATGAAATAAAAAAATTATATAAATATATTAAACATCTAAAATATATAATAATTAAACATCAAATTAATTATATATATATATATATATATATATATATATATATATATATATATATATATTATATTATAAAATATAGGATAATTCTACCTTATCTTTATTCACAAACTACTTTTATATATTATAATTAATATTTTCTATGATAAAAAATAAATGCGAAAAGGCAAATATAAGTGAGAATGTTTAGTCGAAATATAAGTGAGGATGTAGAATCGACTAAACATGGAGCAAATATTACCGGATACATAGGTTTATGAACATATAATAAAATTAATTAAAATTTAGTTTTTTATTATATTATATATTTTTATTTTATATTAATAAAAATTGTAATATAAATAAAATTTTAATTTTTTTTAAAAAACAGATTCCACGTCAACGAAGCCACGTCAGAATCTTTCTTTTACAAAAATCCATTTGGGACACAGTGGCGTTGTCAGCGCGAGAATTTATACGTTCAACAGTATTGCTTCTAGAATCCAGTCATAGTTAGGACACCGACATGGAGATCTTACCTTCTAGAATCCAATCATAGTTTCTCGTTGCTTGAATCTTTCAAGGATTATTCAGCTACAGCCCATCGTATAATTCACCTGACTCCAGGTGTAATTGAATTTATTAAGCAAAATCAATAAAAGTGGAAAAGATGTTGCCATAGGTAAGTCAGAATCAATAACAGTGCAAAAGATGTTGCCATAGGTAAGTCAGAATCAACACATAAGAACACGCATTCAGTGACCGCTTGAATAAGATGGACTTGCCATCCCGAAGCCCAGTCTTATTTTCTTATATTATTTCACAGAGCAGGAGTTACAGTCTAGATTCTAGATTCTAGAGATCTTTCCTGGGCTGGTCGGATTTGAATGTCGGAGCTTGCGAGTCTTAGTTAGACTTAGACTCGTTCCGGACTCGTCCGAATTCAAAAACAAAACGAGTTTAAGTGGACTCGATGTGGCTGAGCCCACTTGAAATCAAATTCGGCTGAGTGCTCGGGATTCAAGTTGAGTTGATAGAGGTTTTACATAAAAAGTATCTCTTCTTCTACACCATGGGTTATCACTCAATATTTTATCTTTGGTTTCTGAATTAGAAAACATGACAGGAAAAAAATATTTAGGAAGAAAATTCAAAGAGTAATTTGAATTCAATCCCCATTTTTATTTGATCTAATCTTAAATCTCTAAAATCTTTGGCCAAGATCAATGGAACTTTCATATTAATATCCTTCTTTTCAAAACCATTATATCATGCCCAATCATCTTATCCTTGATGGTCACTTATGGTGCAACATCTACTACTTGGATCAAATTTCCCATATATTTGCTCTTCCACTTATCTTCAACTTGGGCATCCATACTTCTAGATAGGGCATCCTCACTTCCCATTACAGATATCAAATATGACTTTCCTTCTAAACCAACTAGTAGGGTTGGGACTACGGATCACTCTTGGCTTGCACTCCTTAACTCAAACTTCCTCCTAGATTGCACTTCCTCCTCACTGATACTCCCTCCTAGCTCACACTCGCTCTTGGATCACACTTTCTTTCTCTTAATGTTCCTTTCCTTCAATATGTTTTTAGAAATAATATTTGTCACATTCATGCTAAGGGTTTGAAGCATTCATATAATCCAAATGAATCAATTTCTCTTCTACCATATTTAAAGATCTCAAGTTTGGCTCGCACTCCCTCTTGGCCCACACTTAGTGTTGGCTCACACTTCCTCCTAGCTTGAACTCCTTCCTTGCTCACACTTGATCTTGTCTCTTCTTTCTCTCAATGTTCGTTTGCCTTACACTTCCTTCTAGCTCACATTTACTCTTGTGTCTTTTTTCTCTTGACATTCCTTTGCTTTCATAATTGTTTGGAAATAATATTTGCTACATTCATGATAAGGATTTGAAACCTTGATAAACTCCAAATGAATTCATTGTTTTTTGTCATATCTAAAAATCTCAAGATTGGCTCACACTCTTTAAAAAAAAATCACTTATGAATTGATTATTGACCCTTTAATTACATTAATTTATTTTAAAGATCATATTATTCTTTGTTTTTATTAAAATATTATTATATTTTGTTTTCAAATTCTATTATAGAATTTATTATGCTTGATTTAACTCTTCAAACGAATCTCCTACTCTTCTACTATATCTAACGATATCAAGATCGGTTCACCCTCCTAATATCAAAATATTATGATATTATACTTGATTTAACTCTTCATTTAAAACCTAATATCAAAAACTTTTATGATATATAAATGATATTATAAGGTTAGATCTAAATAATCATTTCAGAATTTTAGCTATAGACATAGAAAATAATCTTATGAATTATCTATTTGTGTTAACTTGTTATTTAAACGTTAATTATAGGATTTAGGTAGAGGATGATATACTCTCCTTAGTTAAAAGAATAAACATCTAATAATAAAAGATATTGATGTCATACTATCTTTAATTCTAGAAGTCTGTTAATTAAAAAAAGACACCCTACACTAGTAGACCCTATTGAGGCTCCGCGGCTTCACTAATAGAACCCTCTTTAGGATCCTCGCTTCTCTAGTAGATCCTTCCAGAACAAATCTCACTTATAGTTGGACTTATAGTCGCACCATTTGATGGTTCAAACCCCACACATTCAGTCATTCCATGTCTTCGCTTGACATAAGAAAGAAGGGTATCTGATTGATAAACATTTGATTATAGACGATGGTTAGAGTGCCTTCTGATAAATTCTAACCCATATGACAAGGTTCTGTTGTTCTTCCCATAGCTCCAAGTCAACTGGTTTACCATCTCCAACAAAACCACGCAAAAGCTACACACTTCACTTTTCACTGTCAAGTGATTCGTCTGAAAAAATAAACACAATCAAACGTATTGTTTTTTATACTTTATACACTTGTATTTGCCTATTTAACATTGTAAATTTTATTTTTGTTGACTTTAATCGAGAGATTTTTTTTTATATATCAAGAGATCGGACAGATTTGCCCATGCGTGGCCACGTTGTGATTGACTTTCTACCATACGTCGTTGACTTTCTGGCCACGTGGTGATTGACTTTATACCATGCACCGTTGACTTACTGGCCAGTGAAGGTTTTCATCGTTAATTAATAATTTAATATAATAAAGAGAAGATTAGTAAGGAAACGCAGCAGCATGACAGGCGTAGGCCTCTTCTGTGCTTTCTTGCTCTGCCCTCCGTCAAGTGAACTGGGAAATTATGCTAATGGAATGAGCCACAACTGCGTTTGTAGTCCAACGGTTAGGATAATTGCCTTCCAAGCAATAGACCCGGGTTCGACTCCCGGCAAACGCATTTTCCAGTTTTGCTTTCGCTTTATTTTCGATTCCTCTGTGCGCGCAGAAGCAGACAGAAAGCACTTATAAATCTGGAAAGATTAAAAATAAATAAAAAATAAAAATTGTTTCCGTTGCCGGGACTTGAACCCGGGTCTCTCGGGTGAGAGCCGAGTATCCTAACCAACTAAACTACAACGGAACGTTGCAACACGAAACAATATATTTAAAACATTTTCTCATCGTTGAATATTCCACACAACTAAATTTTCGATTCGCAGCGCACGTCCGCATTTGCATTTTCGTTTTACTCTCATTTTTATTATCTTTTATTCAAATGCCATTCATGGCAATGGTATTATTGCCAATTGTCAATCAACACATCACTTATGAATTGATCTTTTCTTTTTTCTAAAGCTCAAAGTAACTTACAAAATAAATCACAAATCACCCTTGAATTGAATGGGCTTAAGTATAATATGAAGGGGAGTTTAGAATTTTGAATAGGGTTAAGGTTTGAATCTTGTAAGGTAAGGTTGTACACCATGCTTTATGCTTTAGTAACTAGAGTATGATTGAATAACCATATATTAGGTAAACAACATCCTCTATGAGGATAGTCTCATATAATCTATGATCTAGCTAACGTTAAAAATTATTCTACTTTTTATTCGTATAAAGATATATATATATATATATATATATATATATATATATATATATATATAATTGGAGTTGATAAAAGACGTCTATGAGTAATTAAGTTTGGTTTCAACTTCACTTGCAGTTGTACTCTAATTTCCTCTATTTGTAATATAATGTGATAGTATTGAGTTTCGTTTCAACTTCACTTGCAATTGCACTCTAATTTCTCTATCTGTAATAGAATGTGATAGTATTGTTGTTGGAAATAAGTAATTCTAGCGAAAAAATGCTCATTGCCAAGACATTATGGTCAGGTTTGGTCTACAAAAGAAGTAAATGAAATTATTCTTCTTCCATTTCTCTTCTCTTCTAACTAATGAAATTTGCATATCGATATGCCAAATTTTGATCTACAAGAGTTGTTATTAAGTTGTCTCAATCTCATGTCAAATGTCAACCTAACCAAACACTCGTATATATTAAAATATTTAATTTTTGTACATATTTTTTTAAATCCAAACTCACAATGTAAAAAATCATGAGGATTTTGACATTTAAGATAATAGTAAAAGCATGTTTATTGATAACTTGAAAATAATTTGTCTCAATTTTTACCATATTATACCATATGAATATTTGCATCAAAACTAAGATCTATTAACAAAAACATTTTGATTTATTTGACATAATAAGAGTCATCACTTATTCATTAATTTTAAAGATAATATCAAAATCTCTCTCTTTCTATATATATAGTATCTAAGTGGTCTTTCTTAGGGTTATGCAATTATACACAAAAAACATAATTTGGTGGAGAATTTACAAATGAAATACATATTTGCAAGGTTCTTTTATTTGTCCCAATAATAATTTGTATTCCTTATTCAAGGAATTCTTGTATATTCTATTTTATATGTCTATTATATTAAATAAAATATAGTTATTCCATGTCGATGCAGGTAAGGTTGAAAATGATCTAATTATAGTTTGTGCCAACCAGCTATATTATAAACTTTAGGGAGTGCACCCATTCATGCTAGCACAATATATAGTAGCACCAACCAAAATTCCATGGAAGTTGTGCATTGAGTCGTATAATATCAGCAATAGGTGTCACCATCGGGATTTGAACACAGAACCATTATCCACCTAAGTTTCATTGCATCCTACGTTGGCCATCATGCCATGCAAATGGATGGGGACCAAAATAATTTATAAATATAGACACATCAAACTTTGTAATTGGATTCAAATTTGCATAGGAGGAAATGTTTGAGATATAATAGCCTATTTATTTCTAAGAGGATTGTTGGCATATGCAAATAAATATAACATGGTAGAATGTGAGGCATTGGAAATATTGTAGATAGTTTAGAAATTTTAACACTATCTACTCATAAAAACATTTGTGTTCTATGTTGATCACCAAGAAATCCTATACTTGATCAACAGATCAACTATCTAGGGGTGATGTTAGAGTTACTATTCTATGGTAACTTGATTATTACCTCATTTGGTTACCAGGGTAGATTAGTTTATTCCTATTTACTTTCTACCTAGGTTAGTAGTTTACCGACATCTTATTGTTGGCATCTTTATTCTTGTTAGGATATTATATATTATTATTAACGTTGATTATGAGGATATTTTATTATCCTTATCAAGGCTATCTTTAGCCTTAGATACTT
This sequence comes from Wollemia nobilis, assembly GCA_028583015.1. Taxonomy (NCBI): domain Eukaryota; kingdom Viridiplantae; phylum Streptophyta; class Pinopsida; order Araucariales; family Araucariaceae; genus Wollemia; species Wollemia nobilis. The sequence continues at coordinate 4,172,522 of JAQPPZ010000754.1, forward strand.
GTATTTAATAGTTGATTTATCAATACAAAATATTGCTTACCTATTCTACCCAATATGGTATCAGAGCGGGTATGCTTCGAGATACCCGCTCCATAATTCTGATTGGAATGATCTGGATAATTTATCTTAGATCTAAAAGCAACCGAGGCTACCGCTGATCGGATCCTACTGACCAAGGTGAGGCAGAGGCAAGACACTGAATGTTGTGTCAGGGCCAAATCTGACCTCGTGACCAGAGGACTGATGTGGACCTGAAGGTATACCCTCGGTGACCTGACTGTCGCATTGAGAGTCAACGTGATCAAACTGTGCTGATTGATGCAAAATTTTACGTGACCCGAATCAACATTATATTTGACCCTGACGGACTACGATGTGAGGCATATAGCTGGATGTCACAGAACGAACAAATATCGACAACCTAATTATTTAACGAATATCACCACACTGGCCACAGGTGTGACATGCTTGTGACCTAGATAATTGTGGACACTGCAACGGATAGCGGCACAACACAATGGAGACTCCTAAACCTAGGTGTACGCCATCTAGGATGAGCGACATTTGACAACAGGACAAACCTTGGACCCTATGACGCGATTTGGCATGGGGTTTCACGGACGAGCGTTGGACGGACATGGTGGACTAAAGGTGACATCTAGAGCGGCTGACACCTAAGCATTGAATGGACGCACTAGAACAAACCTTGCCCACGTGACTAGATGGACTAGACTCAAGGGCAAAGGTTCGTTAATGACTTGCTGATTGCCTAAAGGTAATCGATAAGTTATATACGTGAATTTATTTTTAAATATTGCATATATCCCTACACCACATATGTGAGATAATAGTTTGAAATTATTTTCATATTGCTCGACTCCCCTTACGTCACTTTTCAACCTGAATCGATGAGAATCGCTGCGATCGTAGATGCAAGAGATCGATCCCGCAATAAGAAGCATGATTTATTTGATTGTTCGATGGATTCAATCCTCCTCATGGTGGTATAAGAAGCATGATTTCAGGATGCAGCCCATATCGCAGGTGGACCATCCTGTTGCAAAGCCACATTCGTGTTAGACTCAGTTCCTCCTCGGCATCAAGCGATTTGCAGATAAAAGTTTGGGCTCTCTGGACAAAGTGTACATATAACAAATAGAAAAATAATTGTTGTTAGATTATGTCACCCATCTTGTGTTCATTGTTCACCTGCTTTCATTACAAGTTACAACAAACATCCTCGATGGAGGAGTGGATGCCCCAAATTGTGATCCCATCAGAAGACACACATGATAAACGCTGCGTAGAAGATTACAATTTATGCCCAATATGGTATCAGTGTTTGACGCCAATAGAGTGAAATCGGTAGACCATTTGGTGTAATCTCTGGATCTGGATGCGAGGAGTATTTGTAGTGGGAGAAAATTGACGTCATATTGTTCGTATTTTCAAACGTAACATTTTACATAGGACCGACAACTCCAATTGCAACACGTAAACCGAAGATCTATATCATATTTGCAAATTGACATCTAAAATAACAGGCCCTCCGTACAGACGATCGCCTCACTGCAGGCTAAGCACCACCAGACGGTCAACCGCCCGCTTCTGCATCCTAAGAAGCACATAAGAAAGGGATCTTTCCCTTTTCTTTCCATCGAGGCGAGTAGCCCAAATGGTCGAAGCTATCTTGTTAAGGCGTTGAGCCCGAGCAGGTCGTGGGTTCCATTCCCCATGGATACCCAAGGTGAAACATTTTTTCTCCTCTATTGTGCATTTTAATTTTTTTTTTTAATGCGTTAGTGCTTCTAAGGTGAACCAACAACAACAAAAAAAAATTGCCACTTTATTTTGACAATATTGCAAAAGTTGTAATTTATTTTTTTTGTCGACAACATTGCACAAATTGTTATTTTTTTGTTGACAACATTATAAATTTGGCATTTTTCACATCATTGAAGGCCAATTTTGCACTAAAAGGGGAAAATTTCAGCAATTGCATGAAAGGCAACATTTGTAAAACAAGGGGGGATACTTCTGCATTCAGGGGGATAACATTTTTCCACCATCATTTTTTTTGCAAAACGAAAGGGGGAATACTCATTTTTTCCCTTACAAAATATTTTGCTAAAAAGGAAGGAAGGCTTAAAAAGGGTGCATTTTCGGTAGCAACCGACACCTTAGTCACACTTCTTGCAACATTTTGTCACCGCAAATTTTGCAAAAAGGGGGGAACAAGTTGTAAAGGTGCATTTTCGGTAGCGACCGACACCTTAGCCAATATTTTGTAAAATTCCCTTGTAAAAGGTGCATTTTTGACAGATACCGACACCTTCAAAAATGGGCAGATCAAAGAAAAAGCAAACCCCTAAATAAACTGATGTTGAAAAATCAGTTAAAGGTACTTATTTTCCACCTGAGATGGATGGACCCGATTTTTATGAGAAGGGCATATTTCTCACACTAAACAATGGTGTAGTGGCCCTACTCGAATATTCTAAGTCTTATACAAACCTTCAGACAAATGGTGCTAGATTTCCTATTGGTGTTATAAGGGGCATATACATGTCATTGGTTGCTCTTGACCTTGCCCAACACAAAGTGAAAATGGAAATAAATGAGGAAACATAGGTCAACCCCCTAATGGTCGATGCTTGTAGTGATACAAGTGACATTCAACCCATTGTGATAAATTTTTGTTGTGACATGAGTGACCTTCATTCAGTTGTGGCAAATGCTTGTTGTGATACAGGCGACCTCATACCTTCTATGGTAGATATCAGTTGTAGTACAGGTGATCTCATTTCAAAAGCAGACTTTACTTGCGACACTAGTGACTTAAAAACTGAAACTCCTCAAAAAGAGCTCTATAATCTCATCAATAATGACAAATACCATATTGTTAAAAGCATTGATGAAGATGTTAAAATTGGGTGTTTTGAAAAACACACCAAAGGATTTGGTTTCAAACTGATGAAGAAAATGGGATTCAATGGTGAGAGATTAAGTAAACACGAACAAGGCATTAAAACTCCTATAATACTAAATATCAGGGCAAAAAATGAAAGCCTTGGCTATACTAGACATGCAAGTACCAGTAATACCATATTTGTAAAACCTAATATTAAAAACTTTTATGATAGTTATATGATATTATAACGTTAGATCTAAATAATCATTTTAGAAATTTTAGAATTTTAACTATAGACATAGAAAATAATCTTATGAATTATCTATTTGTGTTAACTTATTATTTAAAAGTTTATTATAAGATTTAGGTAGATGATGATATACTCTCCTTAGTTAAAAGAATAATTAATGTTAAAATTTTAGTTGGAATAAACATCTAATAATGGATATTGATGTCATACTATCTTTAATTCTAGAAGTCTGCTAATTAAAAAAGACACTCTACACTAGTAGACCCTATTGAGGCTCCGCGGCTTCACTAATAGAACCCTCTTCAGGATCCTCGCTTCTCTAGTAGATCCTTCCAGAACAAATCTCACTTATAGTTGGACTTATAGTCACACTATTCGATGGTTCAAACCCCACACATTCAGTCATTCCATGTCTTCGCTTGACATAAGAATGAAGGGTATCTGATTGATAAACATTTGATTATAGACGATGGTTAGAGTGCCTTCTGATAAATTCTAACCCATATGACAAGGCTCTGTTGTTCTTCCCATAGCTCCAAGTCAACTGGTTTTCTGCCGCATACCATCTCCAACAAAACCACGCAAAAACTACACACTTCACTTTTCACTGTCAAGTGATTCGTCTGAAAAAATAAACACAATCAAACGTTTTGTTTTTTATACACTTGTATTTGCCTACTTAACATTGTAAATTTTATTTTTTGTTGACTTTGATCGATAGATTTTTTTTTATATATCAAGAGATCGGACAGATTTGCTCATTGTTTTAATGCGTGGGCTTGCGCTGTTGACTTTTTGGCCACGTTGTGGTTGGCTTTCTACCATACGCCGTTGACGTTCTGGCCACGTGGTGATTGACTTTATACCATACATCGTTGACTTTTTGGCCACGTGGTGATTGACTTTATACCATGCACCGTTGACTTACTGGCCAGTGAAGGTTTTCATCGTTAATTAATAATTTAATATAATAAAGAGAAGATTAGTAAGGAAATGCAGCAGCATGAAAGGCGTAGGCCTCTTCTGTGCTTTCTTGCTCTGCCCTCCGTCAAGTGAACTGGGAAATTATGCTAATGGAATGAGCCACAACTGCGTTTGTAGTCCAACGGTTAGGATAATTGCCTTCCAAGCAATAGACCCGGGTTCGACTCCCGGCAAACGCATTTTCCAGTTTTGCTTTCGCTTTATTTTCGATTCCTCTGTGCGCGCAGAAGCAGACAGAAAGCACTTATAAATCTGGAAAGATTAAAAATAAATAAAAAATAAAAATTGTTTCCGTTGCCGGGACTTGAACCCGGGTCTCTCGGGTGAGAGCCGAGTATCCTAACCAACTAGACTACAACGGAACGTTGCAATACGAAACCATATATTTAAAATAGTACATTTTCTCATTGCTGAATATTCCACACAATTAAATTTTCGATTCGCAGCGCACGTCCGCATTTGCATTTTCGTTTTACTCTCATTTTTATTATCTTTATTCAAATGCCATTCATGGCAATAATATTATTGCCAATTGTCAATCAACATATCACTTATGAATTGACTTTTTCTTTTTTTTCAAAAGCTCAAACTAAGTTACAAAATAAATCACAAATCACCCTGGAATTGAATTGGAGATTTTAGAATTTTGAATAGGGGTTAAGGTTCGAATCTTGTAAGGGTAAGGTTGTACATCATGCTTGCTTTATGCTTTAGTAGCTAGATTATGATTGAATAACCATATATTAGGTAAACAACATCCTCTATGAGAATAGTCTCATATGACCTATGATCTAGCTAACGTTAAAAATTATTCTACTTTTTATTCTTATAATATATATATATATATATATATATATGACCTATGATCTAGCTAACGTTAAAAATTATTCTACTTTATATATATATAAAATTAGAGTTGAATTTGATAAAAGACGTTTATGAGTAATTGAGTTTAGTTTCAACTTCACTTGCAATTGTACTTTAATTTCCTCTATTTGCAATATAATGTGATAGTATTGAGTTTCGTTTTAACTTCACTCGCAGTTGTACTCTAATTTCTCTATCTATAATATAATGTGATAATATTGTTGTTGGAAATAAGTAATTCTAGCAAAAAAAATGCTCATTGCCAAGACATTATGGTCAGGTTTGGTCTAGAAAAGAAGCAAATGAAATTATTCTTCTTCCATTCCTCTTCTCTTCTAACAAATAAAATTTGCATATCGATATGCCAAATTTTGATCTACAAGAGTTGTTATCAAGTTCTCTCAATCTCATGTCAAATGTCAACCTAACCAAACACTCGTTGTATATAATCAAATAATTAATTTTTGTACATATTTTTTTAAACCCAAACTCACAATGTAAAAAATCTAAGCCAAATTTTGATCTACAAGAGTTGTTATCAAGTTCTCTCAATCTCATGTCAAATGTCAACCTAACCAAACACTCATTGTATATAATCAAATAGTTAACTTTTGTACATATTTTTTTAAACCCAAACTCACAATGTAAAAAATCATTAGGATTTTAACTTTTAAGATAATAGTAAAAGCATGTTTATTGATGACTTGAAAATAATTTGGCTCAATTTTTACCATATTATACCATATGAATATTTGCATCGAAACTAAGATCTATTAACAAAAACATTTTGATTTATTTGACATAATAAGAGTCATCACTTATTCCTTAATTTTAAAGATAATATCAAAATCTCTCTATTTCTATATATATAGTATCTAAGTGGTCTTTCTTAGGGTTATGCAATTATACACAAAAAACATAATTTTGTGGAGAATTTACAAATGAAATACATATTTGCAAGGTTCTTTGATTTGTTCCAATAATAATTTGTATTCCTTATTCAAGGAATTGTTGTATATTCTATTTAATATATCTATTATATTAAATAAAATATAGTTATTCCATGTCGATGTAGGTAAGGTTGAAAATGATCTAATTATAGTTTGTGCCAACCAACTATATTAGAAACTTTAGGGAGTGCACCCATTCATGCCGACACAATAGCTTATAGTAGCACCAACCAAAATTCCATGGAAGTTGTGCATTAAGTCGTATAATATCAACAATAGGCGTCACCATTGAGATTTGAACACACAACCATTATCCACCTAAGCTTCATTGCATACTACGTTGGCCATCATGCCATGCAAATGGATGGGGACCAAAATAATTTATAAATATAGACACATCAAACTTTGTAATTGGATTCAAATTTGCATAGGAGGAAATATTTGGGATATAATTGCCTATTTATTTCTAAGAGGATTGTTGGCATATGAAAAGAAATATAACATGGTAGAATGTGAGGAATTGGAAATGTTGTAGATAGTTTAGGAATTTTAACACTATCTACTCATAAAAATATTTGTGTTCTATGTTGATCACCAAACAATATTATACTTGATCAATAGATCAACTATCTAAGGGTGATGTTAGATTTACAATTCTATGGTAACTTGATTATTACCTCATTTGGTTACTAGGGTATATTAGTTTATTTCTATTTACTTTCTACCTAGGTCAGTAGTTTACCGACATCTTATTGTCGACATCTTTATTCTTGTTAGAATATTATATATTATTGTTAGCATTGATTAGGAGGATATTTTATTATCCTTATCTAGGCTATATCCTTAGATACTTGCATTTAATAGTTGATTTATCAATATAAAATATTTCTTACCTATTCTGCCCAATATGGTGTCAGAGAGGGCACGCTCTGGGATACCCGCTCCATAATTTTTATCGAAACAATCTGGAAAATTTGTCTCAGATATGAAAGCAGCCGAGGTTGTCGCTGATCAGATCCTACTAACCAAGGTGAGGCCGAGGCAAGACCCTGACTGCTATGTCAGGGCCAAATTCGATCTCGTGACTAGAGGACCGACGTGGACCTGAAGGTATGCTCCCGGTGACCTGAATATGGCATTGATAATTGACGTGATCAGACTGTGCTGACTGATGCGAGATCTTATGTGACCCGAATCAACGTTAGATTTGATCTTGATGGACTACGACACGAGGCATCTAGCTGGATGCCACAGATCAAATCGAGATTGACGACCTAATTGTTTGACAAATATCACCACGTTGGCCGTAGGCGCGACACGCTCATGACCTGGAAAATTATGGAAACTATAGCGAACAATGGCACAATACAATGAAGACTCCTAAATCTAGGTGGATGCCATCCAAAATGAAGGACATTTGACAAAAGGATAGACCCTGTGACATGATTTGGCATGGGGTTTTCCAAATGAGCGCTGGATAGACACGACGGACTAAAGGTGACATCCGGAGCGGCTGACACCTAAGCGTTGACTGGACGTGCTAGACCAGACCTTGGCTGCGTGACTAGACGAACCAGACTCAAGGGCAAAATGTTTGTTAATGACTTGCTGATTGCCCAAAGGCAATCAATAAGTTATATACGTGATGTTATTTTTAAATATTGTGTGTCCCCGCACCCACACATGTGGGATAATAGTTTGAAATTATTTTCCTATTGCTCGGCTCCCCTCGATGTCACTTTCCAACCAGAAGCGGCGAGAATCGCTATGATCACAGAAGTAGGAGATCGATCCCGCAGTAAGAAGCGTGATTTCTTTGATCGTTTGATGGATCCAATCCTCCTCATGGTGGTAGAAGAAGCGTGATTTCAGGATGCAGTCTGTATTGTAGGTGGACCATCCTATTGTAAAATTGTATTCGTGTTAGACTTAGTTCCTCCCCAACATCAAGCTATTTTTAGATAAAATTTTGGGCTCTCGGGACAAAGTGTACATATAACAGATAGAAAAATAATTGTTGTTAGATCATGTCACCCATCCTGTGTTCATTGTTCACCTACTTTCATTGCAAGTTCTAACAAACATCCTCGATGGAGGAGTGGATGCCCCAAATCGTAATCCCATCAGAAGACGCATAGGAGAAAAGCTACATGGAAGATTACAATTTACGCCCAATATGGTATCAGTGTTTGACACCAACAGAGTGAAATCGGTAGGCCATTTGGTGTAATCTCTGGATCTAGACGCGAGGAGTATTTGCAGCGGGAAAATATTGATGTCATATTGTCCACGTTTTCAAATGTGACATTTTACATAGGATCGATGACTCCAATTGCAGCATGTAAATCGAAGATCTATGTCAAATTTGTAGATCGACGTCTAAAATGTAGGTCCTCCACACAAACAGCCACCTCGCTGTAGCTTGAGCGCCACCATTCGGCCAACCGCCCACTTCTGTAGCTTGAGAAGCACATAAGAAAGGGATCTTTCCCTTTTCTTTTCGTCGAGGCGAGTAGCCCGGATGGTCGAAGTTTCCTTGTTAAGGCATTGAGCCCGAGCAGGTCGTGGGTTCCATTCCCCACGGATACCCAAGGTGAAACATTTTTTCTCCTCTATTGTGCATTTTAATTTTTTTTAATGCATTAGTGCTTCCAAGGTGAACCAAAAAAAAAAATTGCCACTTTATTTTGACAATATTGCAAAAGTTGTAATTTATTTTATTTGTCGACAACATTGCACAAGTTGCTATTTTTTTGTTGACAACATTATAAATTTGGCATTTTTCACATCATTGAAGGCCAATTTTGCACTCTTTTTGCACTAAAAGGGGAAAATTTCAGCAAATTCCTGAAAGGCAACATTTGTAAAACAAGGGGGGATACTTCTGCATTCAGGGGGGATAACATTTGTCCACCATAATTTTTTTTTGCAAAACAAAAGGGGGGATACTAATCTTTTCCCTTACAGAATATTTTGCTAAAAATGAAGGAAGGCTTAAACAGGGTTCATTTTCGGTAGTGACCAACACCTTAGTCACACTTCTTACAACTTTCTATCATCGCAAATTTTGTAAAAATGGGGGAACAAGTTGTAAAGGTGCATTTTTGGTAGCGACCAACACCTTAGCAAATATTTTGCAAAATTCCCTTGTAAAAGGTGCATTTTTGGCAGAGACCGACACCTTAAAAAATGGGTAGATCAAAGAAAAAGTAAACCCCTAAACAAACTGATGTTGAAAAATAAGTTAAAGGTCTTTATTTTCCACCTGATATGGATGCACCTGATTTTTATGAGAAGGGTACATTTCTCACACTAAACAATGGTTTAGTGACCCTACTTGAATATTCTGAGTCTTCTACAGACCTTCAGATAAATGGTGCTAGATTTCCTATTGGCGTTATAAGGGGCATATACATGTCATTGGTTGCTCTTGACCTTGCCCAACACAAAGTGAAAATGGAAATAAATGAGGAAACAGAGGTCAAACCCCTAATGGTCAATGCTTGTAGTGACACAAGTGACCTTCAGACCATTATGACAAATGCTTGTTGTGACACGAGTGACCTTCATCCAGTTGTGGCAAATGCTTGTTGTGATACAAGCGACATCATACCTTCTATGGTAGATATCAGTTGTAGCACATGTGATCTCATTTCAAAAGCAGACTTTGCTTACGACACTAGTGACTTAAAAACTAAAACTCCTCAAAAAGAGCTTCATAATCTCATCAATAATGACAAAATGCCATATTGTTAAAAGCATGAAGATGTTGAAATTGGGTGTTTTGAAAAACACACCAAAGGATTTGGTTCCAAACTAATGAAGAAAATGGGATTCAATGGTGAGAGATTAGGTAAATAGGAACAAGGCATTAAAACTCCTATAATGCTAAATGTTAGGGAAAATAATGAAGGCCTTGGCTATACTGGACATGCAAGTACCAGTAATACCATGTTTGTAAAACCTAAATCTCCTACAACTCCTAAAAAGCATTGTTGCAGTCATTGTGGAAAGATAGGACATGTTGCAGTTAGATGTTGGAAATTACATCCTTGTGACTCATGTGGATGTATGAATAATTCTTCTTCCAGTTGTTGGTACAAAGTGAAAATGGCCAACAAGGTTCATATTGATTATGGATGGAAAAATCACACACAATGGAACATGATAAAAAAAATGTTTTATGGCTTCTATCGAAAAGGTAAAACCTATGGTAGACCCTAAGGCAAATATAGTGACGGACCGAGTGGCAGTTCCAGAGGCAATGACCTAGAGATAGACCTAAAGACAGACCCAAAGACAAAATTCAAGAGATAGATCTACAGGCAGATCTAGAGGCAATTATCTAGAGGCAGATTCACAAGCAGATCCAGAGATAGACCTAGAGGTACACATCCAGAGGTACGCTTAGAGCTAAAGCTAGAGCCATGAGCTAGAGCCAGAGCCAAATACAAAGCACGAGCCAACATTCTTTCATTTCTCTTCTTCTTCACTGTATTGGGGTAGTTATATACTTTACCCAAATATTTTTGTATGGGGGGATATATATGTATTACCCAAATAATGTAATAAGGGGGGATGTTAGAGTTACTATTCTATGGTAACTTGATTATTACCTCATTTGGTTACTAGGGTAGATTAGTTTATTTCTATTTACTTTCTACCTAGGTTAGTAGTTTACCGACATCTTATTGTCGACATCTTTATTATTGTTAGGATATTATATTATTGTTAGCGTTGATTAGGAGGATATTTTATTATCCTTATCTAGGCTATATTTAGCCTTAGATACTTGTATTTAATAGTTGATTTATCAATACAAATTATTGCTTACCTATTCCACCCAATAGCTAGCAAGTGGCTTGTCATGGTGTAAGAATTTTTGTTTCTATAGTGATATAATTGAGGAGGAGAATATATGATTGCTATTTTAGTAGATCCTATGTATTACAAGCATTACAATTCAAGATGAAGTATGATAAATACTACATGGATTTCTAGTTTGATTATGATACAATTGTAGCATTGCTTGAAATTTCAAATAATACCTCTTCTAGGCTTCATCATGTGCACATTTATTTCCATAAATCCACATTTATGTATGTATATATGTATCTCATTTCGAATTTCAACCTAACCAAATACTCGTATATAATCAAATAGTTAATTTTTGTACATACTTTTCTTAAACCCAAATTCACAATGTAAAAAATCATGAGGATTTTAACTTTTAAGATAATAGTAAGAGCATGTTTATTGATGACTTGAAAATAATTTGGCTCATTTTTTACCATATTATACCATATGAATATTTGCATCAAAACTAAAATCTATTAACAAACACTTTTTGATTTATTTGTCATAATAAGAGTCATTGCTTATTCATTAATTTTAGAGATAATATCAAAATCTCTCTCTCTCTCTCTCTCTCTCTCTCTCTATATATATATATATATATATATATATATATATATATATATATATATATATATATATATATATATATATATATATATAGTATCTAAGTGGTCTTTCTTAGGATTATGTAATTATACACAAAAAGCATAATTTGGTGGAGAATTTACAAATGAAATACATCTTTGCAAGGTTCTTTAATTTTTTCCAATAATAATTTGTATTCCCTATTGAAGGAATTCTATTATATTCTATATAATATCTATTATATTAAATAAAATATAGTAATTCCATGTCAGTGCATGTAAGGTTAGCAATGATCTAATTATAGTTTGTGCCAACTAGCTATATCAAAAACTTTAGAGAGTGCACCCATTCATGTTGGCACAATAGCTTATAGTGGCACCAACCATAATTCCATGGAAGTTGTGCATCGAGTCATATCATATCAACAATAGGTGTCACCATCAAGATTTGAGCATAGAACCATTGTCCACCTAAGCTTCATTGCATACTACGTTGGCCATCATACCATGTACATGGATGGGGATCAAAACAATTTAGAAATATAGACACATCAAACTTTGTAATTGGATTCATATTTGCATAGGAGGAAATATTTGGGATGGAATAGTCTATTTATTTTCTAAGTTGATTGTTGCCATATGCAAAGAACTATCACATGGTAGAATTTGAGTCATTGGGAATGTTTTATATAGTTTAGAAGGTTTAACACTATCTACTCATAAAATAAATTGTGTTCTATGTTGATCACCAAGCCATCCTATACTTGATCAACAAATTAATTATCTAGGGGTGATCTAGAAAGTGGTTTGTCATGGTGCAAGAATTTTTGTTTCTATAGTGATATAGTTGAGGAGGAGAATATATTATTACTATTTTAGTATGTATTACAAGCATTACAATTCAAGATAAAATATTATAAATAATACATGAATTTCTAGTTTGATTATGATACAATTGTAGCATTACTTGAAAATTTCAAATAGTGCCGCTTCCAAGCTTCATCATATGCATATTTATTTTCATAAATCCAAATCCAATATCAATGACAATGAATATGGCTCTATGTTTAGGTGTAGCAACATCCATCATCCTTCATTACCTCATTTGTAAAGTTATGTCTTTCATATGCTAGGCTCCACTATGCTAAATGTTTGATATAAATTTAGTGTATATGATGTTTATCCTAGAGGATTGAGTCATCTCACATGAATAGAATGTGGCATAATTATTTAATTATAATCTTGGTTAGCTAGAATGAACTCAACTTGTTCATAAAATAAAACTTAGCAAAATGGTGATGGTCCAATGTAATACACTTATGAATAGTGAGAGTGGTTATTTTACACTTGTTTTTGGATAAAGTGTAAGCCTCTCCACATTATCATTAGTATGTATATATACATATACATATATATATATATATATATATATATATATATATATATATATATATATATATATACATACATATATGTATATATATATATGTATATATATACATATATATACATATATATACATATATATATGTATATATATACATATATATGTATATATATGTATATATGTATATATATATACATGTATATATGTATATATGTATATATATATACATGTATCTATGTATGTATATATATATATATATATATATATATGTATATGTATATATACATACTAATGATAATGTGGAGAGGCTTACACTTTATCCAAAAACAAGTGTAAAATAGCCACTCTCTCTCTATGTATGTATGTATATATATATATAGAGAGAGAGAGATAGAGAAAGAATAGTATCATTACATAATACATAGTTCAATGCTTAGGCTTCTAGATGACAATGCACTCACAACCTTGGATCATGTATAGGGTCTCACAGTGGAAGTGGTTTGAAATAATGTGGGAATAGTAGATACATAATAAGTGGAAGTTACTAATGGTAATGGTCCAATAAATGGAGAAGATGATGGAGTGAGGATGGATGGACCAATGGAGGTGTACATAGGTTTAATGGATGATGATAAGATGATGGAGAAGTGGTATATTTAACCATGGAAAGGTAAGAAAAATCTATTTGAGCCTTTGGAGTAAGAAGTAGATTCTAATTGTTTACCCCTAGATTAACTTTGATTTTGCTCTTTTAAAGCTTCCTAGAGTAGGTATCATTATCTTCTTAGAGCTAATAATTATAGCATGTTGACCTTGACCAACATTCTTTTCACTTCCTCTACGATATTGAATTTGAACTTAGCATAGGGGCATCCTTTTCTAGCCATGATATTTGGATACTTCTTGGGAGCCATAACTTGTTGTTCACACACGAGAGGGGTATTTTAGTCATATTTTAGCTTCCATTTGAGTGGATCCTCTCATTTATCGCCTCCCATTTTGACAGGATTTTGTGTTGCTATTTTATCTCTACTATATATTATAGGTTCCTTTCCCTTATCTACCCTTCCATAGTTATTGTTTTGTATTCCTCATTTTTCCTTTTGAGTTGTACTTGTCACTTCCTTTTCTCTGTTCTCTTTCTCCATCTATTTCTCTTATTATGTTGTGATAAGCATTTTATCCTTCAAAAGTAAGGGTGCCCTCCCACTTATAAGGATTGTTGTACCTTCCCTAGTTTCAATCTACTTCTTAGTTGATTGTCCTTTAGAAGCCTTCCTCTTTCTCTGGATTTAATTTCTTTTTGATGAGGACAAATGGAATCATCTTTGAAAACCAATTATTCATCTATTTCATAGCATTAAAATTTTATAGGATTGCATTATGAGGATTGGGAAAGGTCAGAACTACTTATCGTAATCCAAAATAATCATCCATATCATAAATAAAAATGATTGATAGAGGGAAAGAAGTGGTGCTACTAGTTCCACATATCCATAAATTAAAGGCTAGACACACTTAAATTTATGAATTCTAAGCACAATCCTTTAATTTATAGATCTTAAAAGGTTGAGTACAATAATATATAGAGTAGCTTTGGTATCTTGGGTAGCCAAAAAGACCATAACGATGATCATTCAACTCTTATTTATACTTGAACCTATAGTCATGAAATGGACTACATACGATACACCTCGATGTTAATTACAAGTGGGTTATATCATACTTATTGTATTTATTAAGAATAGACATGGAGAAAGTTGCTTTGGTTGTTGGTCACTTGGATAAATGAGTTACTCTAACAATTAGGGCACTCTAGTTATGTGTTACTTTGGTGAGTGGGGTGCTCTTAGTGATTTGTGGTGTGTGGGGCACTCCAATGAGCAAGGCACTCTGACAAGTGAGACACTTTGACTATAGGGAACCTTAGTGAGTAGGTTGCTCCAATAGTGTGGTATTTTGATGAGTGATATGTGGTAGTTACAGGACACTATGATGATTTAAGTGCTCTAGGGGTGGGGTGCATCAGGAGCAAGGAATATATTTCAAACACTTAATCAATTCTTATTGATGTTTTCACTATCTTGTTGATTTTTACACTATTGTCTTTTTTCTTATCTTGTATGATGGACCTTCATTCAGAGCATGATGATAATGTGGTGATCTTAGTATTCCAATCAATTTTAGGATTTGTGATGCACGGTCATGGTGATAGATATAGTATCTAAGTGGCCTTTCTTAGGGTTAGGATGTTATACACAAAAGCATAATTTGGTGGAGAATTTACAAATGAAATGCATCATTGCAATGTTATTTGATTTGTTTCAAAAATTATTTGTATTCCCTATTCAAGGACTTCTACTATATTATATTTGATTAATCTATTATATTAAATAAAATATAGTTATTCCATATTGATGTCGGTAAGGTTAAAAAGGATCTAATTATATTTGGTTCCAATCAACTATGTTAGAAATTTTAGAGAGTGCACCTATTCATGTTGGCACAATAGATTACAATAGCACCAACCATATTCCAAGGAAGTTGTGCATTGAGTCGTATCCTATTAGGAATATGTTTTACCATCAATATTTGATCATAGAACCACCCTCCACCTTAGCTTCATTGCATACTATGTTGACCATCATACCATGCACATGGATGGGGATCAAAATCATTTAGAAATATAGACACATCAAAATTTGTAATTGGATTCAAATTGACATAGGAGGGAATGTGTGGGATGGAATAGCCAATTTATTTTCTAAGTTGGTTGTTGTCATATACAAAGAACTATCACATGGTAGAATATGAGGTACTGGGAATATTGTAGACAATGTATAATTTTTAACACGATATACTCATATAGTTTTTTGTGTTCTATGTTGATCACCAAGCCATCCTATAATTGATCAACAAATCAACTATCTAGGGGTGGGCTAGGAAGTGGCTTGTAAAGTTGTAATAGTTTGTGTTTCTATAGTGATACAGTTGAGGAAGAGAATATATAATTTCTATGTTAGTAGATCCTATGTATTACACGCATCAGAGTTCAAGATGAAGTATGATAAATACTACATGGATTTCTTGTTTGATTATAATACAATTGTAACATTGATTTAAGTTTTGAATAATACCTCTTCCAAGCTTCATCATGTGCACATTAATTTCTATAAATCCAAATCCAATCTCAATGGCAATAAATATGGGTCTATGTTTAAGTGGAGCAACATTCACCGTCCTTCATTGCCTCATTTGTAAAGTTATGAATTTCATATGCTAGGATCCACTATGCTAAATGTTTGATATAAATTTAGTGTATATGATGTTTATCCTAGAGGATTGAGTCATATCACACGAAGAGAGTGTGGCACAATTATTTGATTATAATCTTGGTTAGATAGAACGAACTCAATTTTTTCATAAAATGAAACTTAGAAAAATTATGATGGCCCAATGTAATACACTTATGAATAATGAGAGTTTCTATTTTACACGTGTTTTGCCTCTCGACATCATGATACTATTATCTTGTAATGATCATGTATATATATATTAAAGAATATCTCCACACCATACATAGTTCAATGTTTAGGCTTCTAGATGACAATGCACTCACAAACTTGGATCATGTATAGGGTGTCACGATGGGAGTGGTTTGAAAGGAAGTGGGAATAGTAGATACATAATAAGTGGAAGTTATAATGGTAATGGTCCGGTAAATGGAGAAGATGATGGAGTGGAGATGGATGGACCAAGGTGGATGTACGTAGGTTTAGTGGATGATGATGATGAACATGTAACAAGAGAGGGCTTGTATAAAGAAGTGAAAATAAATCTTTCATACTAAGAGAGTGGATATACTTGGTTGGGGTAAAGTGGGTTTGGCAGAAACAGTTGGGATAGTTCAAGAAGTGAGGATAGAAGAAATGAGATATTGGAAATATTTAGGGGTAGAGGAAGAAGATGATGGAAAAGTGGTAGATGCAACCATAGGAAGGTAAGAAAAATCTATTTGAGCCTCTAGAGTATGAAGTAGATTCTAATTGTTTACCCCTAGCATAACTTTTATTTTGCTCCTTTAGAGCTTCCTCGAGTAGGTTTCATTGTCTTGTTAGAGCTAATACTTATAACATATTAACATTGGTCGACATTCTTTTCATTTCCTCTATGATATTTATGAAATTGGCATAAAGGCCTCCTTTTCTAGCCATGAGATTTTGATATTGCTTGGAAGCCATAGTTTATCATTCACTCATGACGAAAGGGTATTTTAGTCATCTTTTAGATTACTTTTGAAGTGGATCCTCTCCTTTATTGCCTCCCCTTTATATAGGATTTTTAGTTGCCTCTTTGTCTCTATTATCTATTATATGTTCCTTTCCATTATTTACCCTTTCGTATTTATTATTTTATATTCCTTCTTTCAAGTTTCAAGGTGTATTTATCACATATTTTTCCATGTTCTCTTTTTTATTCTATTTCTCTTATTATGCTATGATAGGACTTTTATCCTTCAAATGTAAGGGTGTCATCCCCCTTCTAAGGATTGTTTTATGTTCCCTTGTTTTAATATACTTCTTAGTTGATTTCCCTTTAGAAGCCTTCCTCTTTTCTTTGTTTTCAATTCCTTGTTGATCAACACAAATGGAATCATATTTGAAATGCAATTATTCATTTGTTTCATAGCACTAAAATTTGCTAGGATTGTTGGTGAGTAGAAAATGGTGTTCCGTAAAACAATTATTGTCTTTCCATTTAATTATCAATTCGAGAGTTCGTAAACTTGTGAGTTCCATGTACAATATATGCTTATAGTGTGAGGAATGAGTCCCTTTGTGCCTAACAGTTTGGTGGGGGATTGTTTTATTCATGTTGTTGTAGTTTAACCAAACTTTCATAAAACTAATACATTAAATAAAGTGGATAAACAAACATGCAAGAAATAAATAACACACACTACGAAATTAAAATAATGAAAAAAAAATTGAATTAAAATTACGAAAGTAGAAAATAAATGCACAACTGAAAGTAAATTATAGAAAAATGAATACACAATTGAAAATAAATAACATAAATAAAACAAGGAAGGATTACTACCTGGAGTGGGCCCAAGCTCCCATAGATGGTCCGCTCAGTTGGTTACGTAAAAATCACTCCTTTAGTCTACGCAAATAAAAGAACACTTAAAAACTATATTTATAAATTATGCAATACAAAAGAAATAAAATTATTCGTGTTTTTTTTAATATCGAAAATGGTCTATATTTTATATAGAACGTGGCCATCCCCTATTATGAGAATAGGTTTTTCTAATTTAATCATGCAAAATGTTTCGCTATGGTCGATTTTTGTATAGTTACAATCGTTTTCTATTAAAAGAGTGGGCATATCTAGCATTAATTATGCAAGATAACAAAGACACTTCCTAAGTTTACATAATTTATTTCTAGAATTCGTGCAACCTCTTAGTTGGTATGCATGTAGCTATAACTTTATCTATTAAAAGCATGGCCGTGTTTATTCTAATTGCAAAAGGATATGCACAATGCTCCTTTAGGTGTATACAACAAATTATTCTAAAAATACTTTTATTAAAAACAATGCAGTCAACCAGTCAATCAGTCAATGTTGAATACAACTCATATATTTTTGCTAGACATAGGCACCTACCTGTGGTGGGATATAGGCATCGGTATATAGGTGTCTACCTGTCACCAAGATATTGGCAACGTGATATAGGTGCATGCCTACGACCAGGATATAGGCACCTGCCTACCATTGGGATATAGGCACCTCCCATCGGGATATAAGCACTTATCTACTACCAAGATATAGGTGCCTTCCTACCATCGGGATATAGGTGCTTGCCTCTGCCATTCATCGCATTCTTCTTCAAGATATCTTCATACTTCAAAATATTATTTTCTTCGTGCATTACCAAGTCTGAATGGGATGTTGACTCGAAAATACCAAAGTAGTAGCAAAAACCTACATCTACACACATTTTCCACTAAAAACACTAGTCAAGCATAATACTTCATTTTCTATTAAATATATGCAATAATTATACAAAAATACATTTCTAGTGTTAAATATGACATACAATACCTGTTAACACATGCATAAAAAATGAGCATTTTTGGTGCTCATAAATTGTATTATTAGGATTGAGCAAGTTAGGAACTAATCGTGGAATTTCAAAATAATTACCCTTATCATAAAGAAAAATGATTGATAGAGGAAAAAAGAGTGGTGCTACTAGTTCCATGCATCCATACATTAAAGGTTAGACAAACTTTAATTTATAAATATAAAAAACAATCCTTTATTTTATTGATCTCAAAATTTTGAGTACAATGATCTCTAGAGAGTAATTTTGGTATCCTAGGTATTCAAAAAGACTATTATGATGAGCATTCAACTCTTACTTATACTTGAATCTACATCCATGGAATGGACTACATACAATATACCTAGATGTTAATTATGAGGGAGTTATATCATCCTTATTGTAATTATTAAAAATAGACATGAAGTAAAGTGTTATGGTTACAAGTTGTGTCGATGAGCAAGGACCTCTAACAAGCAAGTTGCTTTGATAAACATGTCACTCTAGTTGTGGGTTGCTTTGATGATCAGGTCACTCTTAGTGATCTCTAGTGCAATGAGCACAAAAATTAGACAAGAGAGGCACTCCAACTATAGGAAACTTTGGTGAATAGGTTGCTCCAAGAGTGAGGTACTTCAATGAGTGAGGTACTCTAGTTGTGGCACACTATGATGAGTGTGATGCTTTGAGAGTGGGGCACTTTAAGATCAAGGTATATCTTTAAAATACTTAACCAATTTTTATTGATTTTTGCACTGCTATATTTTTCCTTAGCTCATGTGATGGACCTCCATTTAGAGCATGATGATAAAGTGGTGATCATTGTATTCCAATTGATTTTAGGATTTTTGATGCACAATCATGATGATAGTGTACTTGTACATCTAAGGTTTGAAAAAATTATTGTTTGTAGGAACAACTATGGTTTTATAACTCTAAAAAAGGAGAAAGTTAATCATCAACTATAAAAGGAAAGCTATCTACTATAAATAGCCTTTTCAAGTCTTTTATCCTTAAATAGGGACACTTCTTCATAAAAAGGGTCTCATAAGGTTTTGTACATTATTTTGAATGCTCTCCTCATCCACTCGAACCATAGAAATAGTATCCTCTACTTGCAGCACTTGAGCTGTCCTTTGTTGTCTAAAATGATAATTCTAAGAAGGGTTTTGTTTGCCAAATTTATCATTTCCTCTTAGAGTATCTAAAAAAGAGATATTCGTAGGGTTTCCCTACAAAAATCTTAACCCAAAGAGGGTCCATATTTGTGTATGGGTCCTAAATTGGGCCTTGGATCTAATTCTTTACTTGCATTGGCCTCAAAACCTAGATTATCTAAAATTTTCTAACCTCCTTGCTCACTTGTTCCATCACCTAGGAGTCGCATACAACACCTTTTTCTCACTATATATGACCTACCCTATCAAGAGAGGAAACTTATTGCAATATCTGACAACACAACAACCTAGTCACATCTAGGCGATATTGATATGTGCTAAACATCAATAAATGAGCAAATGATACATGGAGGGTTGTGAGTGGGTGCTTCTTTGAGCATAATGTTTTCATGAGCACAACTTCTAGAGGCCATAAATTTTTCATATAGGAATATTTTGATCCCTTTTTTCAAATTGCATTATTTTTTGATCTCTACACATTGGTGACATTAGTTTATGGACCTATTCTATGACCAAACTGTGTAGAATAGTCCTCAAGCCCTATTGAACTATTTTTGAAAGGATAAATTTACCATATTTTATGTAGTTTGAATACAATTGGATTTGTTCTAGTTATAAATTTTTTTGAGTCTTTTGGAGGCATATAGGAAAAGTATTTAAAATGTGCTTTATTCAATCCCTCTTCCTTCTTTGGGATATCAATTTAGCTTATTTATCAAGATCTAATATTTCATGATGTCTTCCTTCTATTCTTTTTCTAGATCCTATTGTAAGTTTATAATAGCTCTTTTCTTAAGCAATTCCATGTAAGGCCTCTTTTGGTGATGAGCATTAGGTAGCCTAAGGGCAAGTTGAAGTTTCCACATAAGGTGATATATGTTGTGAAATGGAAATTTATGTATCCATGTCCTAGCTTATATAACTACAGTAGATTGAAGCAACTTTTTTTTAGGGATGGTAATATTGATTTCTCATATTCCTCATTTGAAGTCTTAGTGGAAGTATTCTTTGGAGATGTGTGGTAGTATCTAATAGTAGTGATGACTAAAATCCATTCTAAGGAGATTCTTATGTAGAGATTTTTTGCAACAATATGTTTCAAAATATGAGGGGATCAAAATGAGTATTCCTCAAATGTATAGGTCCACTAGAGCATCCATTATTATTAAGATGATATTAGTAATGGATGCAAGAATATGGTGGAATCTCAAATGATATGCCACTTTACTAATACAATAAACCACCTTGTAGGTTTTATTAAATTGAGGAGCCAACTTTTGGTTGGACTTCTATGATTTTTTTCAATGGGTTAAAAACTACAAATACTATTGTATATTCATGGGGAAAAGAAGGAAAGTGGAAGTACCCCTAAATCCCATCATTATGGTTGGACCTTTCCAAAAACAAGGCCTAGACTTCATTGATAAGATTAGTAATTGGCCAAAAATGACATCAAAACATATAAGAGCACATCACATAAAATTTCATCTTTGAGGATCCATTTTTTAGTGACACAAATGTCTCTCCTTTTTTGTAACCATATAACATTTATTATTGTGAGTGTGGTGTGATAGATTTAAATATTTCATAATTTATGCATAAATCATATTCTTTTGACTCCCACTAGAATTAATTAAATTCAATGGATCACCCTTTTTATGAGAATGATCAATTAAAAATATGAAGTTTTAATTTTCACCTTGAGGCACATTTAAAATATTGACACTCAAATTGGATTAAATTTACTTAGTTAAACTTGGCATTTTGCCCCTTCGTAGGAGAAATTGCAATCCAAATTGGATAAGTATGTTTGTATAAAAATGATAAAGTTTTTTTTTCTAATTTTAGTATTTACCTAAGAATGTGGATATAGCTGGATAATATAATAAGGCAATTTAGTTTTTAACATTCATGAGACCATAGGTCATGTGAGACAATCCTCATAGAGGATATTATGATCAAGTTGCCCTTGTGAAGTAATCTCAAAACAGATGATAGGACATGATGGATGGGGGATGTTTGTAGGTATATGATTATTGGGTAGGTGCCAATAGGATTGATAGTCAAGGAAAGGATCTAATTCAAGCTAAATGTAATACCTTATATATGGCTTGATGGAGTCTTATTCATGAAAGGATATAATGGTGTCCTACTATGCTACATTGGAAAAGAAAATATATAAACCTTAATAAAGCAGTATCATGACAAGGAAGGGTATTATTATGCATTGATTATGGCCCATAAAATCTTGAGGATAGGATATTACTAGTCTACTATATTCATATTCCAATGGACCAAGAGCTACGTGTTTTTTTTAGTAATAATATTATTTTATCCAATCCCACATCCATTTTTGCTAATAGTATTAATTTCAATTTGTGAATCCCCCTTAATTGAAATATATTTCCATCCTTTTTCTATTGAAATTTTAATCCCTTTAATAAGTCCCCTAGCCTCTATGCAATAGTGCAATGTGTTCTTCATAAATCCTGGTGTTTATTTTATCTCCTAATACTATGGCTATTCTAGAGAGCATCATCTAGACATCATCTTTGAAAAATTTCCACTCCAACAGAATGTTGTAGTCTAGGGCCTTATTTGGATCCTTCAAGTGCATGACAAGGAAGTCTCTCTAGTAGTGATAGTCATATTTTTAGTAATAATATTTTGGACCTTTAGGTTGCACATTACCCATATTATAGGATCATTGGCTACATTCAATATTTTTCTCATGTCCTTCTACATAAAGTGGACATCATGGTCATTCATCAAATTCTAAGGCTTTTGTACAATCATGATCCTATCATATTTTTATATCTAGGGTTAAGATGTTGTATGGTTTATATATATATATATATATATATATATATATATATATATATATATATATATATATATATATATAGAGAGAGAGAGAGAGAGAGAGAGATTTTATGATATTATCTCTAAAAATAATGAATAAGTGATGATTCTTATTATGTCAAATAAATTAATTTTTTGGTTGTTAATATATCTTAGTTTTGATGCAAATATTCATATGGTAAAAATTGAGCCAAATTATTTTTAAGACATCAATAAACATGCTCTTACTATTATCTTAAAAGTTAAAATCCTAATGATTTTTTACATTGTGAGTTTGGATTTAAAAAAATATGTACAAATGTAAGCTTTTTGATTATATACAACGAGTGTCTAGTTAGATTGATATTTGACATGAGATTGAGAGAACTTGATAACAACTCTTGTAGATCAAAATTTGGCATATCGATATGCAAATTTCATCTCATAGAAGAGGAGAGGAATGGAAGAAGAATAATTTCATTTGCTTCTTTAATAAATAAATAAATAAAAACTGACCATAATGGCTTGACAATGAGTATTTTTTTTGCTAGAATTACTTATTTCCAACAACAATATTATCACATTATATTATAGATAGAGGAGATTAGAGTACAACTACAAGTGAAGTTGAAACCAAACTCAATTGCGCATAGATGTCTTTTATCAACTCCAACTTTAATTATATATATATATATATATATATATATATATATATATATATTTTTTTTTTTTTTCTTTTTAAGAATAAAATGTTGTTTACCTAGTATATAGTTATTCAACCATATTTTAATTACCGAAGCATGTTGTACAACCTTACCTTGACAAGATTCAAACCTTAAACTTCTATTTAAAGTTTCAATTTTTTTTTTTATTGAACATCATTTACGAATATCAGCGTTCTTCTTGAGCAAACACAAGAGAAATCGACCTCACAACCACATGGATGATAATAACCAGGCAACTGCCATTACACCAAATGTCGTTCGACAAGTTTCAAAATCTTCACTCTTTAACCTACTCATATTATACTTAAAAATTTGTAATTTATTTAGTAAGTTAGTTTGAGCTTTAAAAAGAAAAGGAAAAAAAAAAAAATCAATTCAATTCATAAGTGATGTGTTGATTAGCAATTGGCAATAATGCCATTGCATGAATGGCATTTGAATAAAGATAATAAAAATAAAAGTAAATGCGGACCTGAGCTGCGAATCCAAAATTTAATTGCGTGGAATATTCAGCAATCAGAAAATTTATTATTTCATTATATATCGTTTCGCGTTGCAACATTCCCTTGTAGTCTAGTTGGTTAGGATACTCGGCTCTCACCAGAGAGACCCGGGTTCAAGTCCCGGCAAAGGAAACAACTTATTTTATTATTTTTAACTTTCCAGGCTTATAAATGCTTTCTTTCTGCGTCTGCGCACACAGAGGAATCGAAAATAAAGCGAAAGCAAAAATGGAAAATGCGTTTGCGGGAGTCGAACCCGGGTTTATTGCTTGGAAGGCAATTATCCTAACAGTTGGAGTACAAACGCAGTTGCAGATAATTCCATTAATATAATTTCCCTGTTCACTTGACGGAGGCCGGAGCAAGAGAGCACAGAAGAGGCCTAGGCCTGTCACTGCATTTCCTTACTAATCTTCTCTTTATTATATTAAATTATTAATTAACATTGAAAACCTTCGTTATGTACCTCAAGCAAAAGTCAGGCTCTAATCTTTTCAAAATCCTATGACATATCTCAGCATTTTTCATTTTCTTTTTCCTTTCTTTCTATACAACATTTTAAACATAAATAAAAAAACAATCAAAATATCGATACCTTCCCTTTTGTAGTATAATAAAGGATCATTCATATTTCTCACAAATCTACAGAAGTAGGCGTAAATTCTTGCCCATGGTGTTTGCCAAGTCTATGTAATGCTTTTTCTAACTTATAGATGTATCATTCTTTATCTTTCATTTCAAATCTTTGTGTTTGTGGAACAAACACTTGTTTTTCAATCTTGTTATTCAAGAATGCACTCTTTACATCAAGTTGAGCTGCAATTCATCTTTTTTGGGTTGTTAAAGCTAAGACCATTTTTATTATATTTTACCTTGTAACAAGTGCATATGTCTCATCACAATCTAGACCACTTCGTTGTGCATGTCCCTTTACAATTAACCTTGTTTTGTATATTTCAATTTATTCATCACTATTGTACTTGGTCTTGAGCATCCATTTCTATGGCTTTGGTCCATACCTTGCTTAGGGTTACTTTTTCAAAACTTGAGGAATCTTCTTCAATCTTGGACAATAGTGCATAGTTTAAGGTATTATCTTCTTGTTTATTTTACCTTGTGAAGTCCTAAGAAAAGGGCTTCATATTTTGTAGTGTTATTAGTGCAAGAAAATTAGAGTTTTAAGGGAAAGGGGAATCATTTGCTATTGCAGGGTTTTTAGGATGATTCTTGCTCTTGCTCCTTTGATGCAATGAGCACCATCAAAGAATAGTGCCTACAAATCAGACTGGTCAACTTCTAGAGTGAGGATTGTTTCATCTAAAAGTTCTATAACCATGGGGTAATTGTCCTCTAGAAGTGTTATAGCTAACTAGTTTACAATTCCTTGAACTTTTAATGGATTTTTGGTTGATAAATTCAAGGTCAAATTCATTGAGTGCAAGGACCCATATAGAAGTCCATCTCAAAATATGAGTCTTAGACATAAGGTAATGTAAATGATCAAGTTTTGTAATACATGTCTTACAACTAAGCATGTAGTGTCGAAGCTTCTATGAGCCAAAGATAATGACTAGACAGAGCTTTTCTAATGGATTATAATGAATCTTATAACTAACTAAGGTCCTATTTGTATAATAGATGGCTTGTTCTCTATGTTGTTCATCGTATTGTGCTGGCATGGTGCCTAATGCATAGACTATTATTGAAACATAAATCAAGAATGATCAAGTTGGATTGGGAGGAACGAGAACCAAAGGGGACATAAGATACTATTTTATATTGTCAGAGGCTTATTGACACTTAGGGTCCCACCAAAACATAATATCGTTTTATATGATCTTAGAGAATGGTTGAAATTTATGTACAAGTAGGGAGATAAACCTCCTAATAGATTGAATTTTTTCTTCAAAAATTTGTAGTTTTGTTAGGTTCTTAGGAGGTGGCATGTTGGTTATGGCTAAAATCTTGTCGAAATCAACCTCAATAATTTGATAGAAAATAGGAAACATTAAACCCCAATAATTTTCCTGATGTGAACCCCAAGATACATTTCTATGGTTTTAGGTGTACCTTATCTTAGTCATTCAAAGATACACCAAAGGTTACAAGCATGGTCTTTTTAATTAAGAGAATTAACAAGGAGATCATTGTTGTAGTCTTCCACAATGTCACGCATTATGTCATGGAAGATGTATGTCATAGCCTGCTAATAGATGGAAATTACATTTTTGAGATTGAAAGCCATGACTTGCCAATAGAAGGTTCCCCAAGGGGTTGTGAAGGTTGTTTTAGCTTGACCTTTAGGACTAATTATTATTTTATTATGTTAGCTTTTGAAGTTAAATACTAAAGATAAAATAACCACAAGATCTAAAATAAAGTTGCAATATGAAATATAAGATAATGGAAATATTCTAAATGTATAAAACTCATAAATAACTTCAAAAATAACTCAGATTTTCCATTAACAAATGCTCACAAAAATTGTATCTCCATTGAATAAAGATCTCAAGTACTCATACTTACAAACACTCTCAACAACAATACATATATCTTTTACACACACACACACATAAATACGTATATAATGGAATGTGACTCTTCATATGGTACACCCTTTGGCCTTCACTCTTCTAGAGACTCTTCATATTCCTATTCTATGGACTCATGTACACATGGACTATTATGCATATTTACATTACCAAAATACTTTGCACACTTGTGCATTTATTACATTGCATAAAGTAAATACTCACACTCTAATCTATGACACTCTCCTAATATAAAGATGTACCCAAGGTGGTACATTAGCATGTACCAAATAATGTAATATATTCCAACAGATTATATTCCAAAAATATATATAATGGATAATATGCCATAAATAGCAGTGAAATGATGATCAAGTCAATGTTGGAAAAAGAAAAGTCATCTTTAGGATATGCCTTGTTGAAGTCTCAAAATTTAAAACAAACTGAGTTGACACTCTCTTTCTTAGCAATATGAACTATATTAGAGATCCAATCAGATTAGTATATGACTTTGATAAAGTTCACATATAATAGTTTATGAAGTTCATCTTTGATAAGGAGAGCAAAATTTGGATGCATTTTATGCAAATTTTGTTTGACATGTTTTAGATCTAGTCACATGACTAAGTGATGAACAATAAATGAAGGATCAAGACAAGGCATGTCAACATAAGTACAAGAAAATATATCACTAAATTCCTTAAAGAGAGCAATGTATTATTCATAATTGTTAAGAGAGAGGACTTTTCCAAGATTTAGGATTTTATGGTCCTCTTTAGAACCAATGTTGGCATATATG